>JBBYHM010000026.1:1070292-1082679 GCA_038381775.1 Adansonia rubrostipa
TATTAATAATTTATTTTATATAAATTTTGTAATATACATCCTGTCATTTTAATTACGCGTCTAATATTTGCCCATTCTAAACAATGAATGCTCAGGCTTTGCTTTCGCTTCGTCAACTATGATAAAGCAGTAGCTTCGGATTCACTCATAAAACAGTGACAAAGAAAAGCTCAAAAAAAATCCTTCAATTTCCCAAAGGTTACTGTCTCTCTGGCTCAAGAAGACAAGGAAATATCTTCACTATTTCATCCCCAACAGCAAAATCAAAAGCAAGCATAGCTTCTGAGACACTATTCTTACCTTTCAACTTGGTATCAATGCCAATTTGCCTGAATCTATGCAAAGATACCACTGCATTCAAGCTCAAGGTCCCTAACACTAAATGCTCCCAAAATTTTCGATTTTGAAACATCACCATTCACAATTAGTACAATTAGCTTACACATGAAGCTGCTACTACATTTGGTAATCTCTTTCTGCATGTATAACTGACAATTTTCGGATCAATATTCTAGATTTAATGAAAAAAAAAAAAAAAGAGTACAAAAACCTTAGAAGTTAAACTACAGTTTCCGGCGTCCACCATTTTTCCACTTTCTCATTTCTATTCTCTGATAAACTATTATTTCATAGTACAGCTTTGTGGTGGTGAATAGTGACCTGTGTGCAACAAAACCTGTATGATTAGCGGGGGGGGGGGGAATTTTAGTACTTGATGCGACATTGACAAGAAGCTTTGAGCAAATCACTGATAGTACTTTGCAACCACGACATCAACTCAGTTGATCTTAGGTTTAGGTCGTCTCGGCTTTAGCACAAAATATAGAACACCTATAACAACCAAGATAGCAGGAATTGTTGTCATATCAAACTCTACATGCACTTTCCTCTCTTTCGTGCAATGAATTGGGTGAAGAATGGATATGGTTGTATTCACTTGATCAACAAACCTGCATTAGAGAATGAAATTAACAGATCAGCCCCAAAAATTTTGACTGCTTGCAGCATCAAAACAAGTTTAGCACAATTGGAACTCGTCATCATTTGTGCTAAAAAGACCAATTGGAATAAAGAGAGAAGGGTGCTCTGCCCCATAAGATGCACATGCTGTGAAATCCCGAGGGCAGTTAGAGTGGGAATGCAGCTATTACAAGTTTACAACTGCCATAATCAGCATATAGAGAATCAAAGAGCCAGCAAATCAACAAGTCAGTCTACACAGGGAGGGGTCTTACTGCACAAAAAAACACGTGCACACAAAGAGACCAAATTTCTACCAATTTGAGGTAATGGTTCCTATGTGCCAAATTGACTTTGGGAGAAATGGGAGGAAAGAAAGTGAAAAGCTTCCAAGTGGCTCGTTAGCTTTTCTGGCCAAGGCATTGGTTGCCATACTCTCCAAAATAACCATTCCAATTCTCTCTCTCTCTCTCTCTTCTTCCCCGCCAGAATTAGCTATTAAGGGAAAAAAAAAAAAAAAAAAAACAAGGAGAGGGTTCCTAATAATTTTCTTTTGCTTGCACTCAAGATCCCAGAGTTTCTTGAGGTTTCAGGTTTAGCATAAATCTACCTGAATTTTAACAGCTCATTTCAGTTGCATTGATACAACAGCCTAACCAATGGTCAAAAATATCAGTATGAGTTAATTACACATTTAGAACCTGAACTTCGTGGAAATGCACAGTTAGTACCAAAAGTAATCAAAATGTAAAATTTGCACCCTGAACATTTAAATTATGTATTATGCTATCGCTAACCCAAACTCTAATCCTGCTAACCAATAACCATATCACATTATATACGTGGTGTTTGGCAAATATTATTAAGTTATGAGTTCACACATATTATCAACATTTTTTTTTTAATAATTAAAAAAAAAAAAACCTAAACGGTAAAATTGTCTAGGATCAATTAATTATTGGTTATGTGGCTTCCACATAAAAGTTTTGACAAAATATTTTAACACTTTTATTTAACAAATGACATGGTTAGATACCATGAAAGTGAGTTAAACTATCGGAATTGGAATAAAAGATACACTATTTGAAAGTTCAGGGTGCAAATTGTATATTTTTGTCTTCAAGTACCAAACTGTACATTTTCCCAAAGTTCAAGTGCCCAAAGTGCAATTAAATCTTTACATTGTTCAAGTAAAATTGAAGTTGAGCTCATAACGGTAACCCCCATGATAACGAATTAATTGAACCACAATCCAATGAAATATCACAAAAATCAAAATCCTGCTGGACCTCTTAAATTTTTTCACACAACAGAAACATCATACCATAAATTCAGGGAAGCCGTATGCTTTTAAAAAATCAGAAAATATTACCAAAAAATTGGACCATCCTCCAATGAAATATCATAAATATCTAAACCACACTAACCTCTGACATTTCTAATGCAACATAAATATCATACCATCAAAGCACTTAATTTTAGGGGATCATAAGATATTACCACATATTTGGGCATTAAGCACAGTGCAATATTATTACTGAATCATAATATTAAGTTGCTACCAAATATAAATTCAGTTAAATGATACAGCAAAGTCAGTCCACATCGTCATCAACCAAATTGCTAAAGATGACCAAAAAAGCATGGAACTTAAAGGCTGGATGAAACAACTGCACAGAATATTTGCTACTTAAAGAGGTTTATGTGCTTGACCTCAGGTTCTTCCCATTTGTACATGTTACCAGGATTTCCTTCCATTGAAATATTATATTTCTAAATAATATTTTGCTCGTCTTTCACAAAAACTAAAAGTTTATCTTAAGAATTTCACTACAATACCTAAAGATTAATGTGTTTGAACACAGATGCTCAAATTTAAGGAAGAAAAAAATTGCATTAGTTGCAAGTGCCCAAAATCTCCTTAGCTCATTCATCATAAGAAGCTTTCTTTTCTAAACTGACAAGATTACTAAATGCAAAACAAAGATCTCAATTTATCTGCATGACTATTTTGAAATTTGACCAAAAAATTAGAAAGGCATGAAACAATGAAATTTTTTGCGCAAAAAACAAACCCTTTGGTTGCGTCCTCTAAGGTATATAGCAGTCTCACGGCATCTGCATATCGCAACTCTCCAGAAATAGTTGAAATCTGAAAAAGAGAAATGCATGTTAGCCCGTAAACAGTCAGCACCATAATATAAGTATAATACGGTCTTAAGTGCATTAATTAAATAACATTATCAAAGATGATAATAAGCAAGTGCACTTACTCTTCTCCATAAGCTGACAACATAATTATACTTGCTCACTAGCTCACGCTCCTGAGATTGAAAGTGTTTAAAGGTTTTCTCAGCTGTTACTTGTTAAGTCTCCTTTGTACAAACTCCATTTTACCAAGTTAGGACAAAATACAATCTAAAAGCAATTCTTGATTCAGAAGATGAACACAATTAACCACAGCAAGGTTTTGAGTATCAGAATTTGTTGACCCAAAAACCCATCAAACTGCAAGAACATTTTCTCCTGGGAGCAGTCATGCCCTAATGTATCAGTATAAAACAATAAAGTGGCATCAAACCCACAGCCACGGTTATACCTTAAATCCGAAGCTCTGCTGTTCGAACTTGGCATTTTCAGTGGAGTACCCGTTTTGACACAACTAGACATGGAAATGGGTATGAGATCTGGGTTGGATTCTCCAGATTAATCCACAGAGATTACAAAGAAATATGGAAGAAAGAGAATGAAAGAAACACAAGGAATATTGGAGAAAGGTCCAAATACAAATAAGAAAAAAGGAGAGAATAATTAAACGTTTTGGGACTTGAAATTGCATTTAGAAGTAAAAAAGTCTAAGTTCAATCACGTGACTACTTTTCTTCTCATTTTATTTTGTCCATTTGGTTCCTTTTGCTTGGTTTTTGCACGTTTTGGGATCAGTTAGGACACTTGGGCTTCAATTTATCTACCTTTGGGGGCCAACAAGGAGGTTGATGATTCCTAGGATTCTGCTTTCTTTCATATACTCACAACCAAAACATTAATAATACATATTCTCATAAAAAATGTTACTAGAAGAGTGATATATTAATGATCTTAATAAAATAATTTGGATGAATCCCCACATTTGTATCCTCCTTGTTTAAGATCCTTTATAGCTGTATGCCTCCTGTGTTCTTGATTCCTTATGGTTAACATGTTAGACACTAGGATACATACCCATAACCGACATCCGTACTCGAGTTGAAGCAATATAGATCCCATCCCAAGCCTATAATATGACTAGGGGGTTATGAGAAAGCCTTCCATGCATAATTTTGTGTGCGAGCATGTTATAAGTTGTTTGGGTGCAAGCATGCTGTACTTTTCAGTTATTAATTTGTCACAAGAAAAGGATACTTGTACGCTCCCAGAGTAGAAGGTGCATGGCTGAATTGACCAGTTTTATTGACTCCTCAAGAGTTGTGATGATGTAGCTTCGAGCAATCGTATCTGATTGAAATTTTGATATATGCCAACCTTGAGAAGTAATGGAGAAAGGGCTGCATCCCACGGACCATATCCAATCCTGTCAAAAACATAAGAAACAACGTTTGCTTAAATTATTTATGGTGACCCTACTTCCCCACAAGCCATGGTCTGTTTACTGCAAATTCAGTTTTAAATGTACATAGGACTCACTTGTTGGGTCAAAATGACACAATATGCATCGAACAATCAGTGTATGTGGGAATAGGTAACCCATTTATTTATCACATATTGTAATCCACATATCTACAACAAAATTCAGGGATTTTTTTTTCTCCCTTTTGTTGTGTTTGCTAGGTCCTCAGTATATTGCAAGGCGAAGGCAGCAACACTGAAGGATTCCCCCCAACCCAGTGGTGAGCTTATGGGTCCTTCCCCTTAAAGCGAATTTATTTTAAGCGAACCTGTAGCTCACATTTTAGCAGATCTAAATGATTACGTGCAAATGCTAAACTTTTTTTTTTTTTTACAAAAAATGTTATCAGATATTGACACTTAATTCAAGTGAACCTATATCAGATTGTAAACTGAAAACAGATACTAAACTTTTATTTATTTCTGAAAGTTATCAGATACCACACTTAATCTTAGTCAAAAGCCATGTTCACACATCCTGTATCTGTTCTAGTGTTTCAAATTCATGTTTGAGAGGGATAGAAACAGAATGTGACAGTGACAGCAGACAAACATGAAAGGTCATCTTCATGATAAACGTGCACAGAACTTCCTGCACCAGCCCGCACATAGAAAAAGGAAAATTCAGGAAATTACTTGTTTAAAACGTTAAAATAGAAAAAAGAAAATGTTGAGGTCGACTGCAAGCATCTGCATTACTCAATCATAGCTAAGATTCCGGTTAAAATCTAAAATTAGCAAACCTCGATTGCAGTTTCATAGGCATGACTGTAGACGTATTGAAGGGGGAGCAAACCAGCCAGATGTTCAGAAACAGCAGCCAAAGCAGGTTTGATGGGCCTCCTGAATGCATGGAAAAGAACAAGAGCAAATAAATAAATAACTAAGTAAATAAATACAGATAAAAATAATTGCGTGTCTATCAGGTAGGCTACTGCAATCAAAGTTTGAAGTGGCGAAGGCAAAAAAAAAATGATACATCAACATACAAACTGCTTTTGGTATTAACATAGTTCTAAATTCAATCCCATCTTAAAAGAATATGCTGAGTACAGTCGAAAGAAAAAAAACTCCAACAAAGCAGCTTTTGCAACTATTTTGACCAAAAGCAACTACTTTTTTCTTTTAAGAGATTACATGTACAAGTAGAATTACAATTAAACAACCTGTAACATCTACAACATAATTATTACATTCAATAGAAGAAACAATAAAAACAAAACCACAAACAGCATACATCCAGTAAATTCAAACAAAAGCTGAAGCAAACACACGCACATTGGAACTCGCATTTCAGGGCTAAAGGTTCCAGTGCTACCCCCTTGCCAGTGAGACAAGGCCTCATTGGCAACCAAAAGAAACTTTGTTTAGATATTTAATAAATAGGGGTGCAAGCAGCTAACGCTTAGTCATCCAATGTCTTGGTATATAACAAAATACATGGCATAACTTGGAATACAAGTTCTGCAAATAACAGAAGCAGAGACTTAAAAAGACAATCTAATCTATATAAACAGAATTGGCGGTCTAAAAGCAAGCTAGCTCCGTGGAAAGATTACAACTTCTACCACTAATATCCTAACAAATGTTTTTACTAGCCAAGTAGAGCGAAGACTAAAATTTTTAAGTGAACATTTAAGCAACTCAAATAGCAGCAAATAAGTAGCAAGATAAACAATGCCAACACTACCGGAATAAGCTCTGATTGGACAACAATAAATATTAGATATAATGATGACCCCTCTCTTCTTTTATTGATTGAGAAAGGAAAAAAACAAAAAGAATGCCAGGAACACAAACCTCAAATCCCACAAAAGGGATTTTCCATTACACTGCAGATGGCTTTCCCAGGACGACAACTCTGATTGGACAACAATAACCATATCAGTAAGTGCCTTGGCCTGATAATGTTTGTCCACTAATAATGGATCGGTATGAATGAACCAGAAGATTGGAACTTCAAGAGTGGACCGGCTTTGAGCATGTGATCCTGAATTATTTAAAAATCAAGTGCAGTGTTAAATCCAAAAGGGCAATGAAACCAACAATAATTTAGCTTGGCTCCTACAAGCAACAAAATTGATAAACACAAGATCATGATTTCACATTAAATACATCCTTGATTCCATATACTAACTCCACATTTGGAATGGCACACAAATTTAGGAACAAAAGTTGACGTTTTATAGTATTCATGTTCAATGGCTTTAAATTCCAAAAACAAAAAATATTTGCCGAAACCTAATTTGGAATTACAAAAATTAAAGAGTTTAAAATATTCAAAAAAAGGAATAGTAACAGATTTAAAATGTTGCAAAATGGAAAATTGAACAGTTAATTAGGAATAAATGGAGTAATAGAGTTTTCATCCATGCTTGCGAAATCAAGGAACAAATATACTAAGGACTGGAGAGTCGTAATAAAAACAAAATGAACATGTATTATGTATGGATGTCAATAGGGCTCCTTCAGTGCATTTAAAGGAAAACAAAAACCATATCTGCCAACTGCCATAACAGCAGGCCTGCAGGGAAACTGAAACCAAAGAGTATTGATAATAACTAGGTCCACCACCAAAAAAAAGCTGTTTCAACCTTTTTAACTTTCCTAGAAACAATTAGTCAAACAGAAAGAGGCTAAATTTGGATTTAAATACAGATAAAAGATATCAATGTTATCAAGATTGAAAGTTCAGTTTTGCTGCGGGTAGTCATCAAAATGACAACCCCAAAGCCAAATGGATTTTGTTCCCCACGCAAGCAATTATGAGACAGTAGATGACCTTTAAGAGATCCTTGATTATTCAGCCTCTGCAACTGATACTGGAGAATCGAAGAATCAAGATACGAACGGATACTTTTCCTGTATGTTCCATTAACAAGCAAAAATGGGACAGCTGCTGCTCGTCGTGCCACAGAAAATGCCATTGCCAAAGCAGGATCCTCTGAAAGTGATAACCTATAATTTGCAAAAACACATTTAGTACAGCTAGGAACCAAAATTAGAAGCCAAAAAACTAATAATTAAGAAAGAAAGTAAAAGGTAAAAAAAAGTTTCCATAACAATTGCTATTGCAACAAATAAGGCATAGAGTTTCCACCCAAAATGTCTCATGCAGACATAAAGATAATAGAATAATATGGACAGCATTGCCAAATGGGTTCATAGAATGACTGGGGATGAGGATTTGGGCAGAGATCTCAAAACTTAAGCTGTAGACTCTCTCATGGGCGAGGATTTGAGAAGAGATCTCAAAACTTAAACTGTAGTCTCTCTCATGCAGAATGCAAGGATACCAATTGAGGGATTAAACTATTTAAGATTTTATTTTGTTGCATTCCGTAAGGCTTAAGTCTCAGATTTATGTTTCTTCAAGTTAGCATTGAAGGTTATTTTAGTGTTTGTTTATTGAATTTAAACGTCAAGGGAATTATTGCAATTTTACAATTTGCTGGAAATTTCATATTGTCTCTAGAATCATAGTTTGAGTTTTCTTTATCAAATTACAGTAAAACCCTATAAAATAATCCTATTGTGATAGAAAAATTATTATTTTAAATGAATAAAATTTTCATTTATTTATAACTTAATATTTATTAATTTAAAAAGAATCTTATGTTTTCAATCCTTAGCCACGTACATCATTATTTTCCTTTACCAAGATACATGAATGACTGATAAATGAAAATAAAATCATGGAATCACCTACAGGTGAAGAAATTATTACAGGGATCCTAAAGATGCCTACCAATGTGATCAAAATCCAAATGACAATTATGCTTTATCAACCGTTTCTCCAAAATAGATATTTCAAGCAATAGCCACCTTAAATAACTACTTGCTACAACATAAAAAGATTGTAGCAAATGGGGTGTGTGCTCAAGAAAAAGAGAAAACAAAGGATAAATTTCACTTTGGTTTAGTTATAAAAAAAAAAAAAAAGGAAACTTTAAATGCATTTTTTGAGGACAGAGCTTAAATGAGACGGTAAAAGTTGTCAAGTGAAAATTTCCTTGAAGTTTTATACAAACTTTTATGCTTTTTTTTTTTGGGAATTATTAATTATATATTTGTTGGGCCCTAAAGAATTATAAAAAATTTATTGTCTTATGCATTTAGCTTGGTTATTATTTTAGCATGCTGGCTCAAATCAGGATTGCAAGATTCTAATAATTAACCGAGATTACTAATTTATCAAACATTCATTTACAGATATTTTTCTATAGGTTTTCTTTTAAGGTTTGTTTGTTAGTTTTCTATTTATAGTCTAATCTTTTGAAGTCCTGCTTGGGATAAGAGTTGTAATTCTTTTAGAATTAGGGTTGGTAGGAGCTAGAGTTGGCAATTGTATGGGTTTAGATCAAGCTTTTTTGAGTTCAAGTTCTCGATATCGTCTTGCTTTCATGCAATCTTAGGTTTGGACCATTTGGGTTTTGAGCCATCTAAGATCAAATTGCTTCAGGTTTAGATCATCTTGAGTTCGGATTATTTCAAATTTGGATTATTAAGGATTCAAATTTTTTTCGGGCTTGATCCATCTCAGGTTCAGGCAGATTCTGGCAATTGGCAGAATTTTTCAGGATCAGATTTTGCCATCTCTAGTAGGAGCCTATATAAATATCAATATACTCTTTCTTTTAAAACATAAGGAATTATTGAAGATATTTCAGTACCGTACCACTCAACCTTAGGTGTGAATCCTAGGAATCCCTAGGAGTGAAGCTTAGATATCCCTCTTTCTATTTTTATTTGCCCTATTTTCCTCAAGAATTCAGAATAATTTATATTAGAAAACTATCATAAACTCTAGCCCTCCAAGCTGCCCTACATCACTCTCCTTTTGACTTTAGAAGAAAATTAAATGCCCGACAATGTAAATAGATTCCAAAAAAGAACCAGATTGTGTCAAAATCTTTAGATTTTCTCATCCAAAAGCTCTAATCTGCCTCTACCTTTTAAATACCCGTGTTCTTTTCAGACGCTCATTTCTGTATGTTGGTTTTTTAATAAGTAATAATTAGTAATTGCAATCCCAAACTTCTTGCATGTCTTATCATCATCAAAAAAACCTCATTAATGCTTATTTCCAAGACTACAGAAAAAATCTATTTTTAATTTTAAATTTAATTCCACTGCCTATTTCCGCATCATACAAATTTAAAAGAAACCATGGACTACAACAAAAAGGCAATGATATTTATCTAATATAAACATTCAAAACAAACATTTTTAGGGCATGAAAAAAAAGGAACAGAAGGAAGAAAAAAACAAACAAAAAAAAAAAAACAAAACAAAGAAATAGTTCAGAATGCTTACACATGCGGACTGAACATTACTTTCTGTGAAGGTATCAACAAAGAGGAAAGCCCATCCTGGAGAGCCTTTAGGTTCACTGGCAATTTTTTAATATTGCTCACTTTCTGCATCCATGAAAAGAAAAGAAAACTTAATGTTTTAATAAACGATCTTCGGAAATTTTTAACCTAGAGCATACCTCCTGTGTAATGAAAAACAATTGATATGATATCTTCTCATAATAATGGAAAGCACCATCAGCAACTGAAGGAGATATGATATGTCTCATGGATCCCCATAGGGTCGCACCAAGGTGTGCAAGGAAAGTATCCCGAGCAACTGTATAGTTTTGGAATTCCTGCGCAGAAACAACTCAATTCCAAAGAACTGCAATTTTCTTGCTTCAAGACAACCATAGCTTTAATAGTAGTGTGGTTACTATAGATGTTCCCACAAGTCGTAAAGCAAATGTTATGCAGGCATTTTCTTTCAAGGAAATAGGGATACCTCACGAGCATCACTAAACAAATTCCAGTTCTCCATCCGTTTTAAAGCATCTACAGCCTTCCTCCGGTGGCTTTCGTCATACTCTTCGCCTTCAAATGACTGCAGCTCATCTTTTAGATCCCGCATTCTCTCATCAAGCTCTGAAATCATAAATCTTGTAAGTGGAGAAATTTACCAGATAATTTATGTTAGAAACTTGCAGAATATAAACTTGCATAGCACCACAACTCTTACATTAAAACAATATTAAAGCTAAAGAATATTGATTTTAAAAAATCATGATCTTAGATTTCCCCAGCAAGACAAAATAAACAGACAAACTAATTAATAGAACAATTATGTAATGAGAAACATTTAGGCAGTTAAATGTCAAAGAATGATTTTTCCCTTCAGATTATATATTGTTCCACTGCAATTAAAAAACAAGGGAACCCAAAAGTAAAGATATCATTGCAAAAACATGAGAACACAACAATAAATCTTCATTGTAAACAAACTTGATAAGAATGGTCTGCCTTAACGCCAACCAACCACCCTAACAACTAATGCTGTTTTGAGTATTCATGTTCCTTAAAGCACCTATACTGGATGCATATTCAACACCTCAAAGTGCATGGAATGCATAAGATAATGTCCCCAGTCCAAGAAAATAATTCAGGAATCGCCTGGCAGCTTTCCCAAAAAGTGGAACCACAGAAAGAAAATTAGAAATCCAAGGTAGAAATAACATGAAATATACCATCACAAAGAGCAAGCTTGACTTTCCTTCCTTTGCAATGCTTAAAAGCAAAAAGCTCATAGATATCAATCTCCGCTAGAAGAATATCAATTGCCTGATGATCCTTCTACAATTGTAAATACAAAGTCAATTAAAACAGAAAACTGCAGAAACCTAATAGAAAGAGAAGCTTCAATTGCATAGTATAATTGAGCCTCCAAAACTGTAGAAATATCAGTTATCAGCTTAAGCTTATTTGTTAGAACCATATGCTCCATTTAGGGATGAACAACAAATTGAGCACAAACATAAGACAAACAAAACTATGCCAAAAGAGACTGTTTCAAGGGCACATCAATGGCTACTATCTAGTGAAAAATACTAAAAACAATGCCTGCCACAAGTCACAGAAAGGTAACCAAGACACAATATGTAAGTTCCTAAACATCATAAAATCATACAAATATGACTTTTCTCGTATTTTTGTCATTCATGTAAAATTTGTTTTAAGGAAAAAAGGGGCAGGAGAAACGTGAAAGAGAAAGTTGTGGATGCTGTACCAAAATGTTTATATTAAGCAAAATTATATATCTGTATTTATACATGGAGCTGTACTTTAGGAAGAGAAGCCAAAGATATCAACAAAGTTACAACTTTACAGGGAAATTTAGAAATTACAACATCTCATGAGGAAACACCAGGCTGGAAACAGATGAACTCATACATTGGTATGTATGTGTGTCTATGTATACATACATGTATATGTGTTCTACATAAATAAATTAAATAACACAAGCAGACACTCAATTTCCAGCACTTTCCATCCTTGTTGATCATTGCACAGACCAATGAAATCCTTCAGATAGCAAACTTTCAACTGACAAGATAAGAATCTTATGCAAATTCCATTATAAAAATGGAGAAACACTACTCAATTCAAATACTACCACGATTAATTTGCAATGAATATAAAGCAAAAGTTACTACTGTCTGTGTGAGCATGCGTTTGTTTAGTATCAGTCTATTCACATGACCATGTATAGCGAACATACATCACCAAATACAGCAAACGTTTCCTGAATTGCATCTTGCAAGCGATCTTCTGCTTCATCTTCAGAAATTTCTACTTACAATGAAAATAAAAGCAAGTTCAGCGAGGAGGCAAAACAAAAACAATGATAATAATAAAGACCAAAGCAGTATGAAATGAGAAGCATAATTTTGTATAATCTAGTGACAGT
>JBBYHM010000026.1:1104321-1120925 GCA_038381775.1 Adansonia rubrostipa
CTCAACATTCTTGTATATTCTAGTTATTGAAGCCACGTTACTGTTTCTTATCAAGAACTCACTACCGAAAAACAAAAGGGGAAAGCAAAATCCCTTAGGTCTAGCAAGCAAGGTTGTAACACCATAATATACGTAGATACAAGAGATCAAAATCCAAAACCAAGAAAAATTAGCATTTTTCCCTCGTGTCTGATAGCCACTACTATTCAGTTCCTACAGTAACTACGTTTACGGTAAAAAGCTTGTCTAGATAGCAGCCAAGCCAGAGAAGAAGCATACCATTTCAAACATGGAGGCTTACTTGGCCACTTTCTTTTTTTCTTTCTTTTTGGTTGGCATAATCCTATAATTTAGTCCTTTGGAATCTTTTAGACTTAGGCTATCAAATCCTTTATAAAATAATTGATTCATTTGGTTTGCATTTGCTCTTGAAGTACATTGGTGTTTTGAAATCCAGTCCAATTAGAATCAGCAAGTCGACAACCATGCAATATATTTGTAATGTCAACTTCAACAAACTTGGGCATTCCAGGATAACATTAACAATCTCTTCATCTCTTCTTGTTTCCCACAAATTTTGGCGGTTAAAATATCTTGAAATGCTGCAGACTAATCTTCCCATAACCACCCAATATACACTAGATACAAGGAAAATCAAAATTGTAAATAAGAGTTATCTGAAGAACTTGACCACTGGGATTTTATTGAAATTCAACTTACAAAACCTTACTAGGGAATTAAGTGTTCATATTAGAGATGGCAACAGATCGGATATCTACAATTTTTTAAAATATTTGAATCCGGATATGCTTAATTTATCCTAAAGCTGAGTATGTTAATTATCTGCTTACTATCTAAATATTATTATCTGAATCTGCAACCAATTCAAAGAGAAAAATCCTCTGGAAATCCAACTCTGCTAAATACCCTAATTTATTAAATCATTTTTTGAATATAAATATAAAACTAAATAAGACTAAATATGTAAATGGATATTAGATTCAGATATCCAAAACCGTTATTTACATAAATAAAGCATATTTGGATAACGGTTTTGGATTTTCAGCGCTATCCAAACCAAAATCAAGGCAGATTCGAAAAACAGGTATACGAGGGTTCATATTCGAATCCGCTGTGGATAGTAAACCCGATATCCGAATTCACAAATTATTTGAATCCTCAATATATGAATCTGCAAAAACGGATCAGATAATGTCGGATATCCAATTTTTCACTATCCACTGCCATCGCTACTTTATATGAAGCCAACACTCTCAAGAAATTATGAATAAATAAATTGAATTTATCATCTTGGTCATAATATCTCATCCTAACACAAAAAACATAAAGAAATAGTAAATTAAATCCTAATCAACAAGACCAAAAAAAATCTAGCTAATTACTAGAGATAAATTTATATAACATAACCCCCTTGATACATGATGCTTTCAAAAACCAAAGACCTAAGGTAACCTAATGCCTAATATCAGCCACTAGTCATCAACTCGACAGATTCAATCTTAATTGCCATACGTCAGCCTTTAGTCATAAAATCACTATATTCCAGTTCTGCCAAGGGCGCAAGGTGCACTGTAGTTTAGGCGCTAGAACCCTTATATTAACTAAGATGCAAGGCACAAAAAAAAAAAAAAGCACTCACCTGAAGCAGCGCAATATGTATATGTCTGTTTTTTATGTATGCCTATATTTGGGCAGGTGTGTGTGTATGATAAGCTTAAAATATATAATAATGAGAATAAACTCTAAAAAGTGGTCCAATTTACCCTACAAAATATGCAAAATTTTATTTTTCTTCTGTTGGCAATGTGCAATATTTCCTTATAGTCTCACGCCTACTGTTGAAAACTCAAACATTGAGAAGTAGAGAGTTTGATATTATCCCTCTTTACTAATGAAGATACAGTTAATTAAAAAATAAAAATAGAAATTAAAAACACTTTCAGTTAAGAGGGAGTTTTTGCGCCTACCTCCTAAAAAAAAAAAAGTGTGCCTAGGCGCCCCAAATGTGCCCACAAAAGTTCTAAAGCGCTTTTGTTGTCTAGCAATAAGGCACAGCACCTACACACATGCCTTAACAACACTGATATATTCAATCTAAAAATTGATTCTAAAACCAACTCCTCTTCCTAAAATATTTTCAAACACTAAAATCTCTATGTTCCCCAAAACTAGTCCACTACAAATCAAGTAGATTCCTCAACGTGCCCAAAATTGCATTTCACCACTAACTTTAATAGAAAAGTTTCATAACCGTTTTATTAGTGTTTTGCTAAGTAATGTATGTATACAATACATGGAATAAGATAGGCTAGACCACAAGACATTTGAAAACTAAGTTCATTATAACCATAACATTTAGGTTTTAATTTTCAGTTTTCAAATACCATTTAGAAAAATGTTTCTGCAGGGATGAGGGGATCTTTGTAACAATGGCTTTACCTTGATGAAATATCGTCTTCAACCATGTCTTCAGACACTTGCAAAGCTTCAGAAGCATCAGGTTCTTCTACACCAAGGAGTTCTGTCGAATATAATAATAAAAAGACCATCAGAGATTGTGTAAAACTCCCCCTAGCCCTAACCACATTGAGTGAATAGTTATCCTTCAAAATGTCAAAGTGGTTAATATATGAAGTCTTGGTCCACTAATACAGCAATTTGGATATATGGGGAGTTACACTGAAATCTTAAGACAAAGGAAGAAAAAAAAAATGGTGTAAAGCAAAACATAGCACTGTGCATGCAGGGTTTTCCAATGTTGTGGTAGTGAAATATATTACAAAAGATAATGCTAAGAGGCAAAGGTGAGAAATAAGGGAACACAGAGAGAGAGAGAGAGGCCATGTATGATAACGTGATTGATTACATCAGAGTTGCAGGAACCAGAACAAAGAGACTGGTTAAGAAAGCCATGATTGATAAGGTGACTCATTTAATTATATCAGCGTGAAGGAAGATGAAGATGCCTCGGAATAAGAACAGCAAAAAGGAATGGTAAAAGAAATAGAACATCTAGTAAAACAAATAGGAAAAACAATGAAATCATGTTGGAAATCAAAAGCAGGATAAATGCATGAATATATGGTCTGCCGAAGTTAAGAGGCATTCATACCAAAAAAAAAAAAAACCAAAAAGAAAATAATTTGTCTTATTATACACATAAGGAAAAGATCCATGCAGATGGATAACCTTGATGGCTACAATATGTCTTTAATGCTGCAAAGCATAAACTTAACAAAAAAGTAATGCCTTTTTACCTAATGGTTGATTGATGAAATTATTGACTGAGCTACATAATTGTGAATCATCTTCAGCTTTAGGCTCCTAAGAGAATAAAAACAACTTATCAAAATAAATAGCAGAAACCAAGTTATACGTGAAGCAAAGTAACAAATCTGACCTGCATCCAAAAAAAGAACTTCCGGTCGTCGGTACTGAACTTTAATATGTAAACCCTTCCCGATGCTTGATTAACCTAAGTTAACCAAGAATAATTATATTCTTGATTACTTAAAAGAGCTAATGGATAATAACTGCTTTAAAATTATTAAATAGTTCAAAAGAAGATTAAATACCTTCTCAAAAACAGCTTCCTCGGGAAAAATAATCTGATCCTATAATATGTCGTGTCAAGGAGAAAAAATAGTACTCACAATAAAAGAAATAAAAGAACACGTTATACGAACATTTTTATGGATCAGGCAATAATAGTAAGTTAAGTAGGCATATCCTTGAAAATATGTAGTAAATAAATCATTTTGCATGATTCTAATTAATAAAAACACAATTATGTGGTTAATTTAGCATCCATTTTATATCTAAATAACATTTTCTTTCACATAACCTTGCAAATATTCTACAAGTGTTATATTCTTTGAATACAATAACATATATCTCACTAACCTTGCTGCCAAAATTTGCAGCAACCTTTTCCTTCAATCAGAACACTTATTTTAGTTAACATCCCACCACTACCGAGCCTGGGTACGATCTCTTGCCCAAGCCTTCACATCAAAATTCCAAAAATGCTCTCCTGATCAAGGTGCACTGCTGCCCTCACAAAACCAAATTCCCCAAAACTTGACCAATTTTAGTCGATTGTTTGCACTTGTTAGTAAAAGTAAAATATTAAAGGTGGTATAATCCAGCAAAGGCTCATGAATTGCCTAATGCAGAGTCTTCAACACTAAGTAACATTATCGTTACGCCGATAACTTCTAGAATCTCCAAGAATGAGACCTTCCAAGACCATATTACCAATGAGTCTTTCAGTAAAAGAAAGGGAATACACCTATTCCAAATATAACAGAATTACGCAATCCCAGTGAACACAAGAATGAGACAGAATGAAATTTTTTAAGTGAAACAACAAAGCAAACTATAGGAAGTTGGATACATCTTCAACAACATTTTGAGTGCGATCAAGCCACTGAAAATGAACCAGTCCCTCCTCACCCTGTCACGGAAAGGCGGCAAGCACACAACAGCTTCAGGTATAAATTAATTAAAACGGGCATTCTGAAGTATATCAATTTCACTATCTGAACACATTATGAGCAAAAATAGTATAACCCAAAAGATAAAATAATACGTATAGCAGAAATTGCTTTGATTGATAATACCCTAGCTATGCGAATGAGTCCTTTCCGTGTATCAGGGACAACCCTTTTTCCTTCAAACAACATTTTACCAGCACGAAACTCCAGCAAAGTTTCCTGCCAATACATAACGAAGAATTTGATTTCAAACATAACCTAAGACATCCATTCATTCCAGAAAAATTTGCGGAAGCTTTTTAATTTGATTTTAAGTACGTAGTTAAAGACATTACCTGCATTGCTGGAAAAGCTTCAGCGGAGGACGAACCCATTAGCTCCACTTCTTTCAATAGCTTGAATAAATAACAAAATCAAACCAATTTAAAAAGAATTAAAACCCTAAAGCAAAACAAGAGATAGACTTCAAAGAACAAGCATACGATTAAACGCAATAAATTAATGAAAATTCTTAGACAAAACCCTAAACTAAGAAATAGAGTTTTAAAAGGTATAAAATTATTTTTCTCAATCAGTAGAGATTCAAAGGCGTACTGCATATATATATATATAGATTTAATATCATACCTGATTTTCTTATATAGCTGTATTTATTGCAGAATTTTATTAATTTTCTTTTGTTTGTAAAGATTTTCGATAGCCACGAAGCCTGAAGTCTGTATATCAAGGAGCGGCCGAGTTTTGGCTTTGCAATTTCAGACATTAACTTTTCTAATATTACGAAGTTGACCCAATTTTTTTTCTTTTGTCCGTTTTTTCAGCATTTAAGTGGTGAGATTGGGTTTAGGCAATTTTTTTTTTAATTAGGGTTAATCAGATTAAATTAATAAGATTTTGAATATTTAGGGTTTAAATTAAAAAAAAAGTTTGAGGCTTTTTTAAAGTTTGGATTAGGGTCAAGTTCAAACTAGTTGTGTTATTTTCTTTATTGTATATATAAGATGTATCCATTTTAACAACATAGTTTTTGAATTCGGATTGGGTTAAAGTTTTTTTTTAATTTGATTAAATTTTAATTTTAATTTTTTCAGATAAGTTTTTAATTTAGATTTATTTTGTCACCTTTACTTGAAACTCATATTCCTCGGAGGTAAATTTCATAAACCCCTCACAAACTTTTTATATGAACATTTATAATTAGTGTTACTAAAGCTTACATGAACTTAAAAGACTTATCTAACTCGTCTGAACTCTAATCCAACTTAATCGATCCGATCAAAAAAAAACAATCCAATCTCGTCTAAGTCGAATTTCAAACAGCATAAACCCTAAATAACCTTAAGTAGAAATTATCTAAATTTGAATTGATTCAAATATAATCGATTGAAAATAATTGATTCAAAGTTAGATTAAATAATTTTATATTTTATAAGCACTAATTTAATAAAAATAATAAATATAACACAAATTAGCAGCCTATTTATATTTAAAACTTTCAATTATTTTTTTATATTTTATGAAAATAATCTCTTTTCTATATTTTATAAGCCTTTCTGAGATTTTTTTATTATTATTATTAGTATTTCTTATTTTATCAGTAGAAAAAATGAAAAATATCATTACTACAACTAAACTTAGTTTATACAATTATATACCATAAATAAAAATTTTTATTCATTTTTTCTCCCTTTTACAATTATACACCTAAATAAATGTGTTATAATATCAAAAATCAAAATTGAAGATGTATAATAAGTTAATGAAAGTTATAACTTTAAATAACTAAACTATAGTTGATAACTTATAAACCTAATAATTAAGTGTCAAATCTAATCTGATTGAAAATAATATAATTCGAACAATAAACTAACCTATATTTCCTTTTATAAAAAAAACTAATGAAAGGGCCAAGCTATGTGGTAACATTGATGAAAACCAAATCAAATCCATTGATTCAACCAATTTAACTGGAATTTGGCAACGTTGGCAATTTAACTGGTGTTAGAGATCAAGTCGTTAAAATAAATCGCATACTTGACTTAACCCTAAATAACCATTACAAAATAATTGTTTAACTTGGAGTCACTGCCAATAAATTTTGGCTAGGTGAGATTAGCTACTGATTGGAGTTTGTCTTTTAAGAATTAGGAAATCCTAAAAAACAAATTTCGAGATCTTTGATATGACCAGAAATCATGTGAAAAGAGTTCGTTTGTCGATTATAAGCGGAGTGAGACATATCCCCTCCATGACATTCATAAATCAGTACTTATTAATTATGTGTTAACTTATATCTCGATTTTAAATCAATCTCGATTATCAATATTTAATTGCAATTCTCGTATTTCTAAAAACACTTATTGCTAATAAGAAGGTTTTGATCTTATCAATGTGAACCTACTTTACGTAGACCTGACAATATAAATACGATTACACGAACATGATACGAATAAAGCAATTAAAACATAACATGATACATGCCTTAAAATATATATAATATGAATTATTAACATATTAAAATTTATAAAAATATAAAATATGTTAAAAATAATTATAATACAAAAAATATAAATATAACATAAAAACGATAAAAATGGTGGCAAGGTGGCAAAGTAGAATCGTTGGTGGCTTGGCTAATGTGGATCGACAATAATGATATCCAATCTACAATGGTGCTAGTCAACGAGTGATAAAGAGTCGAACTCTATGAGATGAGAAAAAGAATTATCAAAATTAATATTTAATTTAATTAATTCGTATAATTATAATAATATTTAATAAATTTAAATTTTAAATTTTAATATCTATAATATTTATCTCAATTTAATATTTAATAAATTTAAAATTTAAATCTTAACATCAATAATATTTAACTTCATCTTTAAACCGTAACATCATTTGTTAAAAAATATTTAAGTGAATAATTAAAAAAATCATTTTTATCTCATGATTAAAACACGTGACAGTCTATTGATTGCACTAGTCAAAATCGAATATTCATTGCAAGTAACATTCGGGCCACATTCTTATCCCACAATTCTAGTCAAGATTGATCTAAAAATGCCGATGCGGGTCAGCAGTCCAGTCAACAAGGTTCTTTACAAAATAGGAAACATCCAACTTCATGGTTATCCCTAAAAACTGAACGACCCATCCACAACAGTTTGTGACGTCGATCACAAAGCACTATGTTGGTTGGCAATAGGCCTTTGTTGATCGGCAGTCGAGCACAATTTTTAACATTTGTTTCTACTCCAATTTATTGTAAAATTAATTTACTAAAATTTTAATTTTAAAGTGTAAAACTAAACACTTAATTACCACCAAAACAAAGAAATACCTGACTCATTGATATCTTGTATTTGATTTCCAAATTACTGAATTGAATTTGAAATATTAGTCCAATTTATTAATTTAAATAAGGAACATGGTTGAAAAGGAAGACGAAGACGTTGTCAACGTAACATATGCAGAGCCTTTCATTGAAACAACCTTAACAACTCCTATTCTTAGCAACTTAATTTTGTCTTCCTCGCCATCCAAATTCCATCAACATCTCATCAATTTTTTATTTTATTTTATTTTATTTGTTTTTTGTTCTCTATCTCTAACTTGAACACAGATTTTCCGGCATTGCAGCTTCCATGGTGAAGGGCGCGCACGTCGCCCTGTCAGTGTGCGTTCCCTCCCCATAACTTCCGCCATGGCCTTTCACCTCCAAGTGAAACTTAAACCCTTTTTGCTCCCCCTGCTCCTAATTTTATGCATGCTTTTTGTTTCTTCTTATGCATTGTCTGACCCCGAAATCCTTGTTAAGTTCAAAGCTTCCTTAACTAATGTCACTGCATTGGAAAGTTGGGAAAATAATTCCAACTCTCCATGTAATGGGGACCGTGCCAATTGGGCTGGCGTTCTTTGCGACAAAGGCACCATTTGGGGTTTACAAGTTGAGAATATGGGACTATCGGGCACCATTGATGTCAATACCTTAGCCGGGTTGTCCAACTTGAGAACCTTAAGCTTTATGAACAATCATTTTAATGGTCCCATTCCGGAGTTGAACAAAGTTAGTGCCTTGAAATCCATTTATTTATCCAAGAATAATTTTTCTGGAGATATTCCTACAAATGCATTTGCAGGTATGGTTTGGCTTAAGAAGTTGCATCTATCAGAAAATCAGTTTACGGGTGCAATCCCGGCATCATTGGCCACACTTCCCAAGCTTTTAGAGCTTAAACTTGACGGCAACAGGTTTTCGGGTCAAATTCCAGATTTTAAACAGAAGGACTTACAAATAGTAGATCTCTCGAATAATGGATTGGAGGGTTCTATACCAGCAAGCCTTAGTAAGATGAATGCAAGCATGTTTTCAGGTGAGTGATCAGGATCACCCTCGTTGGCCCATGAAAATTTAATTTTAGCTCAAGTTTCCTACAGATATTTCAACTATGGTTGCAGATGCGTTTTCAATCACGTATCGTGAATGCTATTGCTGCAAAATCGGTGGTGAACATTGGTAGCAATGAGAACAAAAAGTGCAAAATAATAAATCCAACGTCACATTGCAACCGCTATCCTGTCACGAACTTTAATTTTAATTCTACTTGCAGAAGCCGAATCATCATTAGTTTCTTTTTATTTTAATGACATTCGAAGGTAATTGGTTACAAATTGTATGAAACTATTTTTGACATTATTATGCAGAAGATAATGAAAAAACAAATAAAATCCATCTTTTGTTTCTTTTAAGGAAAAAATAATGAAGCATATGGTTCAAAACATATATTTATAACACCAACATATATATATATATATGAACAAAAATTTTGTGTATCATTTACCATTAGACTTTAGTGATTTGAATGTAGTTGTGCTAATGCATACATGTGCTTATATTATAGGAAACGACTACCTAAATACAAATGTTTTTCATCTAAAATCTCAATGATTTATTTATTTATGTAGTTTATAACCTACCATCTTCCTTGGTTATATGTAGGCAATAAAGGTCTTTGTGGAGCACCATTGAAGACATGTGACTCCCCCGTTCCACCCAGTTCCTCTCCGGCTGCACCCAGCTACTCCGCCATTGCACCCAGCTCCACTAAGTCCTCGATTTGGCTTACTGTGATCCTTTTCATGGTTGGGGTGATCTTAACACTTGCCATACTTACCGTCCTCATAATCTGTCGACCCAAAAAGCAACCATCTCAATCATTAGAGGCTGGACCATCAAGGCTCCAAACAAAAACAGATTTTAAGGAAGAAGAACATGGCTCCCCAGGGGTTTCACAGCAGTTAGGGAATGGAAAGAAGGCAGAGACGATAAAACTTTCTTTCGTGAGGGATGATAGAGAGAGGTTTGATTTGCCGGACTTGCTGAAATCCTCAGCTGAGGTATTGGGAAGTGGAAGCTTTGGGTCATCTTACAAGGCTGCTCTACCGGCTGGGACTGTCATGGTGGTGAAGAGGCATAAAAAGATGAACAACGCTGGGAAAGAAGAGTTCCAAGAGCATATGATGAGAATAGGGAGACTCAGACATAATAACTTGCTTCCTCTCGTTGCCTACTATTATAGGAAAGAAGAGAAGCTCCTCGTGACCGATTTTGTTCAAAATGGAAGCTTGGCTGTTCATCTTCATGGTTAGTTATTTATTACTTGAAAAATACCATTATCACAGAAATCATGAATTTTAACCTGCAGTTTATCATTCAATAACTTTTCAGGCCACCAGTCTCTAGGGGAACCAGGTCTTGATTGGCCAACTCGATTGAAGATTGTGAAAGGAGTAGCCAAGGGCCTTGAATACCTTTACAAGGAGTTACCTGCTTTTATTGCACCTCATGGTCACCTCAAATCCTCAAACGTTCTCCTTAATGAATCTTTTGAACCCCTCCTCACCGATTACAGTCTGATTCCTGTGATCAACCAAGAGAGTGCTGAAGAGCTCATGGTTGCTTATAAGTCACCTGAATATGTGAAGCATGGAAGAATCACAAAGAAGACTGACGTATGGAGTCTCGGAGTACTGATTTTAGAGATCCTAACAGGAAAGTTCCCTGCAAACTTCTTGCAAAAGGGCAAAGGAAGTGATGAACAGGATTTGGCAATATGGGTGAAGTCGGTGATTGGTGATGAAAAAGAAAATATATCGAAAGATGTGGAGGTGTTCGACAAAGATATAGGAGCAACAAGGAACAGTGATAAAGAGCTAATGCTTCAGCTGCTGAAGATTGGATTAAGTTGCTGTGAAGTTGATATGGAGAAGAGATTAGATTTGAAAGATGCTGTTGAGAGAATTGAAGGATTAAAGCTGGAGGATGGTCTTGGTAGTACCGATGAGGATTTCTACTCTTCATTGGCCATTGAAGATGTCCCAATCCCATCCCATGAAATTAATAATTAATTCTCTTTTGGTTGAAGTTTGAACTAATCTTTTCTTGCTTTGGTTTTAATCTCGTGGGGATTTTGAGGGGTACAGCTGAAGTCGAAATTTGGTGTTTAATGCATTTAATTTTGTTTTCCTAATCCCTAGATTTCCTTTTATAACTTCCCAATTCTTTACATATTCTATATTTCTCTCCATATATATTTTACCCATTATATATTTACTTATTCTATTTTTCTCTCTGTATATTTTACCCATATACTTATATTGTTTCAAAGTAGATTATGGGTTGATTAACTGATGCTCATAGGCTAGTAGTTAAAGAATGATTCTTTTACTATTCTTGAAAAAACAAATTTTACTTTTAGTACTTTACTAATGTTAAGCAAAATCAATTTAATTATATTACAAAATTTAAAAGAATTGATGGCAATCAATATTTATCTTTAAAAGATAAAAAATCATCCTAAAAATTTTAAAGATAAAAAATTATTTTTAATAGTTATCTTCTAAAAATTAAAAATAATATTCATCCCCAGTACTATTCGTTTTGATAAATAAGGAATGGGGAGGAGTCGAGAAGATGCTTGAAATCTATTCGAAGCTTACATATCAACTTAATCACACTTTTAACCACCGAAACTAGAGTTTGTTAGTATCTCTATCGGGAGGACTTTTTGAATTATCTTTTTTATTTCATCTTTAAATATCTCTTATTTTATAATGTGAATTGTACTTGTCATTCTTTAAACATCACTTTAATAATTACTTATAAGCATATGAATCGCATATGTTATAATTAAAATACTAAACTTATTAAATGTTAACTTTTAAATATATATCAATTGTTTTACATCCGTCAGTAAATGATTATTTTTATGCAGTGAAGTTACGGCATTAGACGAATCTTAATTTGGTACTCTAAGCGATTTTTTTCAAGGAAAGTAGTCTAAATCAAACCCTAGACACCGAGACCCATAAATACATCACTCTAGGGTTATTTGAGGAGTCTTTTATCAGTTCTGAGATTAGTTTAGAGCACTCAATTTTATTTTATCATAACAAAAAGAAAAACCCCTTTTATTTAGAGTTAGTTTAGAGTACTCAATAAATAATTAATTATAACTAATCCTATGCAGGAATAACCTTTGTTTGCTATTATAATCAATAATGATCGATCCGCCTTTAGTTAAGAGAATAATACCAAAGCTTTTATTTCATTCTACCTGAGAAATGCTATTATTATTTTTTTCCGTTTAGGTAATGGGAAATAGTATCGTCATTCTAACCTGACAAAAGCAAAGAAAAGTTTTAGACTAAAAAATTTTGTACAAAACACAATCACAAAATAAAAATAAAATAAAATATGCATAACATGAAAAAATTAACATAAATATATAAATATATCAAATTTTATAAAATATTAATTATCAGCATATTAAAATTTATATAATAATATAATATTTTAAGTATAATTATAATATTTAAAATAAAACAAATATAATATAAATGTATAGATTACCATCGCTACGTTGAACTCATTTTAGCACAACGTCAAAAACCCATTGAAAACTGAAAAATAAACAGTCATAAGGATATGGCTGCTGCGAAAGCGAGAAAACCATCAAAGGAGGATTGTTCATGAAGGTTTTCGAAAAAAAAAAAAAAAAGACTCCCTTTTCGGATAATTAACGTTAATTGAATTTTTTTATTAAAGTATTTATATTTTAATATAGAAATATAATTTTTTTAAATATATAATATTTTTTTTAAAAAAAATTATTTATACCTACATCGGACATATGAGAATATACAAATGAAATGAGAACAATTAACATAATATAATATAGATCATAAGTTGTGACAAGCAGAACGAATTGAACATCTCCTAAAGACTAATAAAATTCATACAATGATTTGTTTGCATTAATATAAAATTAATTTAATTTTATACGCTTTTATAATTTTTAACATGGTTTATATTTTTTGATCATTATATTTTAGACTCTATTCATATGCACTGTGCACATATAATTTTAAGTAAATTAAATTAAACATATCTAATTATTTATTAGATATAAAAAATTTTATTCATTAAATATATAAAAAAAGATAATATCTCAATCGATATGATATCGGTATTGGATTTATATTAAAATTTAAGTGTACGACTATTAATAGATTATTGAATTCAATGATCTATTAATTAAAATATCAATCGGATATAGAATTTAAAAAACATATAAAATTAAATAATTTTACACTAATTGTATGCACGTGAATAAGTAATTCGAAGGAGAAACGTACATATTTGATAGGATAAATTCATTTTAGTAATAGAGAAAAACAAATAGCCTTGATTATGTATCAAAATTTCTATCACTTCTTTGAATGGAGGCCTTTTCTGTAAATACGGTCACAAAGCAAATAGCCTTTGCTATTGATTTCTTCCCGACGATGGGCAAAATCGAAATAGCGAAATTTGTGTGTGATCTCAATGGGTTCAGAAACTACACGTTTCTTTGATCATCATCTGTTGATACTTTCCTAAAACTAAACATCACAAGATGATAGTTGAACTTCTATACGTTTAAGGATTTAAATTGCAGGGAAAAATTTGTTTTTAATTGCATAAGATTTATCGTGATTACAAACATAGTAGATATTATCGTAATCAATTACAATAAATTTCGATAATAATAAAATATTATCGCATTCAATTACACTAAATACAAATGATAGCAAAAGTAAAATCGTAAAATAATAACTGTAATATTATATCGTATTGTTATGATCTTCCGGTAGTTCATATAAGAGCTACCTTATATAAAAACAAGAAGAACTCCGAAAATCTTGAATCAAGAGAGAGAAATAGAATAATTAAGTGGGAATATAAAAATAAAAAAAGAATGGAATAAAAAAAATATTAAAATAGAAAGCAGCGGATCATATTTGGCAATTTGTTTTATGATTATGAACCCTAAAATATATAATATTCAGAATTAGTAAAAGAAGAAGGATTTTCGGAAGGTATGCTGTTTGAGCGCCATGTAAATCAAGAAAAGGTTAAAAAGAGAAAGCAAAACCCAGGAATAATCCGAAGACAACAACGGCCCTCTCTCCATGGCAGTGGCGGAAGACGAAGTCGATAAGAAGCAGCAGTGCATGGCTATCACCAAAAGCAAGGAGGCAAGAAGGAGAACAGCCCATCCAACTCCCATTTGGGGCATTCTGGTGGTTCCAACAGCGACGGTTGAGTTGAGGACCGCGCATCCACAGCGAGGGGAAGAGAAGCGCATAACTATGAAGATAGCAGCCAGGGTCGCCATAACTGGGAGTGGCACCGGTTCTTCATAAAACATCTCAAACATACTCCAGATTTTGTTTCCTTTGTTAACGTAACTGACACTCATCCTCACCCCATTATCACCCTCAAAATCACTAATATTAACATCGTATTTAGTCTCTTATTTTCCTCAGCCTTGACTCTTGACGATCGGAGTTAGTTATTTGCCGCAGTATCCAAATTTGAATTCTAAATGTGATCCGTTGAGTTTCTTTTAAATAATCTATCGTAGATATATACGGTGTAATCTACATATTAATTTATATCTAATCTAAACTAATATTAAAATTTTTAATTAAACTGGTGTTCCAAATTAATTAAAAACCCATTTAATTAAAAAATATAAAAAATTAATTAAAATAATAATATTAACGATAGTTACGGTTTTTATATTTAAAAAACTACTCAAATTTAAAAAATTACCTGCTTCTTTTTATATATATAAAAAAAACTCATCATTTCTTAAAAATTACTGAATTTAAAAGATAATCCACTTTAAAAAATATTGACCTATTTTTTTATATATTTATCTATTAATCTCTTGCAAAAATAATTTTTAAAAATATCATATTTTTCATCCGTATAATGAGTATGTCTAATTTTAGTAATTAATAAAGTTTCTGAGTTAGTATTATGAGTTAAGCAATACCAACAACATTGAAAAAATTACCAAAAATAAAAATAAAAAATTAGTATGATTATAAAAAATGATGTTAATGTATATTTAATGTATCTAAAAACAAATTTTTTATTTAGAAATTTTACAAAATTCATTCATTTTTATATTTAAAAAAGTCTAAAAAACTACATATTTCTCTAAAAAAAATAAATAAGTATTTTGGTAAGAAAAGCTATCCACCCACGTGATGAATATAAGGAATCTTTTCATATATACAAAAAAAGAAATTAAAAATACCTTCTTTAATATATGAACATAATTAGATAATTACAATATTAGACTTTTTAAACCCTCACGTGATGTCTCAAAAAGGAATCTTTCTCACATGATGTGAAATGATCTTTAATTGGATTACCCTTAAACGTATATTCTGGTTTGTTTATTTCTTCTTTTAGAATCCCGAATCTTGATCTATGTTATATATCTTTAGTATCTTATACTGATCAAGCGCCGATACTTAAACTAAAGAACTTGTTCATCGAGAAATTAGCATAACCAGTAAGGCTTTTTCCATTTTTTTTCTTTACCAAAACGATCCTTTTTAAATACTCAATCCATTTTAGATGAGTTTTGAATTTTGAAGGCTTTATCTGGAAGTCAACGAAACCTCGTTAAGGTGCGGTTAAGTACCTATTCGGTGGAACGGCACCGTTGCTATCCATTTGGAAAGCCAGGTTTCAGCACGATGGGTCTATGTGGCCACCAAAGGAAGAAGGATTTTCCACCGGTGGAAAACGGCGTCAGTGAAAAATTTTTCCTCCGACGGGAGGTCTATTTTCTTTTTTGGCCCCTGCTTTAGTTGTTTTTTATTATTATTATTATTATAATACTTTTTAAGATTATAGTTTTATTTATTATTTTTTGTTAAAGCTTTTAAATAGGTTTATAATTGTTTAATCAATCATTTAAATAATTTTTATTCTGAACAAATTATTTATATTTATTTAATAATTACTATTTTATTTTACAATGTCTAGATATATTTATATTTATATTTATATTTATTTTAATTTTAGTAATTTTTAATTATTTACTAACATTTTAAGTATGTTATAAAATTCATTTTATACAAATATAATGTAATTGCTTCGATGATTATTTTTTTCTTACTATGTTTTATCTCATTGTTATTACTATATCTAAATCCAAACATATATCTTATTATTAATTTTAATATCAAAATTATAATATTTGATTTTTTAATATAATAATCAATCTTATTATTATTATTATTTTTAATCTTACTACTAAACTGATGCATCTAAATGAAAAATAAGTGAATGATAGATCCATCTATGAAAAATATGGGCTCTGAGTTAAAAAAAAAACCCAAATGAAAGTCTGAAGTAGAAATAAATCAAACGCCATGACAAGAAAATGAGAAGTTATTTTAAAAAAAAAAAAAATTATGATAAATTGATAATTCAACACTTTTAAGTAGACCTGCTCGTGGGCCGGGTTTGAGCATGGTATTAACATTAAATATGCTTGTCGAAGCTCGGCCCGACCCGAAATATGAGCTTCAAATTTTGCCCAAGCCCGCCCATATTTGTAAATAGATAGTCCAAACCCGTTTAGGCCTGCTCATATTATATTTTTTTATAATTTATTTTTTAAAAATATATTTTTTTAAATTTAATTTTTATTAATTTAATAATTTTCTTTTATTAAG
>JBBYHM010000026.1:1124179-1149514 GCA_038381775.1 Adansonia rubrostipa
TATCTTTTATTAACTTAGTAGCAAATATTGTTCAACGAATCTAAATTGTATAGTAAAGATTATAAACTTGAAATTAAAAACACCACATTTATTCTAAATAATATGTATAACAATAAAAATTTATTTTATTTTATATTACATCATAAAATATTATTATAACGTAAGATACAAATCTCTATAATATACACTTATCTATTTTTTGCTTGATTTGTAATACGAAGTTAAGGAAGTTGGAATTTTGATTATGTATAACAAGAAGTATGTATGATTATGTTTACAATCCAATTTTCACTTGATTTTGGTAGACTTTTTTATTTTATTTATTTTTAAAGCGCTGATAAAGTTATGCGAAATTTACAGTAAAAATTCAGGTAAGTGTTATAATTAGTTTTTGAGTTATTGTTAATTATTTTTTTCTTTAAAATGATTATTATCAATCTGTTTAATTATTCTATCAAAGTAAAATAAGAAAATGAAGGACTTTATTTATAATATATACTAATAAATATAAAAATTAAAATTCAATTACAATAATAGAAATAATTTGTTTTTCTTTTTTGATCATAATGAAGAAAGATAATATTTACAAATATATATATTTGTTGATTTGTAATTTTAAGTTTAAGAAATTGAAATATTTCAATTATGTATAAAAAGAAGTATGTATGATTATGTTACAATACAATTTTTACTTGATTTTTAGGTAGAGTTTTTCTTTTTACTTATTTTAAAATTAATAATTTTTTGAATATGAAATTTACAGTAAATATGTTAATTAAGTGCTATAGTTAATTTTATTGAATTATTGTCAATTATTTTTGCTTTCTAATGATTATTATCGATCTATTTAATTATTCTATCAAAGTAAAAAAAATAATAATAATAAAGGGACTTTATTTATGATATATACTAATAAGTATAAAAAATTAATAAAGAAAGACGATGTTTAAAAATATATAAAATTGTAATAGTAAAGAAAAGATTTTAAAAATAATTTAAATTTATAAATTAAAATAAATTAATAATCTATGTTAAGCTTGTTATTTTTAATTAAATTAATATTATTTTCAATAAATTATAGTTAAATTTAAATTATTATAATTTTGAGTACAAGTTGCTTTGAAGATTCAGGCTATTAATTTTTTATGATCAAATTAGTTTGATTAAGTTTTGGCTTGAGTTAAGACTAACACGTCTAGGCCGATTCTTTTTGGGTTAAAAATTTTGAGTTGTTTTGAATTGGTACTTTAATAGTTTTGGATTCATTTTTAAGTCATTTCAAATTAGACTTCTATCTCACTTTTAAGAATCAAATTAATTTAGATTCACACTCATTTCGTTTTTCAGATTAAGCATATTCCAATATTAATGACGATTATAATGAAATAGAAATGCGAAGAAGTGAAATGGAGCAAGTCTCATATATATACATATATACATATATATACATATATATTTGTTTGTATCAGACAGCACTGACTTGACAACCCAATAATTAGCATAAACTGGATTTGAATAAATTTGCACAAAATCCCACCACATTTGACTTTGAATCAGATCAAAATAATTAGTTGAGGGTAAACAAGCATGAATGCTTAAGAAGCAACCCCAGAAATTCAGCCCCAAAATTTACTTAATCAATCCAAGATGACCCTTACCCAAAATTAAAAAGCCCAAACAATGGATGAGTCTAACCCAAAGCCCAAATGGTACGACCCAAATTGCCACCTCCCAGTCCCAGACAACTGTTACGCATTGACGACAATTCATTGCATTGAGAAGGATTTTAATTTACTTTAGAGGATCAAGTAAGGTTAGGTTTCGTTAGTTCATCAATCTCTTCGCTTCTGAAATTTACTCACACTTGAAAGGGTCCGAAAACAAAACTCGTTCACTGCGTGACACAATTCCAAACAACATTTAGAAGAGATAACACAACTATAAAAACAATCCCCACAACGGCACTGCAATCCCTTTCTTTTTCTTTCATGTATAAAACACAACTATAATTCGTTTGGAAAGAAAGAGTGATGTCCCAAACATTTCAACCTAGGCTAAACACAATTATAAAAACAATCCCCACAACTGCACTGCAATCCCTTTCTTTTTCTTTCATGTACAAAACACAACTATAATTCATTTGTAAAGAAAGAGAGATTTCCCATACATTTCAACCTAGGCTGCCTTCAATTCCTACTTGGTCTCGACATTGAGATTTTGTGTTAATATTATCATTATCCCAAAAGAAAGGGAAAAAGATAAAAAGACAGTTTTCGTGTCAATGTCTTAAAGATGCAGCATCTAAGCCTTCATGTTTCTGTCGACTACCTGAAAGATCGATCTGAGTTTAAAAAAAAAAAAAAAAAACGCTTAGCATGTCGTCGAATTGTCATCTTGAATAAGTATATCGACAAATTTATAAAATGATTCTTACTTTGATTTCTTCGACGATAGAACTTTCTTGAAAAGATCTTGCTGACTGGAGTGTTTGGAACAGGTATCAGCTTCCCCAGGAAAGCAAGAGGCCAACTAATTTTTTTTTTAAAAAAAAACCGATAATAAGATGACCTACTCGTGAAGACACTATAATACAGAGTATAATCTTTAAAAATTAAAAAAAAAAAATTAACTTTAGAAGCTGCCATTGGAAAAGCTACCAACCTGACAAAACCAATAGCAATTGACACCAGCCACAGTTTCCAGTTAAGCTGCACAGTTTTAGCAAACTTCCCGAGAAACTCGACGATAATAACCTTGACAAGAAGAAAAAAGAATGTAGCACCAAGAAAAATCAAAAAATAAATGCCAACCAGATTGATTGCTAACAATTAACAAATCTCACCTGAAGTATAACAGTTACTGCCACTATTCCAATAAATAGATAGTTTCTACCAAGTCCTCTGAAAATGTTCTTTTCATCTGGCTTCCGAGCATTGAACTCATTAAAGATCTGCAATTAACATGAGTTATATTTCCATCAATCCATCGTAGTTATTTGCACATTTGCATTCAAGCACATTCAGGTCACTAATTTATGCTCTATTAAAAGGGAAAATAAAAAAAAAAAAAACACGAAGATTGAACCAGTCACTGGGCAGCCAAAGTTAAAATAATATAAGACATGAGATTTTCTACTCTTAAGATTAACAAGAGCGTACATCTATCCGGTGGGGGAGGGGACGAGCTATGGCCCCTCTTTATGCTAACTACCCTCCTTCCTAGTCAACAACATAGTATAGCATACACACTAAACTTCAATCATGCTAGCTGAAAAAGAACAGCTACCAAAAACAACAATTCCAATCCAAACTGCAAAGATGGCATTTCTACAAAAAGCAATCCAGAAAACAGAATTAAGACTCCGTCATAAACTGGAAAGTTTCCCAAAACAATCAGACGTATATAGATTCCAATCATTCTTTACAAAGCTCCTCAGAGCTTTTAAGGACCACGAAATCTAGAATTAGGTCTAGCAGCATGCAACAACCACAAGCCCCCTAGGCAGCATTACATCATTCAATCAGGAGAATATCATTCTTAACTACCGGTTGCACAAGCAAATAACACATAATGCCCGCCCCATGGAGGAAAAAAAAAACTGGGAGCGTGTTAATCAAACAGCAGCAAATTCTGTTAACAGCTTAATCGGGTAGTTATGACTTACTTGACACAGAACAAATGAATTGAATATCATTGTATTCTTCACTTTGTTAGCATGCTCGGTACTGTCATGATCTAGATGCAAAATTTTCTTGCCTTGAAAATTGAGAACGAGCAGGACGCTCACTTGATATACAGCCTGAAATTTCCAGGGAAAATACCAGCTTAGAAAGATCGATGTTCTTTTGCTATGAGCCATAGTAAACATGGGGAAAGAGTGTGGTTTGGTTTTGTGAGATGGGTATAAAAATGCCAAAATCAGTAACATCCAGAGAATAACACACAGGTCTTCATATAGAAATAGGTACCTGTATAAGCAAGTTCCTCCACATGATATTAGTTATAAGAGGTTCCCTGAAACACAACCACCACATTAACATAACCATTAAAAAAAAAAAAAAGATGAGGAAAAGTGAAAGAGAGGGGGGCTTTCCTATGCAATCTATTTGATAAAGGACCACAAACATTTTTAGAAGGAAACAAACCTTGCAAAAGGCAAGGAATTTATAGGAACCCGTCAAATTAAAAAAGCAAGATGGTTAAACTAGGTCAAAATGTCCATTACAGTCTCTACTTTCAATTTGAGATAGCTAATGCCCATATGCAATTAAGGAATGATACCGGATACTCTTGCCATTAAATAATTCTAGCAATGTTGTACCCGGGTCTTTTATCCAAAATGGCAATAGCATATAAGGTATTAATCTCCGTTTCAAATTGAACGCCCACATTCTATTATGATTATTTAAAATGTGAGCTACTTTTCAATTGTACATTTAGATTTACCATAAAAATTTTATTAAAGCTAGTGTCCCAACTAAAACAACAAAACTAACATGATGATACTATAATTTGATAGAAGAGAAATAAGTTTTTAAAAGTTATTAATTCGATGATATGGTTAACATTAGAAAATTTGGAAAAATGAACATAATTTTTACACACCCTAAAACAACAAGATTGAATCAATTTCAAATAAAAGAAGACTTAATAAGTTTAGAAAATTTGTGATACTTATTATCCTCTAGTAAATTTTTCTATAACTTTAAATTTTGTTATCATTTAAATCAATATTTTGTATTTTTTATTTTAATGTAAAATATTGAAAAAAATTATAACAAGATTTCCATATTTGAATATATAACAAAATTTTGTTGCTTATAAGTGATTCTATAATCATATAAATGGTGAAATATTATTAGATTTTTGTTTTCAATTTGATAAAAGTAGAAAGTCAAAACAAAAAGAAATGGAAAAACAAAATTGAGCTAAAAATAGAAGTATTTTTAGATTTAAAGTTTGCAACATAACTTTCACACCAGAAAAAAAAAATCCACTATTTGAATTAAAAAAAATACTTTGACATGCCACATCATTGAGATGTCAAATAAAAAACCCACAACAAATCAAGTGCTACATCATACAGTAAACGACAAACAGAGACATTGAAGTGAATTTACTAATTCAAACAATTTTTTTCAATGCTATTAAAAGAATGCAATTGTAAGAAAAAGATTAAAAATTACAGCAGTAGCTATTGGGAATGGAATAGCACTCAAGTCAGTGAACCGTCGTATCTTAATATAAATACTATATAGCATGTAGGCTACCAAAGCCAGACAGGAATTAAGAAAGTTGCTAACATTTTTACATTTTTTGGTACATAGGAGGAAGTCCAGGGGAGAGATGGGATTCAGATCTTTCACCTAAACCCTCCTAATGACGGTTAGCAACTGCTAGCCAACTTAAGTTTTTACTAACCAGTTCTTTTGGGTTTAAGAAAAATAAGAACTCTCAAAAGAATCAAATATAGACAAAAATTACAACTTATAATCAGAGAAGTGCCTTATTCTAATCCTCAAGACAAGATTTGCCAAGTCATATCAGAAAAGTGCCTTGTTCTAACCCTCAAGACAAGATTTGCCAAGGCATAGCCTTCGGCACCGGCTAATGTAGGTAAGGAATATAGATTTAATCAAAATCTCATACCTTCGACCAACAGGGGGCCGATGCATCAGGTGGTCAGTTGGTGGTTCAGTAGCTAATGCCAATGCCCCAAGAGTATCCATGATAAGATTGACCCATAGAAGCTGCAAGGAGAGAAAGTAAAATGGAGTACTCATCTCTATTCATAAGAGTTGACACACATACACGAATATAAGCACGCACAGTGAACAAACCTGGACTGCATTCAGTGGAACATCACCAGATGAAACCGCAGCTACAACATTTATAACAAGAGCTGCAACATTAACTGTAAGTTGAAACTGGATGAACTTTTGGATATTTGCATAAACAGATCTACCCCATCGAACAACCTAAATTCATAAGATGTTCAAGATAATGAATGAAAAAGGTTGATTTAAAAAGGAAACTTTTAACATTGATCATAAGTAATATAATGGGAAGAAAGGAATACAATACCTTCACAACTGAAGCAAAATTATCATCCAAAATGATGATATCTGAATTCTCTTTTGCAACTTCTGTCCCTTGAATACCCATTGCAAGACCAATGTCAGCCTGTTGTCCAGAGACTTAAAATTCAGCCATCTAATTATAGTCAAATGTAGCCATGTCTAGATAATTAAGACCATCCAGCCTTTACCAATTGATTTCATTGCCTCAAACAGACTTGATGGGAAACTTGAATCTAATTTTCTAGCTTAAGCCAATAAATTCAATCTAGTCCAATTTCATAACAACACTCTGAATCACAAGTTCATAGCTTCTATTAACCAAACAAAGCATATCATAATGGACAACGAAAACAATATTCATTCACTCCCTCACCCTAAAATAGTCATAATACATTTATTCTTACAAAGTAATTTTCCACGAACCAAAAGTCATTGCAGTCGTATAAGGCTTGTGTAACTATCCTTTTAGTAATTAAAAATTTGAACAATTCATCACGGCTGTCCAAATAGAATGAATAATGGATTCTTTTTAAGTAAAACAAGTACAAGAAGATTCAGGAACGACACATCAACAAAACAGCGTTTTAAAGACGCTCTATTAATAACAATTTTATTTGATGACCAGAAAAAGAAAGACGTTGTCAGACCTCATGTAAAGCAGGAGCATCATTGGTGCCATCTCCAGTTACAGCAACAACATGTCCCCTCTTTCTTAATGCTTGCACAAGCAGAAGTTTATCGTTGGGTGATGATCGGCCCATCACCTATGCATAAAGACATTAACTTTAAATTTTCCATTCTTATTTTTAAGCCTCAAGGCAAATTCAGAAAATGAATAGAGAACCAGAGCATACAGATATTTTCTCAGCAACTTCTTCCCTTTCCGAATCAGATAGTGAACGGAATACTTTCCCTTCAATAAGATTAGGCTCAGAAGCATCCGCATCTGACTGTAGTATCCCACACTCTAAAGCAATTGCCTTCGCCGTTTTAAGATTGTCACCAGTGACCATGCGTACCTATGGCACACAGATGGAAACTCTGCTAAATTAATCATATTAACATATACGATTAAACTCCAACATCATGCCAGATTTAAAAATGAAAGGAGACCACGAAAAGACCAATAGGTTTCAAGTGAGGAAAATGACAAGCAAAACAAGACAGAAAGAGTACAATTTATTCCCCCCAAAAAAAAAAGTTTGAATCCTAAGGGCCAATATTTTGTGTAATAATCAGATCTCATATAAGGTAGGAAGTTATTTTAAAAATTAACTCAAGATGCCACATAAACCCACATATAATGTCCAAGAGAAATCAGAAAAACATGCCGACAAGATTATATGTTAGTAATTGAGAGAAGAATAAACTATTCAACAGGAGTCACTATTGTAACTTTTAAATTGTTCATACACCGATCAATTACATTAAAGTTTTACGTCAAACTGGAATTCAGAAGCATTTAGGGAGAGGGAGTTAGCATGTTACCATCCCAAGAAGCCCCAAAAGCCTTAAGCAAATCTCCTTGCAGTGTCATACAAAAATTTTTCCTCCTCCATAATACAAAGGGAAAGAAAAAAATAAAAAAGAAACAGAAAACCCATATTAAATGAACAAATTCACACCTCAAAATCATTCTTCTGATTCTCAAAGAATAAAGAGCAAAAGAATTGACCACGAAAAATTGTAAAATCTTCAGGATTTGGGTTTGCAGTAAGTCAGGGGGGAATGTTATTGGATATCATGAAGTTAAGAGAGAAAATTTTGTCGGATTGGACTAGAATAAAGGCTGATTAGGCATTCACAGAAATGAACGGAGGAACAGTAGAACATTTTTATAAAACTGGAATCTTCTAAGCAGGGTCGGGCTTCAGCAGGAATGATACAGCTTACTCCACAAAAAACGGAATTTAAATGAGCATATACAGAACAATGAGATAAAAGATTAAAAAGGAAAAGAGGGAAGATACGCAACGAAAAACAGGCAATTCCCAATCGCAATCAAACTCCACATTTGCAAATTAAAAAAAAATAAAAAATAAAAACAAGCATTAGCATGAATTTAACAGTGATTAGTTATAGCAAGCAATTGGCTATACCTTTACACCAGCCTTTTGGCATAGCTGCACCGAATCTTTGACACCTGGTCGACAAGGATCCTGCATAAATTCTTAGTGTAATTAAAGAGCACATAGCAAATCGAGCTAAAAGTACATTCATAATTTAACATGAATGTTGAAACAAAAGCAAAGTTTTTAAGAATATCTGCTTAACAAAACTTCGAACTACAAGTCCAAAACAAATAAAAATTAGGACTTCCCCAATACGTAAATTTAGCTAAATGAATCATATTAGGCCAGCTCAACTCTTCAGTAACCTCCATAAAAGTAAAGTCATTTTTATAATTTCCAGCCATTTCCTCTTTGTTCTTCGTCTGTGTTACCATGGGTATCCTCTATTAAGTGACATCTTCTCATGAGATTTTGTTTCTCCTTTCTACAAGTCCCAAATGATGTGTTTTCCTGATTATTGCCAGCAGTATTTTCTCCTTCGCGCACTCATTCATAACTACATCTTCATTTGTATTTCTCCATATATATCATAGCTTCCTCTTCTTAACCATGCTCATTTTTTGGGTATATCAGTACCTAGCCACTTAACATTCAAATGCATAATACATTGTTGGTCTCACTGCTATCTTCAAATTTTCTTTAACTTTATGATTTTGCAATCCGGCACAGTTGAAGACAGAACTTCATTAATTAGAAGACACAAACTTACAGTTTAGATGGAGAAAAGAATTATGAAGAAAAAAAAGAAAAAAAGAAGTTGCAGAAAGTAATAAAGATCAGAATCTCTAGCATAAGGACTTCATTAATTACTAAACAAATTTAGATTTATTCATTGGAAGGCAAAATTGGAGAAGGGAAAAACATATAATGATAAGGCAAGCTATTGCTTAATTAAGGAGGAAAGAAAAAGAGCTGCAGCAAATGAAGATTCAGTATAGAATGATATCCAGGGCAATGAACAATCATTTCAAGACAATTATCAGTAGAGAATGATGAGGTGATGTTGGTGCTTCTATCACATTGTCCAATCTGTCCTCCATATATGCGCATGGAAGTAAACGTAAACTACCGCAAACAATAAGGAACATGACTAAGCTCTGTCCCCATATGCAAAATAATAAATAAATATAAACAAAGATGAAGACATGAATAGTTTGCACCAAACCTACATAATTTTTCCCTAGATAGATACCTTTAGACCAACAATAGCCAGTAAAACAAGGTCATCCTCAGGTAAAGCCCATCGAGCAAGCTCTTCTTCGTTAGTTGGAACCTTTTCAATTTCATATGATCTGTACGCAATAGCAACACACCGCAAACTTCCAGCCGCCATAGTTTCAATTGCCTTTTCAAAAAAGGCCACCTGAAGACAAATTTCAACAATTACAAATTCTTTAAAATGTTAGCAACTGCAATCATAACAACATCTAATTACAAGCATGAAAAACTACATGGTTGAAATATAAAAAATTTAATCAAATAACAAAATAAACACTGCAGTAACCATGACAAAAGGTAGTGACTAAAGAAAAAAGTGACAACGAAAAAATTAATTTCTATTTTCAAGAGTTACATGGTTTATTTCATCAGGCAAAGTTTCTCAAACCTTTTCTTCATCCATAGCAACAGTTTCATCATTAGCATCAAGGTACCAAGCGCATGCAGCTAACACTATTTCAGCAGCCCCTTTCCAGTGAATACGAATTTTAGAGTCCGGCTGGGAGACAAATATCAAAGAAAATCTTAGAATCAGAAAAAAAGTAGTTTGATTGGACTAGAAAGTATTTATCATGAATATAAAAAATATATAATTATTTCTCAAGGCTTTCACCATTATCTTTCAAGCCAAGACATTTTTAAATTTAGTTGAAGTATGTAATAATGTTTATATGATTTGTACTTACATGAATGATCATGTTCTAAGTAATAAGATATATTGATTTATAACAAGGAAAAAAATCTAGAAAGAATTGCTAAACTAATATAATCTGAAAGGCTAAGTTTTTAATGAAAGTCATTAAGATGAAATGTAATTATTATGTCAGTTGCTGCTGCCACCAATCTTCATATCACTGTCATTATAATTACCATTACAATAAGTGCAAATATTGCTATTACAATCTTCCCAATTATTATAACAAGTTCAACACTAACATCATGCATCACAATCTAGTAAGAACTCATGTATCTCCTCAAATTAAACTTAAGTAAATTGGCTTCTGGAGAATCCAACTGAAAGTTTACTATTGTTGGTCCAATACTGACAATCAAAAGTAGTTTGTACAGATTGACTTGTCATAGAAAAGCCACCTAAAGGTCACCACTTGCCCAGAAACTTCTCAAAAATTGACCATAACGTTAACAAGCACATACTAGCCAAGCCTCGGTACTAATCCCCCCAATGCCCGGGACACCACAGCACCTTCAACAATCTGAATGGAACTTCACTTGATTTTGGGTGTACATATGTAGATTAAAAATCAAAGGAAAAAAAAAAAGGCACTTTTGAAATATAGAAATTAGAGGCGTATAACAAATATCCTTTCAAAAGAAGGGAATATATCACCAAATTCTGATTTAATCCTTGCTTGATAACCACGCACAAGAGGGGATTAAAAATGCAGTCACCACCCAAAATGCATGCAACTATGATAAATTTAAAAAAAAAAAAAAAAAAACTCATAAAAGTTAACAACATAGTGACACTACCAATCGTATTGCAACACCGCCTCGTTTTTTCTCTGAGTTGAAGGGGATTACATGCAAAATTGAAGAGCCTGCCCTAACAGCATCAAAATTCATACCAAGCTACAAGATTCAAAGTCTAAGATTAGTATTAAAATTACAAATATGCAAGGACGAAAAGATAAAATGAGGTTAGATATGTGACCTTGATTGCCCAACTAAGAATGGCCTTTTCTGTTGGTGATCCAGAAACCTCTACATCCCCACCTCCCTAAAGAAACCCAAAAAAAAAAAAAAAGGTGAACAAAAGGCATTTACTAGAGACTGCATAATAAACATGATTCAGGGAAAAAAAAAAAAAAAGAGTTATTCAGATATACCTCTGGAGTAAAGACATTGCCATTCGCATTCACTGCAATGCCTTCAATAAGTAATGACTTTAATGTACCAGGTAACTCTGAGCTGCTTTCTGGAGGATCAAACTTTTTACCACCAACATAAGCTTCAACCACAGTCATCTGCACCGATAATAAACTTTAATGATTAGACAGATAGACATAGTGAGAGCTCTTGTTGTGGCCATTCTTCTAACTTTCTATCCCAGCCCAATGCGACCTCTAGAATCTATCTTTTAGCAATCATTTAGATTTTTGGCTTGGACATTCTGTAAGTCCTTTATGTTGTAAAATTTTTAAATTCTCCCTTCACTTCAAACACAAAACCCAGCAAGTGAAGTTTGTTTATTATTATTATTTCATTTTCTTATTTGTACATCAACTATTAGTAGGTAAGAGACTTTGGTGCTATCCCGAAAATAAATGTGCAGCACAACTTCATTGATCATATTGTCAAAAGTTTAACTGGTACGCAGTTAAAGAATTGATCCAATAATATAAATTATGAATTATAAGAATTAATTTTTGAATCTTGATTAGTGGGTGAAACAACTGTTCATTAATTTAAAATTAGGTAAATTAATTTGCATACCATAAATCATTTTGAACAGTTTATAAATTGGGATAAAACAATGCCTTAGTGAGTGCAATTTATTATCTAATAGTTTAAAAAGTTGTAAACTTGAAATCTTTCAACCATCAACTTAGTTTAAAATGTTGTAAACTTGAAATCTTTCAACCATCAATTTAATTTTATGTTCCTACTAAGCTGAAGTTAATTTTTTTAATTGACCTGTAAGTTTAATTGCTTCCAAAAACAAAAAGCAAAATTTTTATATTGTCATGTTCAACTAAAAAATCAACATAAAATATTTGTCTTACCTGCTTTTCCATTATTCTTCTAATTTTCTGAATTTTACAAATAAAAATTTATACATCTCTCAACATTATCTTCCTCCCGAATTGTGAGGAAGCTATGCTTGTAAACTACCTAGAGAGCACTATTTTTTTTCACATCACATCAATCAATGCTGCCATCAATTTATAAATGTTATTAAAATTTATTAACATATAAAAGCAATTTTTTTATTGAAAACAGTGGGAAATATTCAAAATGAATGATGTTCTCATATTCTTAACGTAGTCCAAAACAAAAAACATCCTAACTTGCCTGATTCAAAGTCAAGGTTCCAGTCTTGTCACTGCAAATTGTTGTGGCAGAACCCATGGTCTCACAAGCAGAAAGTCTACGCACCTGCAGTTCAACTTCCGTTAAGCAGCTTGACAAACATCTGTTCGCATTAAACAATTTTACATCAACGTCTAAAAGATGCATAAAAATATTCATCATACATACCAGAGCTTTATCTGCCATCATTTTCTTCATCGAGTAAGCAAGGCTGCATCATGATCAAATAACACAAGTATTATATAAAAAATGGAAACAAGGGAACACATGAATCAGAATAATGTATAATACCAGAATGGTTTTTTTTTTTTTTTTAACATATTATTTGCTCAATCACAGGTTATAAACAGCAGCATCTGCAGATGAGATGCGAGAATGGATATTTGGAATTTGTACAAAAAGTACCATGAAGCATTATCACCATCAATTAAATAAAACAACCATGAGAAAACCTAAAGAAACAGGTTAACGTTAGATAAAAAACACAGATGAAAAAAAAATGTTGCCTCTATGTAAGGTGCAACTTAAAAAATTGCAACCCAATATTAAGATATCCAATAAAAGTACTACAACTAGATAACGCATACATTCTGCAATTCAAATACTTTTACATAGAAAGCAAACTCACGTTAAGGTGACAGCTAAAGGAAGCCCCTCAGGCACCGCAACAACTACAATCGTAACCTACAGCATTCAAAACGTCATACATACAAAAACAAATATCTCCTTAATTGTGCACATAAGAGATGCATTTGGACAAAGGGTGGTAAATAAGGAGCACATACCGCAATAGTGACAATCCTAATGACATCATCTACAGCAGTGCCGACGCTAGTCTTGCCTGCAACAAACTGTTTTCTTCCATTTGAGTCTTCGGAATGGCCGGTGAAGTACCTGAGCGAATCCAAAATTTAAGATCAGAGAGAACACTGAAAGGACTGAAAAAGAAGATTGTCATTAAGCCAAAACCTGAGTTACCTAACGATAAGGACAAGCAAGACAGCAAAAGCTACACTGAGTCCAACAAAACCAATAAACGTCGCAACCCCATTCAAACGCACCTATAAAAATTAATGAGGAAAACATAACAAGTAAAGCCTAAAATTTCATCAATTACTGTGATGGAGAAACAGAAACCTGCAATGGCGTCTCTTCACCAGTGTCTTCTGAAAGATTAGCCATGAGCAAACCCCATTCAGTATTAATCCCGACCCCCGTTACCTGAGAGTTAATCAAAGATGATCTTATTTGAGCTATAACCAGATACAAGGTTTCAATGCATACTTCAATCTACCAGGGGAAAAAAAAAGGTAATAGTCTACAAGTTATCAATGTGAATAGCAAAATATAGGATAGTAAAACAGTAAGTTCATCTGCATGAAATATACATCTGTTCCTAAGGAAGACAGCGAAACTGCACAACCTAAATGTTTCTGGTTAATATGTAGAAAAACGAGTATTAAGAAGATAGATCATCTACACCAAATACGCAAATTCAGTTAGTTGTGAGAAACAGAAAATTTATGGTATTAAGTTTGTTAACTTTAAGACCCAGCGTGTAAAGAGTTTAGTAAGAACTTGAAGAGGCTGATTGCTGCAAACACAATATAATGGTTTTAAGAGGAGGTACAGGAATAAAATTTACCAGCATAGTGCCACTTCCATCAGCCACTTTGCAGCCAGACATTAAAAAAGGTTGCTTCGTATCCTTGTGAACCTGCAGCAAGATGTAATAGCCATTTTAAAGCATGCAAAAGTGTAGGAATTTCATATAACAGCACTGCAGGTTGTAAGGCTCACAATATCACTTTCTCCAGTCATGCTAGATTCATCTATTGCAAGTGAGTGACCAGAGATTAGAATTCCATCAGCAGGGACCTAAAGAGCAGATTTAGAAAACTAGTCAAAAAATGCATTAAAAAGACAGTAAAGTAAAGAAAAAAAAAAAGGCATGAGATAAAGCCACATACCTGATCACCAATGTCGAGGGGTACAACATCACCAACAACAATATCATATATTGAAATTTCAACTCTTCTACCTCCTCTAATAACCTGACATGTTGCATCCAAACATAAATTCCAGAAGTATGTTGTTTATAATCAATTCAATGGTTAACCAGTGGACACCTACCTCCAAATGTATGTTTCTCTTCTCATCATCTAGTTTTTGGAACTGAAGAGATTGTTTATAGTCACTGATAGCTGCATATTTAGAAACTCCGATAATAAGAAACAAAAAGGAGAAAATTTACAACAGCTATATTTCTGCATCAAGGACATGCTCAACTAAACCTTATTCATGAAATAATGACGGATTTAGAAAAAATATGTAGTTTATGAAATGGTAAATGCGGCAAACAGCATTTTGGTTTTCCACCATAAACATAGCCCAACATATAAAATAATGAACTTCAATGTTCGTGTACCTTTACTCATGGCATCCTACGGGCTATCAAATGCACTTGACAACTAAGTTTAGTGAAGAGGGAATAAAATTTATGGCAAATGTTAGTTGCTATATGGCTATTCCTTATGGCATCATTCATGTTGCCAAAAGTATATCCAACTGCTTGAATTTAAAGACTTCAATTTGGGGGTCTCCGATTGGAATCCTAGGAGAACACAGAAGGAATTATGAGATGAGCACACAGAAGGAATTATGAGATGAGAAACGATACCTCATACTCTGTGGCCCAAAATCATGTGTCAAAAAAAAAAAAAAAGCATTATAACTAGGTAACAAAGAAATGGTAGAGATTGGAGTGGTATTGCACCAAATATTACCTATTGCATATACTGAAAGCCTATCTAACAAAGAAAAAGAATAAGAATGATAAACAGCATAAAACTAGGATTCGTGAAATTCATACAGCCGAGAACTTTAGGAGCTAGTAGAATTGCTAGGTACTCCTATTCCTTTCCTTTCTAATAAAAAACTACTAGGAAGACCTTCTTACCACTGTTAAATCTATTTACATAGCCTAGCTGACACAATCCAACAACATTGTGCCTTGGTGCTGAAACATGTGCAAATCACAAATTTACGTCACTTCAAAAGGTTTCAATATTATTGAATAAAGCATTGCAGTCTGCTTTAAAAAGTTGATAGACTTATGTTCTTGGTGGCACTTGGCCTAAGCACAAGTTTTTCTAGGTAAAGCTTCTGTGCATGAAGACGTAGTCACAAACAAGAGTGAACTATTGTTAACAGGACAAGAAATTGTGCTTTAAGAAGAGTTATGCTTTAGGTAGCACTAGTCCATTGTGTCTAAAACCGTTTTCAATTTATGGGAACACATATCATCCCTATGAGTTACCTCAGTGTTGGCTTATAGCAGTTCTGGGTAGCATTACTATACAAGTTGTTGCCACAATTGTGTGGATGGGTTCCTTAAATGAATAAGTATAGACAGAAATTCTGCGATGCCACTTTGTGCATCCTCATTATAGCCAACAATGTAGGACACTATCTGGGATCAGAAGTTCCGTCATTAGTGATACTTTGCTGATGACAATCTAGCACAAAAGTGACACAATCACAAATTTAATCTTGAACATCAGCAAACTTTACAACTAGGGGTGAGCATTCGGTTTGTTCGGTTTCAAAATTTTTAAAACAGAACAAACCAAAAGAGTCTGAAAAACCAACCGTACCAACCTATCAAAGACCTAAAAACTGATTTAACCAAACCGAACTTAATCAGTTTGATTTGGTCGGTTGGTTCGATTTTGCCCCAAGTTTCACATTCAGACACTTGCAGTAACTCAAATCATTAAAACTTGAAGCTGACAAAAAAAAAAAAAAAAGATACAAAAAGTTATTTTCAAAGATACAGAAATTAGTAATTATAAATTCTAACATAAAATGGTATTATAAATAATAAGTTAACTGAGCTTAAAAAATTTTTGAAACCACTATTTAACAAAATTATCTTTTACAAAACAGGTGAAATTTACATAAAATAAAATTAAGGCACGTTTTTTCAAAAAAATTAAAAGCCAAGAGAACAGTAAGGTTCCAGTTTTATTGCTTCAGACCCAAATTGAAAATACAACTGACATTTTTTTAACCTCCACACTTCACTGCAAAAGCTGCTTCAAATACAGCTTTTGGAAAAATGGTGGCTTCTTCATCGTCATCAGCAGCCCTTAAAAGACTATTAAATCGCACCACCAACAATCTTAGCCCAACAAACTCAAATGCTTTGGTCAAAGAAAGTAAAAGAAAGGGATTTTAAGGACTTAGCCATTTAGGGTTTCACGAACAACAGTTCCATTCTCACTCTTCAGAAAATCAACAAGATGAGCAGGGTTGGGGAAATGAAATGGGTTAAGTTGGATGGGAGTTGTTTAGGCCATTGGGATTTAGGGTAACTGGGTCTTTTAGGTTAGCTGGTTATTGGGCTGGATGGGTTGGGGTACTTGGTTTAGGAGTTATTGGGTTATGGATTTGAGTTGAGATGCATTAATAATATTACTTATTTAATTGAATGTCAGCTTAATTGGTCGGTTCGGTTAAAAAAATAAAAACAGCAAACCGACCGATTAAACCTACTTAAACCAAATTGTCAAAAATCGGCCAACTGAAACTGATTAAACCGACCTGAACAAACCAAATTGGATCAGTTTCAGTCGGTTTATTCGGTTGACCGTCATTATGCCCACCCCTAATTACAACCATAAGGCATGCTCATAAGATGCCTTATGGTTGTTCATCTCACCAACCCAAGATGCCATGGTGGGATTTTGGCACGAGGTTTAATCAGAGACCATTGGACCACTTCTACATCAGCCAGTACCTTACGTTAGACTTTCTGCTTTGGCTTGGCTATGGTGGATGATCTCCCATTGTTTTCATCAACTTACAGTCTATCTTGCAGGTATATTAGAAGTAAAAGAGTACAGGTATATTAGAAGTAAAAGAGTACTCCAGATATAATCGTTGTGTCAGCAAAATCTTGTGAATGAGCCTGAGGGGTTTTTCATGACAGAGCTATGAAAGGAGGATATCCCAAAAGCAAAACAAGAACAAGAAAGGCTGTCATTGATTATGGTAGTTTTGACAACACGTAGGTGTAGCAACATGCTTTGGAAAGTAAAATGCAGTCCAATGCACCAGCCTAGTTCACGTCCTCCAAGCACTAAAAGGAAAATCTTTTTCCTTAGCTACCTACTAAAAATGATTTAAGAATGCATAACAGACTTATGCCAAAGAATCCACACCTCAAAAGTTATCTTCTGCAATCACGTGCTATTAATTAAAAGGAAAATTTCATAATGTATCTGCATTAGCATGTTGAGTTCGCTTATAAGAGGTTTATTTTCCAGCAACGCTTTAAAAGACGGATGAATAAAACCAAAGGAAAAAAAAAAAAAGAAAGAAAAGATTAAAAACTAAAAAGTCTACGTTTCCATGCATAATGCAGAACACTGCAAAACTTTAAACAATCAGTTCTGTACCTGTCACAACAATAACAAGCATAACCGCGAATGCTATGCTACCCCCATCATACCAGCCTTCCTTGGGACCCTGTAATTGAAAAACGCAACATAGGACATGAAAACTGAAAATTCTTATTTAAGAACCCCAAAGGTTTACAACATAAGAAACAGACTTGAATAAAAAAATAATCTACTTCAGGCAAAGCATATTCTTAAAATAATTGTTGGTCACACCCAAGAAATTGGTGTTATGCAAAACTCCTGCCATAAGAAAATTTTGGCATCTACTTTAGTCCCATACTGCAGGCAAAATGTACAGGTATGCTTTAAAAGATAATACTAAAGAGTTCCATTCGCTGTTCATAAACTTCAGTGCTAAGCCTATGACATCAACAAATAAGGTCAACCCAGCAAAAACCAAGTGTCAACCTCATAATGGGAGCAGCTAATTGTATTTGAGTGGGATAAATTGACCCACTCAAAATTTGAAAAACTATGGATATATTATATACGCTTCTATGGAAATTTTTGGTATTTTTTCTACATTGACCCCACTAAAATTAAATTTCATCAATTTTTTCATGGAACAAAACAAAAAAAAAAATGACTAAAAAAACTCAAATGTATTTTTCCATAATAATTGTCCAATATTTCACATCAATACACAAACAGTTATACAAAATGATTGGACATTCTAAAATATTCAAGTTTTAAAAATTAATGGAATAAGATATATTTAATTTTACGATTTTATGTTTCAGATTAACGAAAAACAGATTCAACTAGGTCAAACTGATGTATTGTTCTTAATCATTTACACTTAAAAAATAATAGTCTATGTATATATTGCTGAATGATATAAAATGCAATTTCTTTTTGCATTTAGTTAACTATCATAAAACACCACTGAAAAAATATTATAGCTATGCCGCTGAACCAAAAGTTAATAACTAGATAAGAACATATAACTCAATCCCTGTGAAAATCTAATTTTAGAAACCAAGTAATTCATCACGGAAGAAGATAACTTAAATCCACAAAGCTATTTGACAATAGAGCAGCATTATGCATATTATCCTACTGTGTGGTTTTATGAAACAAAAGATGGTCTCTTCTATTTGTATTACATAAAGTGTATCTTTTATACTACAGTAACATTATTAAATTATAGTAATAACTAAAAAAAAATTGCATCCTAGAAACAAAAAGGGAAAAGAAATGCATTACAACCATAACTTAGCGAAACTTGCCAATAAAACAAAAATCATCTGATTGACCATGCACACAAAAGCTCACCTCTGTTTTTATACCCAAAGCCAGAGAGGCTACAGCAGCTACCACCAAAATCATCAAAGTAAGATCTTGGCAAGCTTCCCAAAGAAACCTCTGTGCACGAGAAAGTAAAGAGTATCTTATATATTCCTCACAGAAGCAAAAGAATGATAGTTTTTTAAGAACAGAATATGAACAGGGGGGAACACAAAGAAAACAGAGACCAGAAAGATAAATTGACACTAAGATTTCTAAATATTTACCCAGAAACTCCTTCCTTTTTTCCGAGGATATGTGTTTGAGCCAAATGCATTTCTCCGTTTCAGTAAGTCGGAGTCATCCCCCTGAATCCCTTTCTCCAAATTTGTTTTTAGCAACTCTGCTAGCCCAGTAACCTGAATTAGAAACACAAAATCTAAATAGGTGGCAAAATAATACCAAAATATAATATCAATCCGCAAGTTTATTTTCACAAACCCCTCCATATTCCTGCAGAGCATTAAAATTGTGATCCCTAGTCACTGAAGCCAGTTGCTCTGGTCCAATACTAAAATCACCACCACTGGGAGCTGGGTGTGGAATTGCAGTTCCTACAAATCAAAGCGCTGTGATAAGCATCCATATCTAATTGCTGGGATTTCATTAGCTGTTGCAGCACAAAAAACTATTGGGTAGACCAGATAATACAACATTTTAAGCACCATACCTTTTGTGACAAAACACATGCACGGAAAGAAGACAAATAACTTAACAGAAAGCTGTATAACCAACGTAATCAATGGATTCGCACATTAGTAATGATCACAATATGTGTTAGTCCACATGAATGCTGGTGAAAAACAAAGGCATTGCTTGGAAGTGTTGGGATAAAGAAAGGATCGATCAGCAGCATAATAATATTTTGTCCAAGAGGTTGTTTCATATGAACATTCATTATTAAGATAAATTATCAATAGAGCAATTTTTAAGATGTGAAATTTGCAACTATATTATCATTTCATTTTATCAATACATGCTGCTTTTGTCAAACAACTCACAAACACCTACTAGATTAACTACCTCATTCAATGCTATCGCGTAAGTTAATAGAATCAGAAGACATGTCCGTAGAACCCAGCAAAAAAATTTACAGAATGGACAACACCTCATATTTAATTGGTTATGGATGTCCAAAAATTGGAAATAGCCATTAACAAGAAAACCAACAATAACTTTTATAGAAATAGAACTAGAGAGGGATAAAAAACTACTACTAACCATATTCACCCGGAATGAAGATAGCATAAAAACTCATTGCTAATCATATTCATCCAGACATGATAGGGTTATGAAATAGGGGCATGTGGTACATGACATTGTTATGTGATGGTAAAATTTCGGTTTGTCATCTCAGGCCATGGTGCACTTTGAAACATTACCTAAGTCACATATCTATTTTGTGAATTTTTTAGTCTGCAAGTGCATTTCTCTATAAACATACAAGTATATAGATATTAAAAAATAAATAACTTCCATGAGTGCAGAAGGAAAGCAGTCAACAATAGTTTTATTCAGCGTCTTTGGTTTATCTAATTTTTGTTAAAATCAATTTTAGAAATAATTTTATTTGTACCCAATCTATTTACCCAATGAATTTGATATGCTGACTATATCGAAGAACACTAAAGGGAAATATCATAAATGAATGTCAAGTAGACCAATATAAAAATTAATTAGCCCAAAGCCTAGTTAACACCCTACCAACAGAAGAGTTAACGTGTGCCACTACTTTAAGCTAACTAGCTGTTACTCTCTTGTATGCTTTGACCATCTTGGTTCTTTTATTTTTTGGGACCAAAACATAACTTCCTTTTCCAGTCAAATCCCCTGTCCATTATGTAACACAGGCATATAAGAAGTTTCCCCTATTAGATTGCTTTGTAAACTAGCGCCATTTTCCTTTAAATGTCGGTTTCCCTTACTTTTTTAAGTAGTTCTTCATACCTGTCTTCTTTCTTTTCTCATCTCTTTGATTCTCTTTTGCCCAGATGTCTGTCCTAATTTTAACATGAAAACATCCTGGACAGAAATGAACCACAATCTAGGGCATGTTTATGTCATGATTTTTCAAGGTAACATCAATCATGGTAACTATGTGTCTACCTATATAAACCCAGAAAAAAAAGAACAATAGCTAAAGAATATAATAGAAAAAGAAGCTACATAATCTCCTATTTTTAAGCCAGTTGGGAAAAAATATCCTATAAATAAACTATTTAATGCACAAAAACTAAGGGTGTTTTTTATAAAGCATTGGAAGTTTTCAAACAACTGAAAATGATAACGTTCAATGGTTTAGTGTTCTCAATGGATTGATAAATTATTTTAAAGCCACTAAACTAGAAGATTGTCAATGAATAAGTGTTGATAATCTCAAGTAGTTAGAATCTATTTAATCAATTTAATTATTTTTATTTAAGGAAAATTTTGCCATTTAATCACATTAACCTTCTCTTTCCGTTCTAACTGTATAATTTTCTGTTTTTAATTTTCTTTTATTAATATAATAAAAAAATCAACAAAGCATCTGTCCAATATTTAACTTTCAGGAAATTACCAAACGATTTTACAGTAAAAATTCAGCACTTATATTTTTTTCAAAATTAAAAAAATCAGTATTTAATTTTTCAGTGTTGTATTTTTTCAATTTATCAAACAGCACCTAAAATTTGACAGGCCATAACAAATACTTGGTTGACCAACATTAGAACCCAACTCTCGAGAATCAAAATTAACAGGTACTAATATATTGAGATATTTTTTATGCATCCAAAGAAAAACCCAGAAGGGGGGGGGGGGAATAGAACTAATACTAGAAACAGCTTCAAAAGAAAAAGTCATGCAGGTCAGAAATACAATTGAGATTAAGAAAGATAATAAAGACTAAAGAGTAATGACAACATATAGCCAAATATTAATTGAATGAAACTGCCAAACAAATGGAAGGATGCAAAGAACTGAACATCAAACCAAAGCTGTAGAACATAAGAATTATCCTTAAAAATCATTCTGCAAAGCTGAGGATACGATAACTAGGATAAGTTACCATTTACTTGTTCCCCAGCTTGTTTGAAAAGATACGCAGCCTAAAATAGCCAAAAACAAAAGAAAAAAATGAGAAAAAAGACAAAACCTCAATCCCAAAAGAAAACTAAAATCAAGCAACATACCCGTAAAGCTTGCGCATGTGCTCTAATCTTCCTTAAAATCTGTTTCTTCTCTTCTTCCTTTTTCAAGTCTAAGGTGTATCTAAATCGACGAGAAGCGTTAAGCACCAATGCAGCTTGCTGCAAAAGAAAATTTTTAGTAAAATCTTACACAGTACATATGAGAATTATTACCTTCTCAATAGTAAGGAAAAGAAGAGAAGCCCAAATATAACATAGAGAGAAAAGGAAACACAGAACAGATATGACACCCACAGATGTCAAATGAGCATGTCGAGTCCGGGGGTCAAAAAATTTTAGGCCTTTTTAGGTTTGGTCATTTCAGATGTAACACCTACGTTATTCGGGTTCAGATCATTATATTTTGATAATTTCAGGTCCAAATTATTGAGTTTTAAGGTGAAATCAATTTAATTTTGGATCATTTTGACTTATTTGTTCAGGTTGGGACAATTTTCGATTCTGGTCAATTCGAGCACGGCTTGTTTTTTATTCAGATTGGGCTGTTTTGAATTGTTGACTTTTCCTGATCAAATAGGGTTGGGTCATAGTTTGGGTTTGAGCAGGTTATTCAGGTTCGGTTCAACTTTGCATCACTAACGATACTCACAATATTAATAACAGAAAAAGCAACAAGTCTTCATCCACCACGTCACAAGGGTCACTAGTAACTAAGAGCGTTTGACCACAAGGAATACAGATTTCAAATAAAATTCGTTTTTATGTGACAAGAATTGTCCTTATGGTTCAATAGAATTTTCCTAAAAGGGGAAAAAAAGTAAAAACGAGTAAATAAACCTCAACCTTATTCTAAAAATATTGAAAAAAAAAATGGAGAACAGCTAAATCTATTTGACAAAGCAAGCACAATATGCAGAAGTGCAAACATCAAAACAAGGCAACATTCAAGCCCACAAATCGTCAAAATCAAAAGCAAAGGAGTGCAAACCTCAAACTCAGAAAGCAAGTCACTAACCTTCAACAATGCCAAAGAATATAAATTATAAAATTTAAATCATAGGATGGAGATGCAAAAATTGCTGTCAATTAAGTTTACTGGCACAGACTGTGCAAGGTAGGATATCACATTCATTGATCGTTTTGACACAGTTGCAAGTTCACTTGCGTGTTGTTAGTGGCCCAGTGGAAAATAAATAGGTGCAGTATGATGGGGTAGGGCTCCTGACTACACTGCCTGTGGTGCCAAAACACAACATTGGTTGCTAGAGGGGTTTTTATACGATTTGTCTATTTGAAGCTAGGGTATTTTATGGAGGCCGTCTCAATTGTTACAGCCTGTTTACTTTGGAAAATATTTTCTGTTGTCAGTCTCCAATTGTTCTCTATTTATGATCAGTCAACTAAACCATTTGACAACTCTATTTTATAGCTTTAAGGAAACTTGAAAGAAAAATAATCTAAACAGTTATCTAGTTCTTCAGAACATTAGAAAAACATGGGCTTCCAAATTTCATCATTAGCCCATTTTACTAAACAGGGAAAAGCAGAGATGAAAAATGGAAAACATATTCCAAAACTAAGGGGACCCAAAAGTCCAAAGCTATTTTGGGTGAAAATCTTTGCTATTGCTACTTGTTTCTACAAGTATTTTTAAAAATATCTATTTTTGCACAACTATCTAACTAGCCATCCTAAGCTTACTCATCAGGGTGCTCTTTCAGGCTTTCAGCTATCATTTTTACTAAAATGCTGCTTAATTTTCACTTCAAGAGGCCAAAAAACTAAAAGGGGTGTTTAAATACAAAAGTAACCAATCTTTCAAAATTGAACAATATACAATATTTTAGAATAATTATGTTAAAATTGGTATTGCGTTTTAATTAATCATAATGCTTTATATCATTTCGTTTTGCTTTTTTTAAACCATTTAATAAGCAAAAAAAACAAAAGCCAAGTAGAAAAAAAGCATCAAGACAAGAGCAGGCCAGCGAAACAATTAAAACATTGCTCCATTATTCAAGAAAGGTGAGAACAATTTATATTTCTCTTGAACAGAATGGAAAAGACCAAATTAACAAAATTCTAAAAAAATGGAAGGGAGAAAAATGACAGAAAATGAAGAAGTGAAAGAAATTTGAGGGATGGGTTAAGACAAATCTATTAGAAAATAGCAGTTCAGTGTCCCTTTTGATTCATTTGCATGAAGCCCCTCCAAGAAAAACCATTGCCCGATTAACTCTCTGATTTATGAAGTTCAATATAACTTGTCAATCTAGTTCTCTAATCCGCCTAAAATTAGTAACCTAACACCATCAAAATCAAAGGCATAAAATAATATTTAGCATATAAAACTTAACAAAACAATGAATACATCGAAAAATATATATTTATTTATTAAATATATAAAAGAGTGAGAGAGAGAAATTAGGGAATTACTCTCCAGCGGCGGAGGCGGTCGATGGGAACATTCTTAGTGCTGGTGAGGTCAAAAGGACTTAAATCATCATCTTCTTCGTCGGAGTGAGCGGACCGGCTGCTTCCGGCCTCCACGTCATCCGGCCGCCGATACGGCGACCCCTTGAATATGCTACTCATCGCTCTGTATGTCGCAGGAGAGATGGCACAGTTACAGTCTATTTCTCACAAGTACTAGCATTATTTCAAAATTCAATACTCAACTAAGCAAATATCAAACTTTCTTCTCTTGCGAAACAACCCGACCCTTTGATTTTCCGATTCTTCTCCTTCAGCTTTTAACTTTCTTTCCCTTAACTTTTTTTTTTTTCTAGATTTTTCTTTTATTTTTCTTTTTCATTTGGGTTAATTGCACAACCCTATTTTATACCAATTTTTTCTTAATTACGTACTTACAACTTTTTATACCATCGTTAAATAAATATTAACGTAATATTTAATATTTAATAAAATTATAATATATATATATATATGATAAAAATATTATATTATTATTTTTAAATATTATATATTATGATAAATTTAAATATTAAATATTACATCAAAATTATTTTGA
>JBBYHM010000026.1:1153726-1194118 GCA_038381775.1 Adansonia rubrostipa
GGCATGGTGGGGCTTCCTCTCTAATATCTTTCCATACAATGGATCTTCTTCCAAGCTTGGAAAGCTAACTGGACTTTTGCTTTATAATTAGGCTCTCCGTATTTAAAATCCAAATGTCCTAAGCCTTCGAAAAACAGGATGACTTGCTGGCACTAGAACTGGTGCAATACCAATAGAGGAGCATAACTGGTATTTCCTTATAATCCCAAGAGCGGTACACTAGTGTAGTCTCCATATATGTACACAATCAACTAAGGGAACACCCATGGGGCTCTCCACGTGATTTTTTTCCTCCTTGACATTTTGTAATTCCTCGACCCAATGCATTTTTGTCTTATCTTGATGACATTCTTTCTCTAATGCCTTGGAAAGGGGACTGATCTTGAAAAAAAAATTTTGCCTGACTCTCTCCTTCCTACCACAGAGATGACCTAGGAGCCATATCTGAAGCAATAGGGCACACCCGATAAACCTTCCTGTTCCCGTTCTTTTAAAAAAACCAAGGACGCAGATGATTTCAGCAATGATGGCGGAAGCAGGGTTAATGTTGCAACATAGGCAAGAAAAGAAATCTATGATTGCCGCCTCTACATAACCCAAAGTCTTCGGGAATATAACAAGCCCGTAAATTACTAGAGCGTAGACATCTTGAGCTTTCTTTTGATCAGAAAGATTTACCATGCCTTTTTTCAAGCTAGCGCAAGAAATGCATTTGCTGCTTTTTTTTTACTTTGACGTGACCGTCAGCCCATGTTTCTGTGGCTCTAAGAATTTGCCTCAACCTTTTCTTGAATAGAGGAGGCGTTAGTGCTTTGTAGTAAATTCGGTCTGACTTAGCCCTTTCTATGTTGAGCAGAGCTATGTACTCATCAATGGTAGGGACTAAATCTTATTGGTTGAAGGTGAAACATCAATAGGCCAGATTCCAGAACTGTGTCACTGCTCGCAATAAGCCATAATCCAACTAAACTTAAAGTAAGAGAGCTATATCCTCATATTTTTTAGTGAAAGCTTCCTTCTCGTTGTTATCTCAACTGTCCTAAATGTGCTTCAACTCCTGACAATCATTTTGATGAAAATCAACCTTGACCTCTTCATGTATTTTTGAGACACAGTCAGGCTTTAGGATGTCCTCGTCTTGATGTTGGTGACCTTTTGACCATCTTCTGACATTTTCAAAGGACTCGATAGTTGAGATAAGTTGTTGCTCCATAAATGATGCCCCTTGCTAAACATCAAACTAGAACAATTATCCCAAAATGATAATAGTTATGATGGTTAGATGAAATGATGCATGCACCAAAACATAAACAAAGCGAAAATAAGTTAGTGGAACATATAGGAGATAAATGTAAGGAAATAAAGAATTTAAGAACATTAGAACAAAAAAAAATCATAACATGTATCAACCAAGGTGGTGAGATGAGAAACGGGCAGCATTTCGACATTCTAGGATGCAATCTACCCTTCATGACGTGATACAATATCTTAATTTGATGGAAAAATAACTAACCAGTAGTTATATTCTTTTATCACCACTAGTGTGGATACTCATTAAGCCATGACTCGAACAGCATAATGTCTTACAGTATAAGACATTGTGAACGATGGTTTTTGTTTACCATCATTTATTTATACAAAGCTATCCATCGTTCGAGCGGCATGATGGCATGCCTTGATAAATGATAAAAATGTAGATGCGGGTGACAATTGTATACTTATTGTCACCTACATAATTATGGTAATTAAAAGTAAAGGTTAGGAATATTTCCCAGAGTGACCCTATTCTTCAGGTATTCTAGTAGTGTTCTGGTATGGTTTGACATGGTTTAGGTAGTAGGGTTCAGTATATGAGGTTTAAGTTTATGCCTAAATAGGTATCCAAATTGCTCCTCCATCCGGTAAGGACAGTCGAGGGACCCCAATCCTAGACCCATCACGGGTTTGGCAGAACAGGTTCGATCCGTTGGATGTATTTCCCTATGCAAATATAGAAGGTTACTCATAAGAGACATAGGTAATTTGCATCTGGGAAGTTATTGCCATGCCTATGTGGAGGGTTACTCTCGAAGGCAGATAGCTCACTTCCTCCTAATAATGGGTTCTAACCATGCCATGGAGTTTGGCAGGACACTAATGCACATGCAAGTGCATGGTATGTGATAGGGAAACGATCAAACCTTTTTGTTTACTTTCGTATTACCATTTTTATTAAACTGATGATTATTCAAAAATAAGACGATCTTGACAATCATATCAAATAAAAGATTAGTTGACAAAACAAAAAAAGGGTCATAGTTAAATAATGACCGAAGATCAAAAAACTCGAGAACCTAGCAAGACACGGCTAGCTATTGGCCTAACTCTCTATACAATCCCCAGCGGAGTCATCAAGCTATCACAATGTACCCTAGGGTGGATCCTTGCGGATCTATGGGTGCGTACAACTTAAAATATTTTTCTGACTTGGAAATATCTTATTAACCGAGACTTTTTTTTCATGATGTAATGAGAGCGAGAATGTACAGATTCTCAACTTGTGATACAGTGAAGGGGACCATAAGATGAATTGCTCATCTTATTGGTCTCGGATAACGATCATGAAATGGCCAATGCATGGAGTCACCACCAATCATTTTAGGCTAGGCAAGACTGGATGCCTATTGAAACCTATGTTTTGAGTTATGAAACTCAAAAGATAGATCCCGTGGTCTATGTAGTACAAAGATTCACCATTTGGGTTTGGGAGTTGGTTACGCACGATGAGGTATGAACCTCTTCATGATGCCCGAAATCAGTATCTTACTAGCTATGTCTCATCTTGGTTTTGATTCCTTCGATCTTACCTTGTCAATATTTTGACATAAGCCTCTTTTAATGCATGAATCTTATAGAAATACAAAATCTAGGGTTTGATGAAAAAGATTTATTCTCATATATGCCCCAGAGAGATGGGGAATATAGAAATTTTCAATAAAATAACCTCTGGATTTTTCTTTAAAAATGGAATGTTCCACTTTGGGCACTGGAAAGATACCCACGTGGAATATTACCTTAATTTTATTTGAAATGATTTGAAAACATGAATGCAAATAATCAATCACAAAGAAATCACGTTAGTAAGGAAACAAATGAAGTAACGTAACATGGATCATTCAATGCAATGATAAAGAAAAGGAATGGACTATTGGAATTTATCTCGTAATTGGTATCGATTATTTGGAAATAACTGAATCGATAATTTTTGAGATACATTTAGGTCCCTTGATTGAGCGAGATTTGTTTGACACATTCATGGAAGTTCGAGAAGGAGAAAAAAATTAATTGTAGTTGAAAGATAGGGTTAGAGTATCCCTTCAAAAAAGTAAGGTTGGATTATCCCTATAGATGACAAATAATTTTGACAAGAGAGGATTTTTAAATCTTGACAATTTTGAAAAGTAAGGTTGGAGTAACCCCTCAGAAAGTCAGGGTTGAAGTTTTCCTAAAAGTGACACGTCTGACACTCTTTGAAGAAGTTGAGTTGGAAAACTTAAGTTAACAAAACTTTATGATTTAGGAAATGTGTGAGCGTTTCGACAACTTTTGGCGAAAGGAAATTATTGTGAATGAGGATTTGAAAAGATGTAAAATATGTTTGTGCCTTGATACGAGCCTATGGGAGCTCAAAACATGTTTTCGAGTCTAATCGAGGTGATACGGAGACATTCGAATGTCTCAAGATGAAATTCGAAAAAATAACTCAATTTTGACTATAACCAAAAATAGAGGATAGCATTATGCTATCCTATTTTTTGAATTTATTCTAAATTGGTTTGAAGGCTTAAGAGGGTGGACAAGATACCGTTAGAATGGTAAACTCGATGAAGGTCAATCTAAAAATATTCCTATATCCTAAAAAGTCACTTTTCGGGGGAATAAATTTTCAAGTTTAGATTAATTTTGCTACTGGCAGAGCATACGAGGGACAAGGTGTATAAAAATTTGAAAAATCATTTCGGACTCATTGGGTATCAAAAAATTGCAAATAATACCTTTTCGAAAAGGGAATTTCATGAACATTTTAGGAAAAATGCTGGATGGATTTGGAAAAACCGTTTGTTGGGCTTAAAGGACCCAACTAAAATGCACTCTGTTCACTTTAGGGATTCTAGATAGTCTAGGTTTCAAAAATCATAACGCTTTCATCTAGATTGATCTGGGGATGAACAAGACCTTGTTTTAAAGGTATTTTGATACATTTTCAGAGAAAAATATTATAAAATTCATGAAAAATCATTTGGTATTTTAAAGTGATTTTTCAGTTTGTAGTAGTGCTATTGCCAGCAGGGGACAAAGTAAAGCAGAGGATATTTCTTATTTTCTTTATGTTCATGGGTCCAAACTTGAGTCATAGACATTCTAACATCCATGACTGAAGGGAAAGAGTGGCATGAGCATCATGAACTCATTTGCACAGCCCTAGAGTATTTTGGGACGATGAAACAGCCCGTTGATCATACCACTCAAGATTTTTACTCAAAAACAAGGCGCAAACATTTCGGGAATAGGTGTAAGGCCATTTTCATTATAAAATCAGAAGATTTGAGCTCGTTTAACCAAGATTCCAGATCTGGAAAACTTAATTTTCCCTAAGATTTTTTTTGCTAACCTTATGAAAAATGCTAAGTCCATGCTAATCTTCATTAGTTGAGGTTAACATGCTTGGCTTAGGGGAGGTTTGGAAAATCAGTTTTTGATAGCCATCAAATATGCATTTAGACAAGGAGAAGACAATGAACATACAAGGAGATGGTACAAAACATGAATGGGGATGCTAACTTTACCAATGGCCTAGAGAAAGAAAGTGTTATGCACTTTGACAAGAAAATGTTATGGAAGTTGAAAATGACAATGATTCATGACATGATGCAAGCTAATGTATAAATATGCTTGAAATATGTTAGGCTAATTATTCATACATGGATTAATCATAACAAGATGCATGGATATGGCATAAAATGTATGAGCAAGAGCTATCAAAATAATGAGGATGAAATGAGGCATTTTGCACATCAAAGGGGCATTAAGGCATCCAAATCCTAAACTACAACAACCAAAGGCCACAATAATGCATGAGAATCCTAAAAGGGTGATGGAAACATGAAGAGCTCACTAAAATAATGAAGATGCTGAAAAACAGAAAATGAAAGTGATAAAGTAAAAAGTTATACCAACAAAATTTCAATTTTTAGCCAAATAGTTAGAGCAGTAGAGATGGCTTGAATTTCCCTCTTTTTCTTGTTGTTAATAAGCAAGAAAAAGAGAGAAACAATAAGGTTGTGGTTATGGTATGGATAAAGGTGATTTTTAAAATGTGTAATGGTTGGAAATGAGTGTTTTTAGGTTGTTTTTGGGTGGTGAGTGAAGAGCTACGAGATTTTGGTTTTCTTGGTGTAGGAATGTGTTTTTGAAGTTGAAAATGAGCTAGAATCTAACCTTCTTTAGATGAGATATAAGTGGTCTATTTATACCATCATTTTAGAGTCAATTTAGAGCTGTTTTTGGTCATTTCTCAAGGAGGACAAATTGATGTCAGCTTGGTGGCTATAGAGTGGCTGTAGGGAGCAACTTGCTGCCAATGTGATGGACATAGGGTGGCTGGTTTAAAAGCTAAAATGATTTTCCAGCAAATAGGGTGGCTGATGGTGATCTTAGTCAACAAACTAGGGAAAAGTAGGGTAATCATATGACATTGACCTTTTTGATCTAATTTAGACTTCAAAAAATGCTTTGATTAATTCAAGAGTCCAAATTCATAATTTGATATGGGTTTTGATCTTTTATTGATGCAAAGAAACGAGTTAAAATCGAGTTTTTGATTAATAGTGGACGAGTCAAAAATGCCCAAACCGTGGAAAATTAGCTCGGTTGCTAAAAAATTAGCCCAGAAAAAATAAGATGTCTATAAATTCAAGTTAGTGAATTGTGAAAATCGAAGGCAAGTGAGGCCAAGGTAGAGGACATAGGCAATTGAGGCTGAACCTCTCTAAATCTTTGAATTTGCTTCTATTTCCCTTGTCTTTATTTGTTTATATCTATTCACTAACTTGCACTTCAAAGTTTATTGTTTAGATTTCTCAATTTTATTTATCAAAGTTTTAATTTACTAAAATTTTAAGAAATCAATTCACTCCCTCTTGATTTCATTAACTTCTAAAAGGTCTAACACAAGTCAAGCCCATACCATTACCAACCCAAAGCCAATTTTCCCCCACATTCACAACCCTGATCAAGATGCCAAATCATAACCTAATCCATCTGTTCCACCAAATCTCATCCATACCTGCACACAAAAAATAAAAACTACCTAACTTTAAGGCTTCCATCCTATATGGGACAATTTGAGGAATTTTCTTATAACTCTATTAGCACCATAAAGATTAATCGCTCAAGAGAAATCTTTAAAAACACTCGGTGAAGAATTCATGTAATCAGCATTAGGGCCAATTAACTAGGAAGATCTCTTTTATATTTCAAAATCTTTCAAAATCTTAAAAGTTTGTCACAGCTTATACCCTTTTTCTTTGAATGAAATACAATTACTTGATTTATTACAAAATCTTTTCATGACCCTGCATTCCATGTTGCATCATGTTTATTATTTAATTGATAATGCTTGATAAATAAGCAAAAGTGATAACAGGATTTCCTAGCATTACTTAGAAAGATAAAACTTTGCAGGAATTTTAGTTTCATGTCTAAAGACTAAGAATAAACTCTTGGGTCATAGTCAGTTTGGTCTTGGGACCTCACATCCTGAAAATATGCTCAAAACCTTCTTCTAGTAAACTTTAACCTAAAGACAACGGGCCAAAGTTCTTTTTAAACTATTATCTCTAACAGTAATTTAGAACAGTCCAACCAAACTGCCAAAGACACCTTTTGAATCATAATTAGCAAAATGGAATCCTTTATACTTACCAAATTCAATGCAATAGAAGTTCCTATGCATGGGTCATCTAAACTCAAGATCGTCCCTCCACATTCACAAACCTCTTGTACCTTCAAAAGGTAGCTTTTACATTTAAAGCCTCTGGAAACTTGAAGCAAGATTGATAAACCCTTAGGCAAAAAGCCACTTCACCAAACTCATCAAAGAGCAAACAACCGAAGAAGGCAAAAACCAACCATTGAATTAGGTTTTTGAAACCATCACTCTTGCATCATTTAGACAAGCACCTGTATCCCTATACATTATGTAGCATCTAACATCCTATAAGAACTAGCTCTTATATGCAGAAATCAAATGTGTAGAAAACCTAAGATAAAATTTTTTTATTTTCGAAAAACCTTGAAAGGCCTCAAGTAAGTATTTTTTATCTTACAAGCTCATTGAAAATCATCCAAGAGAGGTATCCAAACTTGTTTTCTTTTAGTCCTCAAAGAATAAGATGCCTTTTTCTACCTAGCACAAAGCCCACATAAGCTAGTGGCATCTATCTACTTCAGTCCACAAAGAGCTAGACGCTTATCGAGACAAAGCCCATACAAGCTGGTGGCACTTATCTAATTCAATCTATAAAGAGCTGGATGCTTATTAAGACAAAGCCCACACAAGTTGGTGGCACTTATCTATTTTAATCCACAAAGAGCTAGACACTTATTGAGACAAAGCCCACATAAGCTGGAGGCATTTGTCTACTTTAGTCCATAAAGAGCTAAACGCTTATCAAGACAAAGCTCACACAAGCTAGTGGCACCTATTTACCTTAGTCCATGAAGAGCTGGACGCCTTTTCTTACCTACCACAAAGTCGACATTAGCTAGCGGCACTTGTTTACCTTAGTCCATACAAACCAGTGGCACTTATCTACCTCAGTCCACAAAGATCTAGACAATTATTGAGTCAGAGCCTACACAAGCTAGTGACACCACGTTAACCTACATCAAAGCCCACATAAGCTGGTGGCATCTATCTTAGGTTAAACCAAAAAAGAAACCTAGTATGGAGGCCAAACTTTACAGAACTCATCAAAATTTTTTTTTGCAAGTATATTTGGCCTATCTTGACATGACACTAAATAGTTTTTCACTTCTTTATAGGCACAAAGAAGCATCATCCTACCCAAACAAAGTGGTGTTTATTTATCTTTGTACTATTCCTATTACTTAGCAATAACCAAAGAGGGGCAGTTATAGATACCTCATTTTGGCCAAGCTAATTTTTGGCATCCCAGAACTTAATTGAAAGATGATAGAATTAGAAAATAAGAAATAAAAACTAAGGGCTGACTATTAAATGCCATGTCACCATACACCATTAGGCGATATGATGCTTGGCAAAAAATTTTTTTAGGAGGTCTGAAATGCCTATGGGTCTTATTAAAGAAAACCATAAAATAAAGCATTAAAGGTTACTTTTCAAGGTGTCACCAAGGTTATTTAGATGAATATATGGATCCATTTCCCATTCTTTGTGACCAAATTGAGGTAATTCGAGAAGCCACGGGTACTTATAAGTTATATTGGTGCATAAGTATTAATACAAGGCTTTTACATCACCAAAAATTTAAATTTTCACATATAGTATCAATACAAGAGGGTTTGGCATCGATACCTAAGGTATGGTATTGATACCTAGCCTATTTGTATTAATACAGACCTTGGTAAGAGCTAAAGTTATGATTTTTAGCAAAATGTATCAATACACAAGGATGAGTATCGATAAAAATCCATGGAGTATCGATACAGGCCTCTAAGTCTCGAAACTAGAAATATTTTTTTGCTCTTAGTATTGATATACAGCTCATCGTATCGATACTCAAGGGTAAAAGTACCTTGTGTATCAATACAACATGTTTTGGATCGATACACCAAGGTATTTTTACCTAATTCAAGCCAATTTTTTAGCCATCGAAAATTTGATTTAAATAAGTTTTTACACTAAGAAACTATCATAAATCATTGCAAACCTCAATTATGGGCTTATGATCAGATTTAAACCAATTTTGAGAGCCCAAATAGTAATGATATAGGTCATTTTCATAAAATATATGATTGTAAGAAGGCATGGCAGGCATATCTCTAGCTACAGGCTGTCACAACCTTTCTACCTCCCACTCAGTATGGCAGAACCAATAGGATGAAAATCAGTTGAGCTTAGTTGTTGGAGATGTCCCCTGGTGTAAGAGAGAAAGATCAAAATGCCCTTGCTTTATGTCTTAAAAGCATTGGCTGAGCATTGAATAAAAAAAACTTTCAGCCATTCTCAAAAGAACTTCCAGCTACCTCAAAAACAAAATCTCTCTCGCAATTCCCATGAAAAAAAAGAAAACACTCTCCAACAATCTCCAGTCCCGAAAACTCTCCTAGAAAACATTGTTCCATTGCCTTACACCTTTAACCTTCTTCCATTCTCGTAGCTCCCCCAAACCACCACTAGAAATCCTCCAAAAACTCAACCTTTAACACACTTTCACCCTTAAAACACCCCACCACCCACCATATTACTAGAAAGCTTCTTCCTTTCAACCTTTTTTGCTAAATAATAGTAAAAAGAGGGAAAGAACTCAGCTTAAAGTCACTACTTTAGGAAGGGAAAAAAAGTCCAAGGTTTTTTCATATATTTTTTACCTTTTTCCATACATTTTATGTTTTTATCATCTACACCATTTTAGTGAACCCTTTATGCTGCCATGACCATCCTAGGACTCTTATGCATTATTGTTGGCTTGGTTATGGTGGTCTTAGGATTTTAAGGACCCTCTTGATACCTTGATTCTATTTGGATATGCAAATATGCTATGCTTCATCTTCATCATTATCATGGCCATAGTTTATGCATTTCTTGCAATGCTTCTTTTATATTCATATATTCATCTCATATTTAAATGTTCGCCTTAACATGCCTCGTGTATGTTCATGCATTTTATTGTATTTTAAGGAGTTGCATGACATAAAAATGCTCTCTTGAAAACTCTAACATGCATGCTTATGTTTAAATACAGTCATATCACTTCTATGCACATTATTTACCCTTTTCTTGTATTTTTATCACCCATTTCCATGTCAAAATGCCATGTTTGTGTGTTTGCATGTTTAGTCCATGTTCATCCTTGTGTGTGTTGTATTTTGTTCATGACATCCTTGTCAAAAATGCTTGTTGTTTTGTAAAGACCTAATTTTCAAAAAAATCCCCCAGCTAAGTTCATTCTACCTTCAACAGATTAAGAATAGCATGGACTTGATGTTTTCATAAAATTGGTCCCCCAGTCCTAGGGACAAATCAAACATTTTGCTTTAGATTCATGGTAAAATAGGTTTAAAGATGCTATTTTTCCAAAAAAAAAAATCCTCTTTTAGTGTTAAAGTATTAAGCCTTGATCCTGATTCAATATTCCCTTTAGTGACATGGTCAACGAGTTATTTCAGCATCCCAAAATACTCTGAGATTGTGGAATAAACTTGTGATGCCCATGTTACTTTTTGTCACAGATATTCAGATGTCCTAGACCCAACCCTATCTTTGAAAAAAAAAGAAAACCTGAAAATATCGAATAGCCCTCTACTTTGGTTTGGCAATATTGTAGTCTGAGCTTGGAAAATCATTTTTGAACCACAAAATATTTTCCTTGATTTTTTTGATATTTTTTGTTTAAAGGGTATCGAAGTACCTTTCTAAAGGTGTCTTATTCACCTTCGGACCATTCCGGATGAGGGAGTTATAATTTTTTGAACCTTTGCTATTCGAGACCCCTGAAACTAGCATGTGATAATATGTTTGGGCCATTCTAGCCTATCAAATGATTTTGCTAAAATCTTTAAATATTTTTCATAAAAAGTTTGTGAAATTTTTTTTCAGAAAGGTATTATTCATAATTTAACAATATCGGATGTGCCTGAAACAATTTTTCAAAATTTGGTATGTCTTTTCCCCTACATATGCTACCAGTGTCAAGAGAGACTTAACTTTAAAAATTAATTCCACTTAGAAAACGACTTTTTAGAATTTTTAGGATATTTTTACATTAAATCTTATCGAGTCATCTTTCGAATGAAACCTTATTCATTGCCTAAAGCCATCGGACGAATCAAAAATAAATTTGGGAAAAGAGGTGACATGATGTTGTCCTGTATTTTTAAATTAATTTTTAAATTAACTTTTATTGAAACATTCGGATGCCTCAAAATGCACCCAATTGGTTTCCCCATAACATAAGCCTTTTAGACTCGGATCAAGGTTAAAATACAAAAAAAAATGATTTCATACTTGATATCCTTTTCCTTTATATTAAAATTATCTCTAGTGGAGATCTCCAACTCCACTGCTCTGAGGGAAAACTCCAACCCTATTTTTAACTCAAAACTTAACATTTCTTTTTGGATCCACCTTTAAGATTCTTAATCCTTATCTAAAACCATAAAAAATTTTCATCTTCAGGGATACCCTAACCCCATTATTCCGAGAGGATACTTCAACCCCATATTTCACTAAAAATTCAAATTTTCTCTTTATTCCTAAATATTTTCCTAACTTTATCTTTGGGGATACTCCAACCCAACCTCTCCAAGAAGATACTCTAGCCCTGCTTGTAAAAAACTCCAAAAATATTCTCCCTTTCGGATGCCCTAGATTCTTTCGATTAAATTTTTTTCCTATAAATTACCATCGAATCCAAACCTGTCTCTAAATTGTCATCCCAATTATTCTCCAATGATCGAAGATAATTATGAGACATATTCTGATCGCCCCTCATTTTTATGCCTTTGGTTTATGATTATTTGTTTATAATATTATTATATTCTTTGTCATCTTACTAACACATTTTCTATTTCTACTGATTATGGTGTATTCATATTTAAAATTCATTTTCCAATAAAATCTGTAAGGCAATGTTTCATATGGATATCTCTTTAGTGCCTAATATAGAATATCCAAAATTTTAAAACCCAATCTGAACATTATTTTCATAAAAATCCCTATGTTCCTCACACCTTCGAGGTGCATAGGCGGTATAATTTTCTTTAAAAACCTGGATCTACAAGTTTACAAAACTTCATGCATCAAAGGGAATTACTTTTAAATGATGACAAAAATGGAACCGATTTAGCTAAGATCAAAGTAGGACATAGTTAGTAGGTATTGATTTCGGGCATTATGGGGGTGCTAATCCTTCTTCATGCATAACCAACTCCTAAATCCGACCAACAACTCTTTGGACTATAAACCTTGAAATCGATATTTTGAGTTTCCTAACTTGGAATATTGTTTTTAATAGGCATCTGATCCTACCTAGCCTGAAATAATCAATGGTAACTCTAAGTTTATGGCCACTTCATGGTGGCCATTTGAGACTAGTTGGATGAATGATTCACCTTATGTCTCTCATTTCATATTGTTATGCCTAATCCAAATCCCGATTAAGGGATAATTCAAAGGCTTGACCATGACCAACCATCATTTATGTTTAAATGGAGAGCGCTAAGCCCTTCGAATTGTCAGAAATTTTAAAAGAAAGGATGTGGCAACATCATGATAAGCAGTTCAGAGGCCAAAGATGCATGGAATCCACACTTACATGAGTAAGTATCGATACATGGCCTTTAGGTATCGATGCAGGGCCTCATATCACCAAAAATTCAAATTTTCACATGTTGTTGATATTAGGCTTCACAGTAGCTTAAAAATCCATTTTGGCCAGTCAATATCGATACTAACCTTCAGATATCAATGCTAGCTTCAATGTATTGATATAGCAAAAATTTGCTCTAAGTATTGATACAATACATATTGTATTAATACTCTAAGGCTAAAATGCCTAGTTTGTGCCATTTTCACTTTTTTACACCATGACATTAAAACATGAATTAGATCTTGTTTTTTACAGTAAAAATTATCTAAAGTCATAATAGGCCTCATCATTAGACTTATGATTAGGTTTTAACAAATTTTTTAGGCCCAAATAGCCATGATAAGGAACATTTTTGTGACTTAATTCAATTTGTTAGAGAGCAACCTTGGACTTTCTCATTGCTCAGCTACCAAAAGCCAGCCAATGAATATAGTGGGCAACTGAGCATAGTACTTTGTCTGTATATAAGGTACATGCACTAAAATCCCAAAATGCTTGTGCTTTTTACGTGTAGTCCTTACTATTCACATAATCATATAAGGCCAACATTTTTAGCTGGATAGACATCTAAAACACTTTCTAACACATTCAAACATTCTCTAAAACCCTCATCAACCATCATTTTCTTTAGGAGACCTCTTATTCCAGAGTTGAACATGCATTGTATCGATACAATGCTCATCGTATTGATACAAAGCCATATTGTATCGATAAAATATCATGCTTTTCATGGCTTTTTGGTTCTAGAAGCACCTATATCGATACCATATGAAAATTTTAATCACGAACAAGCTTTTTCGCGTAAGTTTTCTTTCATTTTTGCTTTCTAATGGCCTTGGAACACTTCATAACCATAAAAAAGGTCCTTCATTGGCATTTTTACATTAAAACATAAGCATAAAAACCACCCACATGAATTACGCCATTAAAGCTTAAATAAGCTTAGGTTGAATAATTTTAATGCTTAAATCATGCATGGGAACTAAATGGCATCTAGTTTGAGTTTTCTAACCATTTTGAGTCTAGTTCAGCTAAATTTTGATGAATGGCTATTTTGGGTTAGAGTTAAAAACTCTTTCTTGTATAGAACGAAATTATGGCCATTTGGGTGGGGGGTTTCTTTTTGGCTATGTTTGTCCACTTTAATCAGTTGAATCCATGTCCTAAATTAAAAGATTTCAACCCATTGATCAAATCACCAAGCCTTAAATGGTTTGCTTGCTAGCAAGCTTGCATGAGTTGTCAAGAAATAGATAGTTGTGCATGAGGATAAGAAGTGATCAACCAACAAAGGTTTTAAAACCTCTTGGGTGTCCAAAATAAGGGAGAAAGCTAGTTCTTAGTAGAAAAAACTAGAAAAGAAAAAACAAAAAGAAATAAGAGAGAAAAAAATAAAAGAAAGTTCTTCAAGTTTAATCTAAAGTAATCTTTCCATTTGTTTACTACTTTGTTTTTGAAAATCACTTTTCTCGTAATCTTATGTAAGCTTGATGATCCTAAGCCATGCTTAGGTGATGATTTGAGCCAAAGGTGTAAAAACTATGTTTATGGCCAAATCTTGAGCTGTGATCTTTAAATATTTTATTTTATTTTTCTTTATTGATTTTGTTAATAGTTTCTTAAAAATCATGTTTCCATTAAGAAAATTGTTTTCTAAATGTTCTATGCCAAGTTTTCTAGTTTTTTTTTATGTGATTTTTTTCATGTTTTCTTCATTGTATAACTTATTTTCTTCATGTTTTCTTCATTGTATAGCTTCATTCTAACTCTTTAAGCTACTTATATGTTTTTCCATGTATAATACTTGCATTTTATGTTATTTCCATGCATTATTGTTATCATTCCCATGTTCATGCATTTTTTTATGAAAATACCATGACCGTGGCAACATTACCATATATGCAGCATTCTTATGTATGTTCATGTTGATAGGCTATTTTATGTTTAAAATCATATATGACTTCCATTCTATTGCATTTTCATATGTTATTATCGTGATGAACATTGTCCATGCATTTTCCATTAATATATTGTGATTATGGCAATACCATTATGCATATTAGTAACTATAAGTATTTTCATGTGGATGAGGTATTTTGTGAGTAAAAATAATGTATTGCACCATGCTTGTATGTTTGTTGGCCAATAAAATGTTTATGGATGCATTTAGAAGTAGTAGAGGTTTAAAAGGACCATTTTGCATTTCTTCTATAATATTTTCATGCATGTTGAAGATTACTATGCCATTTTCCTATATATGGATGCATTTAAGTCATTTTTCTATGATTTAAAAATTATTATGCAATTTCATGCATCTTAGGGTTATTTTAGTAATTTTCCATGATTTAGGACAATTTATGCAATTTTAAGCATTTTACTGTCATTTAGAGCATTTTTCATAATTTAGGAACTTTCATAAAACTAAGTCATTTTCAATGACTTAGGGGATATTATGCAAAATTTCATATAAAATAATTTTCTACGATTTAGTGACAATTCCATAATGTCCATGCATGCCAAATCCATTTAGATTATTCTCCATAATCAAAGCATCATTTTGCAATTCATGTATGTACTTTGGAGTCATGTTCATGATGTTATGTTTTTAATTTAATGTGTTTATATGTTATTTACAATATAATATTTGTCCAAAAATCTGAGGCAATATCCTTAAGTTAAAATAGTCCATAGTTTTGTTTCCATTATATGAAAGTCACCTCATCAATTTTTGTAAACAAAAGAATACCCTCTTTATACAAGTAAATTAGAATTTTTAATTTCCCAAAAAGTAAAACATTCATGTTCTTCCTAATTTTTTAGAGAGACGTGAAAAATATTTTAATTTTCAAAATCGATTAAAAATTGATTTACTTTTAAACAAAAAATGATATTAATTTCAAATAATTTTAAATATGGGAATCATAATTATCAAAAACTTAAAATCAATTTTAACCAAGATTTAGGATAACACATGATTAATAGGTACCATTTTATGGACATCACAAAGGAGACATGTCTTACTCTACGTATAAGTAACTCATAAACCCTTTCCATATGAATATCTAGTTAGTACATAGACTACGAAGTTTGTTTGTGAGGGTTTCATACCCTCAAAAGATAAACTCTAGTAGGTGACCAATATTACCTAGCCAAAATAGATTGGTGACGGGTTCGAGTTATTTTATCGTTGCTTAATGACCATTTAGGGTTAAATCAGACATCGATTTGTCCAACAATTAATCATGTCCCAATGCCAAAAAAAAAATAAAACTTATTTGTTTAAGTTTAACGTGTCAGATTTGTGTTTGGCATGTTACGACAAGATGGCTAAAGCAAAGATGTCCTTAACCTTTCCCTTATCGCTGATCTTTCATGGCTGATTTCAAACTGTCCCATAAGATGCACACATATTTTTTTGGGTGAGAATCCACCCAGCTCTCTTTAACCTTAAGCATTATGGCTAACCTCTTCTTGAAAGACTACAGTTTTGTTAACTTAAAATAAATCTTGTCAAGCTAGGCTTACTTGATGTTAAGCATGGCCACATATTCTTTTATAGTAGGGACTAGATCCATTTAATTAAAAAGGGAAGCATCGATTCACCGAGTTCTAAAACTGCATAGTAGCTCGTAAAAGCTTATGATCAACTCTGACTCATGTCAACAAGGCTATTGTTAGTATATGCCCTACAGCCAATTAGATTCGATAAGGCATATAATAGTTAATAATGCAAACAAAACTTTAGTTAGTAATTTAAGGGTTTCCTTCATGTTAGTGGCATGATTGGTAATCATGCAAACACTAATTGGATGAAGCCCATGAAACACAATAGTCTTGCAAAGTTAATAATGAGTTACGAAGATGAGATCCTTATGCATCTAAGTCATGTTTCTATAAAAGTTTTTATTCATCATATTGTAAAAACAGGGCATTGACAACGCATAATACTAGCTTATGCTAAGCTTCTGTGTATTTGATGCATGCAGCTCTTTTATCTCATTGAAGCTAAAGTATAGATATACTTTGTTTTATGGAAAAAGGTTTATTAAACATAGCCCATATGAGAACTCTATTTGATATAAGTTAATCAAGTGTCTATGGAATATGTTCTCCTGTGCCAGTTATGTATATTAGTCTTTAGACTTGTCATACTAGGTCATCTTATATGAGGAGTATCGTGCTTTGATTCTATCATGAACAAGTCCACCATAGATGGATGCTTATTTTAGGATGGTTTTCGGTATGGCATGAACCATACGAAGGTGGATGAATGATCTAAAGAGGATTCACAACTTCAAGTGACATCAGAGGCATATCTTCTTTATTCTTCGCTTTAGTTAACTTGATAAAGTCATTGGCAAACTCATGATGAATTTAAGGGAAATTGTTTCTCTAAATTCATAAGGTTAATCAAAAGCTACAAGATCTAATAGGACCAAATTACATTGAAAGGCTAGTTATTAAAAGGTTTCTTAAGAAGTCACATTGACTCTTCCAGCATACACAGTGGCCATGATGCCTTGCTAGAGGCCAATCTTGGTTTATAAATACAAATACACTTAATTGGGTAATTAAGTTTATTGCTATTATGATGGAAACCTAATGGGTCACAGATGATAAAATGATCAATGTGATTAAAACTAGGATTTACTTAAATACAACTTAATTAAATAAAAGGTAGAATGAGATGGACTTGATTGAGTAAGTTCAATTAAGAATAATTTAAGACACAAATTAGGTTTATGAAATCTAATTAGAGATATCTTAATATGGCAAAAAAGATAAGAATGTCTTATTAAAATAATATCTATTTGTAAACATGGTTTTAGAGATACTATTGAATAAAGCCAAATAATTGTATTTGAAAAACTAACTAATTATTTGATAGTTATTTAATTAATTATTTAATATTATTAAATGAAGTAAAAATTGTTTTAGTTGGGTTAGAAATTTTAATTATGAATTAAACTATCTAACATGTAAATTAAAAGGGTTAGGCCAAAAGCTCTAATTATCAAGTCAAGAAAGTTTAGTTGTGAACTAGTCCAAGTTGGGCTTGCTTATGGGCTAGGTGTATGGAATGGCTATCTTTGGTGTGCTATTGAGCTAAAATATTAATAAGTTACTACTAACGCCCAATCTTGGACAAGCTAATTAAAATAGTTTTAATTAGGCTTAAAAAACTCTAAATGGGTCACCTTATGGGTATGTTAGTAATGGGCTCAATTAACCCGATAGTCAAGCCTAACCTAGCCTAGGGTGTATTTAAATACATTATGAAGGCTTTTTGGTTGATAAAAAACACAAGGAAACCCTAAGCACCATCCTTATATCTTTACTAAGGAGGTATGGCACAACCATTATTTTCCCTGAGCTCACCTTATGCTTTCATGCTGTTTTTATAATTCTTGAATTGTTCTTGATACAACAAAAATAGAAAAATAGTTTTCTAGCATTGAGAGATTAAGTTTTCATAAAAATTGTGAAACTGGCTAAATCTTCAAATCCTTGCTTTCTTAAGCCTTGTTTATGCTGATTGTATTCTATCTGATCTTAAAGTTTTTTTGATCACCATGAAGGTAGAAAATCAATTTTCTATCCTAGTGGAATAAACCAAAATCAAGAATTATGATTTTTAGATCTGTTCATTAGCATCTGCGAAAATAGCTACTTCCCCATAGAGCTATTTTTCCTTTTCTTTAGCGTAATAGGCAAGGGAATAGTTCTTAAACCTGTCAAATCTATACCTATTAATAAAATACCTTCTGGTTGAGGCTTCAAAAGCCTTCTAGCTAGCACTAGGGAACCACTAGACCTCATAAAGTCTTCAATAGGCATATGTGTGGATCATAAGGTAAAACACTTGGATTGCTTTCGGCCTCAATAAGAGATCGCAGTAATCAACCTATGGTGCGTTTGTGTAGGGATCGACACGGTTAGAGTTAAGTCTTGAAGCAAGTATGATTTTCATCAAATCTATGTTTTAAATTGCAGTCCAATCACATGGACATTTTTCCCTAAGATCCTGAGGAAATTTGTGTGTTTCTTTATTTAATTCTATTACATATGTTTATTTCTGATTAAATTTTTACAAAGATTTTCTTTCAATATGTCTACTTATTTTCTATGAAAAGGGCTTTCATTCTAGTCCTAACTATCCCATATGTTACTCAAGTCTTGGAGAATATTCTATCTAAAACCACCTTAGTCTATTCCAAAATCTTCTACATATATTGAGCTGAAGACTATCCCTAAACCATCTTTGTTCTCTTTTCGACTCACTCTTAACTGCGTCAAAAGCTTTAAAGATAGGGGCTAATATTTGAGCCATCGTAAGATACCTATTAGTAGGCACTATCCTTTGAACTAACTATCTTAAGACAACATGATGCACACAGCATAGACAATAAGAGAGTACTAAGTTAGTTACATATTAAAAATAAATTGAGCAGAACAACAAAACAAATCATAAAACAAAATGCCTCGACAATGAAAGGTCACCAATATTGTCATTTGTCTGCCAAATTTTAGACTATTATGGACAACATAATGGTATGTCTAAATCAAAATTATCCCAATTAAGATGATATAGTGTCTTTTGGGATTAATTATCAGGACAGTAATGCTTGTTAGCCACATTCATTAATTGCTAATGGCAAGCCATCGGTTGAACAACACGATAACCTACTCAGGTTAAGTTTGCCCATAATGAGATGGTCTAGAGTCTCTTGGGACATAACTAGTGATTTAGGTTAAAATGTTCATTCATCATCACTTACTAATTGATGGGCATTAAGCCATTGATCAGACAACATAATAGTTTAACTGAAAGGGTGTTATTCACTTGAAGGTGATATCAGCCTTGAATGGGAACTTCAGTGACAACATTTGTATGTAATCACTTAAAGGAAACAAAATAAGCATTACTTGTCCATCAGACAACATAACAGCTTGCCTCAACAGATTATTGAGATGCACTATATCTTATAAGGCAAAAAACATAAACTCTGGAGATGATGTTCATTCATTATTGCCTACATAACAATGATAAAGAGGAGTAAATGGTAAGAAGCGTTTCCTCGAGTGTTTTATTCTTCGAGTTATTCCAGCAGCATTTTGGTATGGTTTAGCATGGTGTAACTTTTGGACTTTTCTATATTGGGTTAGGTTGACTCTAAATTGATTCTCTCATTATTCCTTCATCCAATATGGACAGTCGAGGCACCCTAATCTTTGGCCCATCGTAGGCTTAGGGGAACAAGTTCAATTCGAGTAGATGTATTTGCTTATGCCTATACGGATAAGTAGAATAACATAAAGCCATAGGTAATTTACACCCTGGCAGATATTACTAGCCCATGAATGTTCACCATCTAAGGGCAAGTAGCTTACTCCCACCTAATAAAGGTCCTAATCTCTTTCTAGAGAAAATATGATTAAAAGTCTAATGCAAATGTAAGTGCATGGTGTGTGTCAGGGAAACAAGAAACCTTTTTGTTTTACTCCTTTTATCATACCATTTCAATAGAATCAATATTTTTATCGTGGCAAAGGAAACCTTAAGGAATCATAAATAAAATGAGCAAATTAGAGATATTAATAAATAAGTGTTAGGTACAAAGGAAATGAAAAAGGGGATTATAAACAAATAATGACAAAAGTTGAGGAAAAATGAAACTCGAACAAAATATGGCCAGTCACATGCTTGACCCTTTGAGTTTAAGTCCCCAATAGAGTTGCAAAGCTATCATAACATACCTTTCTATTGATAAAAAGCACATCTGACTTAAAAAATATTCCTTGATTAGGGTTTTTAGGCTTGATATGGCAAAAGATGAGTGTCTCTTGTTATTTGGGATGGGCAAGGTCATCAAAAGAATCGATCATCCAACTAGCCTTTGAAGGGTATCATGGAATGGCTAAAAACTTGGAGTCACCATCGATCTTTTGGGCTAGGTATAACCAAACACCTGTTAAATCGGTATCTCAAGTTGATTATGCATGGGAAAGGATAACACCCCCATGAAACCCTAAATTGGTACCATCTAGCCATATAATATCTTAACCTCAGTTTGCTTAGATTTTAAATAGTTGTAATTCATGTATAATCTCCTTTTATGATACATTTTTTGAAATAGAAAATCTGAGTTTTCATAAGAAATTTAGACCTTTCTATGTAACCCGAGAAGATAGAACCCTAAGTCAACACCATCGTATATAATATCTCGATCTCGGTTTACTCGATTTTTAAATAGTCATTATTCATGTATAATCCCCTTTTATGATACATTTTTGAAATAGAAAATCCCAGTTTTTCATAAGAAATGTGGACCTTTCCATGTAACCTAAGAAGATGGAGAAACATAGAGGCTTTAATAAAATAATTTTTGGATTTTAATTTGAAAAAGGATATCCCATGCTGAGCACTAGAGGGATACCGACATAGATTACCTCGGGTTTTCTTGAAATTTGAAGTTTAAAAACATGAATGCTAAATTAACATCAATAAAAGAAACATGTTAGTAAGACATAAACATTGCCTAAAAAATAGAACACATCAAAAAATAAAGAAAAGAGGGACAATCAAAATGTAGCTTGTAATTGTCTTTAGTTATACAAAAATAACCAAGTTAACAATTTTGAGACTCGTTTGAACTCATTGGTCGCTTAAAGCATAGAAAACCGAGGTTTTGATTAAAAATATCTGAGGTAACCTAAGGAAAATGGATTTTTGAGTAAAGTTATGAAAAACCAGAGTTAGAGTATCCCCCAAATGAAAATTTAGTAATTTTTGGAAATTAGAATGTATATTTTTTTATAAAGATGTAGATTTTAAGTTAAAATTGATAATTTGGATAAAAGGAATAAATTAATTTTTTTAGAGTGTTTGGGTCTTGATCCGACCAAATGGGAGCTATACATGACTTAAAATTTATTATAGAATCATCGTACTCATTCTAAGGCATCCAAACACCTTAGAAAGGGATTTTGGGGAAATTAATTAATTTTAATTAATACTACAAATAGGCGATAGTAACGTGTAATCCGATTTTCCAAATTTGTTCCAAACTCATCTGAAGGCTTTAAGTAGAGAATAAGATACTATCAAAAAGGTAACTCGACTAGGATCAGTATAAAACTATTCAAAAAATCCTAAAAAATCTCTTTTTAGGTGAAAGTAAATTTTAAAATTGGACTTGCTTCAACATTGACAGAATGTGTAGGGGAAAAGATGCAATAGATTTTGAAAAATTGTCCCGAGCTTATTTGGAATCGATAAATTGCAAACAATACCTTTCTAAGAAAAAATTTGCATGTAGTTTTGAGAAAAAAATTAAAAATTCTAGAAAAACTATCTTATGGGCCGAAATGGCCCTAACAATATGTTAATAGCTGATTCCAAAGGTATTAGATAGCAAAGTTTTGAAAAATCATAACTCCCTTATCCAAGCACATCCAAGGGCACACAAGGTACTTTTAGAAAGGTAATTTGGTTCCCTTTAGGGGAAAATACCAAAAAATAGAAAAATACCAAAATAGGGTAGTTTTCGGATTTTGCTATCCTAGTCATGCATTGTAGACCTGAACATGTGAATGTCCATCATTTTGGGTTTATGGTAGTGGAGTACGAGTCTGTTCAAAATCAAGGATATTTTAACCATTGAACAATCCATTATTCATGTCATTTAATTAAGCATCAAGCCTGGCAACAAGACCTTTCAACAAGCATGTTGAGACAAAATCTTTTTGCATTATAGAACAAACTAGACAAATAGAGTTTTTTTTTCTTAGTTAGGCCATGAATATAAATGTATAAGCTTAATTTTTCACCAAGATCAATGAGTTAATAGGTTGGAAACATTAAACTAACATTTAATCTCATTTGTTGGAATAAATGTTAGCTCAACTTAGGGATTTAACTCAAGACAGCAAAAATTTAAGCAATAAGCATTAAAAAGACATTTAAACATATATATAATGAATTGACAACATGGTAAAAACATTAATATCAACAACCATCACAAAAAATAGCATTTTCCATTATTTCAACAAATTAGCCATGATTAAGAACATTCAATACATATATGTCATCAAAGAATGTTAAGATGAAGTTATAGCATCAAAATATATGACCAAAGATGGAGCTAAGCATGGAAAATAGAGGAAATAATGGCTATTCTAATGTGAGCAACGAAAAATGCCATTTTTAATCATCAAGACACCATCAAAGTGTCAAGAACACTAACGTCATAAAAAACAAGGCCTCAAAATGCATGAATATCCTACTAGGTTGATGGTTTCTTAAATATAGAGCCACTAAAATGAGATAATTAAAAGAATAAAAGAAAATAAATGAAGAGTGGATAGGAATATACTAAGAAGTTTCAAAACCTTGCCTTTGTTTTTGCTAAAAAATAAATCTTTAAGCTTTCAATGGATCCTTTGCTCATTTTCCTGCCTTTCTTTGCTATAGGTTAGCAAGAAAAAAGTGTCTGGAATGAGCCATAAGGTTTTGCTAGTAACGGATAGGGCTTTAGAGAGGAAAAATGAGCGAAAATGAATATTTTTTAAAGGTTTTTCTTAGGTTGTAGAGGAAACTATCGGAATAGATTTTTTTTAGCCGAGGAGAAACATATAAGAGGTGAATAGAAAGTTCTTTGGCTGAGCATGAAATATTTCTTTTATAGAAGGAATTTTTAGCCATAAAAAAAACCTAGTGGAATAAGCTATTTGAACATTTTTCTTGTATAATATGGTGAGTCATTGTAACCAAGGGCTGAATTTACAACATTTAATTGGTTAATGTATTATTCTTGCAGACAAAGAAAGCCACGCATAGGCTGACCAAATAAGTAATCTCAACCTTGCACTTCATTAATCATGTTTTCTCATAAAATGCCCTAATTTCCAACCTTAATATACCCTTAAAGTTGCATTGATCCAATCCTAAAGTCAAAGATAATTTTTTTCTGAAGTTTGGTCTGATTTTGGATGATTTTTAGGGCCAAAATCATGGCCAAATTCATGTTTTGCAACAATGTAGCATAGGGGAGAAAAAGGCAAGAATCAGGCAAAATGGCCTTATTGTATCAATTGAATAGGGTACTATATTGATATATTAGCCATTTTTGATCGATGCATTTACTTATGTATAAATACATTTGGGTCTAAAAATTATATTTTAGGTACTACCAAGCCTTATATCGATACAAACATTTTAGGGATCGATACAACACTATGTCATTCAAATTTGGTGATGTGGCAACCATTGTATCGATACACCAAGGTAATGTATTGATACATACAACCAACAAACTGGATTTTGCCTACCTTTGGCTCCTCAAACACCTTATCTTTGCCAAGAATGAGGGAAAACAGATCTGTACCTACCCATTTAGGTTTGTTGATGTTGTGAGATGCTTGTATGAAAGCCCAAATAAAATTAAGTGTTTACAAATGTCATGGATGGCTTGATGGCTCTTTCATCTTTCTCTTGTGTAACAGAGCCAAATGGTCTTGTAGGCCTTTCCATTGTGTGATTGGCCCTAGCATGACTTAAGTTAGCATTATTGTTGTTTTAAGGTCAATGTAGGCCTTTATTAAGCCATGAGTCAGAAAGCCCAATAAGACGTGGTTGTGCCTAAATATGGCCTATTGGGCCCAAATTCCTTCTTATCACGAGGTATAAGATTCTGATCTAATTTAAGTGTCTCTACATGATAGATATCAACAAAAAGCTAAAAAGTGACTACAATAAGTGATTGAGTTCAGTAGTTCATCATATGAAATTATTGACTCTAGAGATATAGTAATATGGAGAAGATAAAATTATTTCAAGTACCAAAAGAACGAGAAGTGCCCCTTATTTTAATGGGAGAAGAAAGGAGGACGATTATTCACTAACAAAAGAATTTAATAATATACCTAAGATATAAATATCATATAATTTGTAACATTTTAATAATTTTACAACTCTACATTAAAAACATGCTAATTAATACTAGTCCTATACACACTCATTTTATGGTTGAAAATTAATGAATAATTAATTATTTATATAATATATAGAAAAGAAAGTGAAATAATTAGAAGTGAGAAACGTAAGTAGTAATGGAAAAAATAAATAATTGTGTGTATAGTTTTTTAGAAGAGGAAAAAAAGGAGTCAAGTGAGTGAACAAGCGAATATAATTGAAAAAATTATTAATAAAAGTTTTAAATATATATTATTTATGATATAATTTCATATATATTTTAATAAAATTAATTTAAACTTTTGACATCAAATTTTGTCAAAAACATTATTAGGGTTAAAAAATGCTTTTGCTTATTGAAAGATGGACTAGACTTGAAAACCATAGATCGAGGCTTAGCTTGCAGTGAGACTATACAAGTAGCAAAATTTTTCTATGTAATAAATAATTCATGTATCGATGTTATTAAAATTGCTTTTGATTAGTTTAATGTTATGATCAATTTAATTAAAAAATTGATAAAAAAATTAATTTAATTTAAATTAACATATAAAGTGTAAAATCTTTCTATTAATTTAAATTATTCAATTTAAAAAACTATCCACGGTATCTGTTCTTTTCCAAAAAGACAATATGGGTGTACGGACGTCTGGTAAATATACTGAGAGAGGGGCCAGCGCCGCGGAGGAGTGATAGCATTTAGAGTTTTGTTTTATTTTCTTTGCAATTTTTGTAGCAAGTCGAAAGTTGAAACCATTCCAAGCTCCCAACAGCTCTTGCAAGTCAATCCTCCCATGGAAATCGCAGAAGCTACGGAAAACGGTTCGGCAAAGACCCAGGCCCCCGCTGGCATGGTCACAGCAGCCGACCCATCAGCCCAAAACCCTTCAGAAGCAACCACCATTAATCCATCGGTAGAGAAGTGGCCCGGATGGCCAGGACACTGTGTGTTTCGGCTGATTGTGCCTTTCTTGAAAGTAGGCAGCATAATTGGCCGCAAAGGCGAACTCATCAAGAAGATGTGCGAGGAAACCCGCGCCCGCATCCGCGTACTTGATGGTGCTGTTGGCACTCCTGATCGCATTGTAACTCTCTTTACTCTTTTCAACAAAAATTGCAAAAAAAAAAAAAAAAATTACCACTCTCAAGTTTCTGATTCTGGTTTTACTCTCTTTTGTTATATATATTTAATTATAAAAATGAGTGCAGATGTAAAATATGAGAAATTCAAATATAATTAATCCATATGGAAGCCAATCATGCATTTTGTTACTTAACGAAGTTAAACTTTAGTTATATCGAGAAGTACAACTATGGTATCTTAGCTGAAGTTCAGCAAATAGCAAATACTTTGTCGATGATTCCCAGAAAAAAGGAAAAAAAACAACTTATTAGCTATAATAATGTAAATTTATGTCTTTCCAAACTTTCAATAAATATGGGTTGTGTAGCAAAACAATTGGAGTTTTACCTACGGTTGAATTGTTCAAATAAATCTGCATCTTATCTCCACTATACTGTTTCCTCGATACCTTTGTGGCTGGTTCCTTGAATTAATTGGTTTCCCTTGAAGGTTCTAATATCAGGAAAGGAAGAACCAGAGGCATCTCTTTCCGCTGCAATGGCTGCTGCTATAAGAGTTTTCAAACGTGTCTCTGGATTGCCCGACGATAATGGGGATGCTAAAGCGGCTGGAGCTGCATATTGTTCAATCCGCTTATTGGTAGCAGCTGCACAAGCAATCAGTTTAATTGGAAAGCAAGGCTTCTTAATTAAGTCATTACAAGAGAGCACAGGTGCATCTGTGAGGGTGTTGTCAGGAGGTATGTTTTTGGACATTTGAAAATATTATTTCAATTCATAAGATTTCTTTGGGTTCCCTTCGTGCTCACCTATGCTTTTAGATTGCATTTGTTACATATGCGTTTGATTGGGGACTATGACAGAATAGATGGTAATCATAGTATTGATCAATGAATAGTCTTTATTCTATAACTTTAATGCTCTCAACTTATTGTGTAACACTGTTCATGTGGGATTATACAATCCATTAACCTTTTCATAGGGTTGTTTAATCATATTCATATAAGACAATTAATCCAACTAATTATTTTATTCCTCTTTTGAAAAGCTAAGTCACTGATAAATGTGGCATAAATAAGATGTTATCCTAGCCATTCCTATCTAGGCATGGACTGAACCTTAAATCTATAAAGTTCTGGCTAATTTCTACATGGTTTATTGCATTACATGGATAAAGGATTGAAATCACATGCTTCTTAATTCATTATTTCATGTGTGCGTGTATGTGCACACTTCATTTTTCTATGTCTGGGGAAATTCATGTGCTTTTTGTTTGTGTTTGTTTGTCTGGAGGGGTAATTGTCCAAAACCTCAAATCAACCAAATATGTTCCTTGGTGAATTTTGATACAGATTTAGAGAACTTAGGCACTTTCTTTTTCGAATTTCATGTCTTCTTCTATCTGTCTTGCCTTGGCTAAGTATGGCTATCCCATTTCAATGACAAAAGAAAGCTGGATAGTCATTAATTTGGAAGTTCATTTCTTTTCCTAGGAGTAATTTGGAAGCTTGTACCTTCATGCTGAATAATATCACATTGTCTTCACAACTTTTACATTGCGAAGAATGAAAATAAATTTCCTTCGTGCCTCTTCATCCCTGTCAAATCGAGGCTCTAAACTTGATGGCGTGCGTACAGAGTTTTATGAATCTGCATAGGTGAAAATCTATTTTGCTAAGACTTAGATAAGATGAGTACCATCCTGAATGATGTAGGTTATACACTTAATGGCTGACTTTATGCTGAACTTTATGAGATTAAGGAACCAACATGTCGCTGTCTTAGGTAGTACAAAATCCACAAAGGGTTGGTCTGGTTACCTGCTTCAATCATTTGATCCTTTGATAGAGTTCATCTGAGTTTTGCTACTATTTAACTTAAACCAGTGTGATTGTCTGGTTCTGGAGGAATACATAGAAGCATTTTATCTCTTGGAAAATAGAAGCAAAAGGAAAACCAAGAAGAAACGTCCCATACTGATTCCTAAGTTCATAACTCTTACAATTCTCACATACAACCTAGGGTATTTTGGCAACAAAAAACCTGGCAATGAAAAATAAATTTAGCTTCTGTTTGCCCACAGGCCTTTAGCTGTATTTATATGGCTTTATCATAGAAGTTGTTGGATGTTTGAATTTCACTATAGTCTGCTTAAAGATAAGAAAATCTATTGGCTTCTAAGTGGATTCAGGAAAAGAAAAGCATTGGAATGATATATCATGTTGTCTTTTCTGCAGATGGGAGTAGGAAAACAACTTTGAATTGAAAAACTATTCTGTTAGCATCTATCTTGGTTTTGTTTCTTCTTCCTCTTTTAGCTTTAGCTTGTTAGGTCTAGAAAAAGCAAGCTGAAAGGAAAATATCGTCAGATTAGAAATGTTAACCTGCAGTTATTTAAACTAAGGTATTTGCATGTGGAAATGAACCATTTCCCGTACTTAACTGCATACCCCTGCCCAAAATTTTTTTTTTAAAAAAATGTAGGTTAAAGGACATTTTTACTTTATGCAGTTAAAGATGCTGCAGATGTTTAGAGTGTGAGTCCATTGTTGAATGAACATCCAATGTTCCATGAGCATCCTTATGAGCTAATCACATACAGGTATATACAGCTGAAGCAGGTGGAAATGGAAACGTTTCCTTGCACGTTGAAATTAGAAAGTAACTCTTCACTTAGGAGGGACAAATAATATTCATTCAATGATGTGTGGCACTTATTAGAACTTTTTATTTTTCCTAGCATACCATGTCTACTTGAAGTTATCCTACTTGCTTTTTAGGGTGTGTTTGACACCTGTACATGATGTACTCATGGAAATATCTGCAATCAAGGGGGTTGGTCGTTAGAGTATAACAGCCTACCTTGTGGATTTGTCCGTGGTAGAGTCATGGTTATGTTAAAAAGGTGGTCAGAAGAAGGGTAAAAAAGAAATGGATCTAAGTGAAAACGGAAAAAGGAAAATGGAGGAGTTAAAACAGCCATGTGTTAGGTATAATAGATTACTTGGTTGTTTACTTTTCTGGGTTATAATTTTAATGAAATTGGATTTGGGTCTTGATTATTTTCTTCAGTAAATTATGTGGATTCTGTTGGTGGGCTAAACACAAAATCCTTTGTTTCGTTTTAAAAAACATGAGCTTCTTGTGTGGCAGTATGGGCTTTTAACAATAAATTTTGTGTTGCGTGCTACATTTGAATAAGTTATGATAAAAAGATGAAGAGTAAAATTTTAAATTTAAGGGATGGCTTTCCATCTTAAAATATAACAATAGGCGCAAGTTTTCATAACAAAGATGAAGAGTAGTAATAAAAGTAAATAGATTTAGATGGCTTCCATTGATCATTTTAGAAGACCGTAGTACTATAAATTGTGCAAAGAGTCCAAGCATTTGTATCGTATTTTTAAGCCCATTTGTATGTTGTTTTTGGTTCAAGAAATGCCCTATAAATCGTAGATTTTTGGACTCTGTAAAACTTACACATGCTATTGTTGTGATAACAGATGAAGTGCCATCTTATGTGGCAGCAGATGAGAGAATTGTGGAGTTGCAGGGGGAAGCCCTGAAAGTTCTTAAAGCTCTAGAAGCAGTAGTGGGGCAGCTGAGGAAATTTTTGGTTGATCACAGTGTTCTTCCTCTTTTTGAAAAGACTGTAAGTTTGATTTCTATAAAACTCTATGTGCACTGCAAATGTTTCATGCTAAGTGGTGCTATTTCATTTGCAGCATAATGCAATGATCACTCAAGATCTTCAAGCAGAGACATGGACTGAAAAGTCATCTCTGCTTACTGCTTCTCAAAGTGGAGTTGGAATTGATCTTCCTGTAGCAGCAAGGAGGGACCCTTTTTTCCTTGAACGTGAAACGCAGTTGGAATCACGAATCCCATCTTCTGGAATGTCATTCTATGGGCAGGATCCTGCGCATTCAACAATACATTCTACCTCAGGACTTGTTCGATCTATTGTTCCTGTTGTCACACAGGTTTGTTTTTCTGTGTGCCTGAATTTTTTTTTTTTTCTTTTTTAAAAAGGGACAAGGGTGAAATTGGCAATTTTGATGTCAAATGAGGAAAAGAATGGGGAGAAATAGAGATGCGATGGAAAATAACAGGGCAGAATAAATTGGACAGAACCAAAATAGATTGATATAAAGTGAGCCAAGTAGAAGGAAATCCCAACTTGAATATTCCAAATTCTCAATAATTCTTAATTCAAAGCTGGTTGAAAGATAATCCATTGAAATATTTAAAGTGTCAAATAAATCTATAATTAATAATAAATCCTAATAAAACCCCAAGGTGATTCTGATCACATTAATTAACTACTACGTGGATTTGAAAACATGAGAATAAAATCACATTGAGCCTTTTTTTTTTTTTTTCAATTTATTCATGTCCTGCTTGTTTGAGGCACGTGAACTTAAGTCATAGGCCTATCCATGTGCCAGTCGGTCCAGGTTGGGTTGACCTTTAGGGCCCATATGGCCAGTCCTGTTGGGTCCCAAAGGCTCAAAAATTTTAATATATTATAAATATTTTACAATTAAATTAGCTAAAAGTCAAATTCTATTAATTAAATAATATCCGTGGTCAACCTAGGCTAGGATCAGTCTTGATCCCCAAAAAACCTTGTCCAAGGTCTAGACCAAGTTGGGCTTACCCAGCCTTCTCAGCCTTTGAACAGATCTGTCTATTTGAAAGCCTTGAATGTGGCAATTTTTCTTTGTTATAATGAGTCCATATTACATATAGAGGAGGCAAAATGAACTCAAATCCAAAAGCACAAGCCTGAAATCAAATTGAACTTAATTTGACTAAAAAGTCAATGGCCCAAACCCAAAAAAAATTAAACCCGAAATAGCTCAAACCTGAAAGAACCCGAACCTGAATTTTTTATATTAAAAAATAAAAATGATGAAATTATAATTAAATAATAATTTTATAAAGCAAAAACTTTAATCATCAATTTTATTTTAACGTTCTTTTAATAATTTAATTAAATGTTAAAAGCTTAATTTATATTTTATATATGGTGAAATAATAATTTATCAAAAAATAAATCTATCATGAGCTTTGAAAATGGTCAATGGGGTATATTATCCATTTATCACATTTTTTTAAATTTAATTAGTTAAACGCATTGAATATTGAAAGTCTATGTGTGCTAATAGTAAAATTTTAATTGTTTCTTTGAATATTATTCATATTTTGTTATTGTTATTTTGAAGTAATGATAATTGGATTATGATAAAAATATAACAAAATAATAAGGCAAATTAAAAAAATATAGAACCCATAATATATAAAACCATATCGAAATGGGAAAAAAATTTATATGTTAGACTTAGATTAGTAACTAGGCCTATTCACGGGTCAGGTAGCCTCCTAGTCTAGTAGGCTTGGCCCAATCGAGCCCGATCTTAGATTTTAAGTTTAAGCCAACCCATCCCAAAATAATATTTTTTAAATAAAATGTTATATTTTGATTTAAATTTAATTATAAAATATATAAATATTAATATAAAAATAGCTTTCTAATATTATAATTCAGGCCTATTTGAGCTTAGAATTCAAAATTTTTTTGGGCTACGCTAGGGCCTATGGAACCAAACTAAGATTTTTTTTTGAGAGCAGGCCGGGCCAAATTTGGGCCTGATCTTAGAATTCAAAATTATGTGAAAGTGATTCCATTTAACAGAAAATAAAAAATTATGTAAAATATATTCGAATCCGAAAAGACTTGAATCCAAAATGACTTGATCTCTAGTTGCCACCTCTAATTATATACATTTAGTTCAGTTTGGAGATTTTGCATGGATATTTTCTACTGTAAATTAGGCTTTAGATGTGCAACTTTGTCGGGGTTGCCTACACTTTGACCTCCAAGACTATATATATATATATTTGGTTTATGTATCATCATTTCTCTTGTTGCATTTCTGGAATCAGATTGTTCAAACGATGCAAATACCATTTTCTTATGCTGAGGACATCATTGGAATCGAAGGAGTTAATATTGCACACATTCGTCGCTCTAGTGGAGCCGTCATAACTGTGCAAGAGAGTAGGTGCCTATCTGATGAAATCACTGTGGAAATTAAAGGCAACTCTTCACAAGTTCAGTTGGCTCAACAACTGATTCAGGTAGGAGGCTTTCCTAGATGCTTATTTGTTAATTTAGCTGTATGTTACGCAAAATCCTCATTTTCCCAGAGTATTGGTGTTTGGCACTTATGTGTGACACATATTTAGACATGGGCACGAGTATGGGGCTGTACTCTACCTTTTGATAATTTTATTTATGTTTGAAAAGTTGATAATTTGGTTAGTGCTGAACACTGTAGAGGGCACATTTATGTAATTATTACTGTGGTTCAAGTTTCACTGTTAATACTATTACTTAACCCTTTAATTATATAAATGGTGAACTATAATTGCTTCGTATTGTCTTCTATGAATATGCACTAGATTTACATAGTAAGAGTGTGGTTAATTTTTTGCTTAACACAGGAATACATTAGCAGTCACAAAGATCCAGTTACAGTTAGAGGCAGTGGCTATAGAGACACGAGTTATAGGTCCTCGTTTTCTGAGTTGGGCACCACATCGTCACTTTCAGCACAACCCTATGGTGGATATGGGGGGCCTTCTAGTGTAGTTGGCTACTCTACTTTTAGGCTTTAAAGGACTCTTATCATTTTACCTTATTAACGTTGGACATGGACTCTTTATCGGGATGAGCTTGTCTAGGTGGTTCTGGGTTGGGAGATGGGAGGGGGCAGAGGCAAGACAAGATGAGGCCGGACCGGGCGGGTGCTGCGGGGTCAAGGCGATGAGTGCAGAATCAGGTCAAGTTTTAGGATGCAAGATGCGAAGTTACCAGTTCGCATAGCATTCCATGCATTTGATGTAATAATAATCGGATATACGGAAAAGTTATAATGATTTCACATCAAAGTTGGGCTGTGGAAACACTTTCTGACATTCGGCGTTTTTGCCTATTTTTGTAGCAATGTGGATAGACTGGAATTATGTGATTAAATTCCATAATTTCAGAACATTTTATTTTATTTTAATATCTTTTTATAATTTAGCTAGGGAAAGATGTGAGGTGTCCATTAATCCACAGCCAACACGAGCTCGATCCATAGGAATAGTATCAGTAACTTTCGCAGAACTTACAATATGTTTGGTTCAACGGAATTAGTATTCTATTCCATGTCAATCTCTGGGGAACTACATGTTCTGCGTTTGGTTCATTTTTCAGCACTGAATCATGATTTCTATTCCGCTTTCATTCTGCAAATTCATCGAATCCACATTTAGCAACCCCTATGGTAATAGCTATTCAGTGCAAATGACGAATAGCTTAAAATTTTTTGTTCCTAGCGTATCCTAGAAGATTTTACAAATTTACAAGTATATAAATTTTAAATCTAAGAGCTGCAGACAGTTTTCTTCACCCCTTTTAGCAGGAAAAGGCTCTTCATCTCTCTACAATTTATTTCGCGATATGGGAGGATCAACAAATGGAGAGGAAAGACAAAAGGCACCAAATTTGGTTTATAAAGCTGGGGGAGAATGGAAAAGAAAAAGAGAGAGAGGGGGGAGGTTTGGGTTTTGAGTAGATACTGCTTGGATCTAACCCAGCCAGCTATTGGTTGTCGTAGGCAATAGTCGTTGGAATCTAGACTGACAGCGGTTTTTGAGAAAGAATGAAGGACAGGTTAGAGAAGATGAACATTAGGGAGAAAAAGAAAGAGTTGAGACAAAGTGGACACAGAAATTTAACTATTTGTAATAGATTAAATTATTAAAAATATTTTTACTTATATTTTTAACTATAAAATATTAAAATACATTTTAAAGCTTATTCAATTTTGAAAATGAAAAATAATATTAAAATATTTACAATATTATTTTAAACTATATTTTAAATTTAATTTAATATTTTTAATATATTATAAAATAAATTTTTAAATATAATATATATAATTTTATTTATAATTATATACTAAAATGTAACGTATTAATAAATATTATTTTTAATATATTTAAACATTTTTAATAGATAAAAAAATTGATTTTAATAAATCAAATATTTAAATTAAGGGCAAAATAATATTTCTATATTTGTTCTTTATATATTCCTTGTCATTGTTTCAGACCAAACAATGTAACAACATTCCTCATTTTTTTTTTATTCAATCAGTATCATATATTCCCTACTTATTCCATTCATACTTAATACTATTATATTCTAACTTTATTCTATTTTAATGATCTAAACATAATATTAATTTTGAGTTTAATCTAGATTTGCTCATGGTTTGAGTTACTTGAGTTGGGTTTTGAACAGTTGTTTCATAATTTAAGTAAGCTCGGCCATAATTACTATTTAATAATAAAAATTATATTTATTTAAATTTAATTATAAAATTATATAAATATATTTTTACTAATTTATAAATAATAATTCAAGTTTTTGGGCTAAGTTGAAAATAAAAATTTTCAATTTGCAGCTTAAACCATGGATACTTTTAGTTTATTCCAACTTGACCATTTACGTTAATATTTTAATTTAAAATATTTTTATATAAATTTTTAAAATAATTATTTATTAATAAATTTGTATCTTGTGGTTTGGCTTGATATCTTACCCTAAAGATTGATAGAAGTCGGGATGGCAATAGATTGTATTAAAAAATATTGTTACACTTATATATAAATTACTTAATATATTGTAACACTTATTACAAATTAATTAATTTAATTAATTGACTAAGTAATCAAATATTGTTTAATAAAATTAGTACGCATCTTTAAAACTTAAAGGTATCTAACATAATTAATTAAATTATTATTATATTTTATTTTGAGAAATAATTTTTAAATTATTGCTATATTTATATATAAATTAATTTTATTTGCTATTATTATAAAATTTAAGATTAGCTAATTTGGTAAAAGTGTTTAATGGTTAATCTAAGAGACTAAGGTTCAAGTCTTACTTCAAGTATAGATTTTTTACATTTTATAAAAGCGAATTTAATTTTATAAGTTACTAATTATTTTTAGCTTATAAAACAAATATTTTTAATTAATGGAATTAGTTTTTCATATTATTTAATTTTTTTTTGTATCTTGGAATTGCTATTTTGTTATCTAAGTTTTTTTTTTTTTTTTTTTGTATTTTAAGACTTGTTTGTTGGTTGCTAATTATGAGTAACTTTGAATTAAAATTAATTTTTTATTTTATAATTTTTTTAAAAAAAATTCACTTACTAAATTCAAATTTTTTTTGTAAATTTAGATATCTGACAGATAATATTATTTAATTCATATTCGATTTGCAATTAGCAGATTTAATGCATATAATAAATGGATTTAGATTTTAAGATAGTTTTGCGATTAAAATATAACAAAAATTATAAATATCCAACTCGCTGTCATCTGTAGATGGAGTACGGTTGTTGCTCTAGCTAGTTAAAAGTAAAATTCGACCAAGTTTGGGTGCAATGGTTCAGATATTTGAATTTTTTTGTAATATCTGAATTCGAATTGCATAGATGTCTTAAAATCCGAATCTAGTTATTATCCACTTTAATTTTGCAAATGATATCCAATTAAATAATAGTATCCGTCGAATATTTGAATATGCTTAAAAATCCAAATTCAACTAGTAGCTAATATTACAAACCAAGGTTTAGTTTTTTCTATAAGTATAAATTTTTGTATTTTTTTAGAAGAAACGGATAACAAATTTGGATATTTGAATTCATTATCTGTAGAAGTAATACAGATTTAGATAGCGAATTTAGATACCTAAATTCGTTATCCAAGTTCATACCTAAATCAGCTTCGAATCTGTATTCGTTCTAAATCTATAAAAGTAAATCGAATAAGTACGGATATCTAAATCTGCAATTGCCGTATGCGCATTTGGATTTTATGGTATATTTAATTCTGAAATCCAAAGCATTGCAGTTCAAAATTCAAAAAAAAAAAAAAAGAAAAAAAGGGAAATCCGAAGCATTTACTGGTGCATTTGAATAGTAACTCTATTGCTCCTCTGGTACGCCATTTGGATGAACCAAGTTCAGTGGAAAGCCATTGTATTCTGCTTGGAGGTAAAGTTGCCTTTAACTTTGTTTTTTTTTTAAAATTATTTTATTATTTTCTTTTTTTCAACATTTTTTTTATTTTAGTAATTTATTGTATTTAAAAAACTAAAATCATTTATATTTTATTTAATCTAATAAAAATTTATGTAATTTATAATAATTTTCAAATTAATTAAAATATTTAAATAAGTATATACAATAATCTATTAAAATTTTAAATATAAAATACCATTAATATATACATGAAATTAATTTATCAATATAGTTTTAGATTAATATCTTCAATCATTATTTTTCATTCTCATCTTATTGCCATAGCCACTGCTATTTTATTATCAAAACATATATTTCACCATTAATTTTAGTTTTAATACTATATTAACTAATTTTACCACTATCATTATTTTCAATTCATCGGAACCAATCTTACCGTTCATACAAGTTTATCTATATAAGTTAGATTAGACCTTCACAATCACTGATAAGCCTTTGGCCGGTTGAGGAGACCAATGAAGAGGGAAAAAATTAAAAAAAATTATGGATTAAAATTTTAAAAAATAGTTTGATATGATTTATCAAATATTACATAATTTTAAATTAAAAATTTTTTAAAAAGTTTTTCTTTTAATTTTTAAATGTAATATAGATTTTAAAATTAAAATTATATTAGTTAATTCAAATAGATAATATGTAAAGCGGTTTATTGGTTTAGTGAAAATATTGTTTAAGGCATGCCGTCAACTTTCACTTAACATTAGATTTAATGAAAATATTGACGTTACCATCTTTTTGTTATAATTGTGGAAATATAAGGATCAGTAAATTATTTTTGAAATTCTGAAAACCGAAATGATATGCATTCAAATTTTAACAGTTGGTTTAACACTAATAATAAATAGCATGGGAATTAAAATAAATTAACAATTTTCAAAGAGGGTTAAGTGATTTCTATTTCATTATATGTGTTTTTGGCTCTTCCATGATCCCAATTTTTCTTGGACGAGCCATGGTTTCATTTCAATCTTCCATATATAAATCTTTTTAATTACTGGCAATAAAATTGAATGGTACACGAAAATTTTTGAGTTTCGAAAAAGGAAAATTGATTTATGTAAGTCTGCAAATAAAGTGAAAAAAGTGATATTAGTGTTTTATAATATTGAGATAAATGAAATTAAGGAATAAGATTACTTTTAATGAATTAGAGTATTTCGAAATTGGAATATAAAGTGACAATTATTATTAATCTAGAAAATGGAAGAATAAGAGTTAAAAAGAATTTAATGGAGGAAAGTGAATCATATCAAATCAAAAGGGATGAACGATGAAGGAATTAATTTACTTATTTCCTAAGTTTGGTACTCATTAGTAATTTATGGCAAAAATCCTGGTGAAACTAATGGAAAGTAAAACGACTTTCTTTCTTCATATATTTTTGTAATTTTTCGTGACAAAGTAAGGAATTTAAACGTAATATAAAATCAAATATATTAATAATAAATATATGTATGCAATATCTTTAGGATTAATCAAGTAATTAAACAAATCAATGATGTAATCATAAAAATCATTTATTTCATTCTGTTGATTCATGGAAACAAAAAATGTGCTAATTAGCAATTTAGTAGATCAAACCCACAATTCTTGAAATTAAAATCACTAAAAAATGTAATTCTCTCTTACAATAGAATTAAAAAAAAAAAAAAAAACTGCGCAAATAAGTTTATTGGGTTTATTAGGTAACAAATGTCCTAATTAATTAATTTTTATTTTTTTGAATATACTCATATTTGTCATTCCACTTATCTCACTTATAAAGGTTTTTTACACTATCATTGTATAGCATAATTATAAAAAAAAAAAAATTGTCTAAACAATAAAAGGCAATTAAAATCTGTTAAATATTCCTTCAGTAAAATAATCTTTTAAACATAATTAGAGGATCAATCAAGATCATAATCTTATATGTTAATTACGATTCGTTTTTCTTCAATTAATTCCCTAATAATTCTGTCTCGTAAAAATACGGGAGTTTACTCTATATATATATATATATATTATAATATCATCTCAAAAACAAAAAAAAAAAAAAGAACTCTCATTCTTTCATGTAATCTTCTCCGATCTTCTCTGCACTACAGTTTAATCTTAAAGAAAATTAAGGTAAACTACTTCGTTTTTGCTTTAGTTAATTAATATTAATTTTTATATATTGCATTTTTCTAATTCAACTTGGGATCACTTCAATTGTTCATCGTGATTTAATTTTATTTTTCATATTATTTAGTCTGGTCGGTGTATCGGAATCCATGTTTGAATTTTCAGGAGCTATGGGAGAAAGAAACAAATACGATTTGGTGGTTCAGTGGTTTTACCAAAAACTCAATAAGGGTACGATAGACATGTCTACCAATAACAGTTCGCAGACGAATAATATTAATGGCGATGGATCTTTTTCCAGGCCATCGGATAATAACAGTAGCGTGGGGTCTAATAGTAATATTAATTCTCGAAACCCAATCTTAAGCCGAAGCCGTCCTGGTTTAAAGCCTGTGAAACCCCACAGTGTCCCTGACTGTCTGTCACAACATGTGTTTAGCAAGTGGAGCCGTAATCTTAATGATGACGCATTAGCAGAAGCTTTGATGGATAGTAAGCATCCAGTTGAAGGATTGAGGCACTATGAGGAGTGGACTATTGACTTGAAAAAGCTCGTGATAGGTTCAGCTTTTGCAGAAGGAACTTCCGGAAAGTTATTTAGAGGAAAATATAATGGAGTGGATGCTGCGATTAAGATATTAGAGCGACCAGCGGATAAACCTGATATTGCAGAGTATCTGGAGCGGCAGTTTGAGCAAGAAGTTATGCTATTGGCGACTTTCAACCATCCCAATATTGTTCAGTTTATTGGAGCATGTCGTAAGCCAATGGTTTGGTGCATTTTGACAGCATATGCAAAGGGAGGTTCAGTCCGACAGTTTCTGAACAACAGGGAGAATCGTCCGATTCCATTGAGATTGGCTGTTAAGTATGCACTAGATGTTGCAAAAGGGATGGCATATATTCACGGGCTTGGATTCATACACAGGGATTTAAAGTCAGATAACCTTTTGATTGCTGATGATAAATCGATCAAGATTGCGGATTTCGGTGTTGCCCGTGTTGAAGTGCATTCCGTGCCAATGACACCCCAAATAGGAACATTACGTTGGATGGCTCCAGAGATGAGACAGAACCGGCCATACACGCACAACGTAGATGTTTATAGCTTCGGAATTGTACTTTGGGAGCTTATCACTGGGTTGCTTCCTTTCCAAGAAATGAGCTCACTGGAGGCAGCTGCTTCGGTGGATCTAACCGATGCAAGGCCACCCATTCCAAAGGATTGTCCCCCTATTCTGAGTCAAATCATGACCCGTTGCTGGAACAAGGACGCTGACTCCCGTCCACCCTTTACTGAGATAGTGAATATGCTTGAGAATGCTGAGACTGAGATCATGACTACTGTTAGGAGGGCTCGCTTTAGGAGTTGCATCACTCAACCAATGATAATCGATTGATATTTTGAAACCTTCCAATTAGTTTACTTATTCTTTTATGGATTAGATTTTTATTTACCAGTTTGGGACTACAGCTGTTTATGTGGATTTTCTGGACATAGATCTTATATGATAATTTAATAAAAGCTTTGGAGTTTTCTTAGTTTTTGCTTATGCACGTTGTTGCTTCCGCGAATGAGATTTTATACCACTATATTTCGCTTAGAATAATTAATCTGTTTCTTTTTATTCCGATTATTTTTACAAGGGATACTGCAATATGGAGATAAAAAGAATGAGTTGCGAATAATCAAATTCGTATTTCAACTTACTAAATGTCACTTATTAAAATTAGCTGCATGAATCAAGTTAAAATTTTAGATTTTATGAATTGTATTTCAAGTATATTAAATTATTTTCTATTTTACAAGAGCTACAGTCATTAGTTGAGATCACATCACAGTAAAATATTTCGAACTTGCTTAATAAAAATGTAATTATCAAATTAAACCAAATTAACAAATTTATCATGAAATTGAACTAACGCTACGAATGATAAAATTTGAACGTGGAACCTTATATATTTAAAATAACGTCAAATAATAAGCTAATTCATTTATAGTCTCCCCATGCTTTTGTAATTTAATTTTAACATTTGCATGTGTAAATTATATTCTACCTATACTTTTAGTGGTCTCAAATTTTTTCAGAAGAAATTTTATTTTTTTCGCAGTTAGATATTTCATCTTGCGATTAATTTTTTGTTCCAAATGGGATTATTCCTTTAATTCACCCATTAAAATGATCGAAATAACTTTCGTTCAAAAGTTATCTTATTTCTTGAGTCTTAAAGGTATTTTCATAATTTTCATGACGTAAAATTAATAGATAATAAATTAACTTATTCATATGTGCTAATCAATGCATTTTTAGTTTTTTTTCCAAAAAAAATTATAAATAATTAGGATTATTATTTCATGTGCTTGCGGCGAAATTTTTGGACTCCAAAAAAATGTTCTTCATATGCCGTATGTCATTAAAAAAAATTAACTGTTAAC
>JBBYHM010000026.1:1194218-1216243 GCA_038381775.1 Adansonia rubrostipa
TAAAAACCTAACCGCCTTACACTTTCAGTCTTACACTCGCTCGGTGGTCTCTTTGCTTGCTTCACTGGTAATACATCTGTTCCTTTTTCTTTTTCTTTAACACCATTTTCTCTCATTTTCTTGGCTCGCTTTTAATGAGAGATCCAACTGAACATATCTATGCAAATGTGAATCAATATATTCTCTTTCTCGCTCTCTGATCCAATCATTTTCTTGTGTTTTCACACTCACGTTTCTGGTTTTTATTTTTATTTTTAATTTTGCTTCGATAAAATCGTCTTACTAAAGCTTCTTTGATTCCCTTCTTTAATACTTGCGTAAGTCTAAATTTTACTTCTCTTTTGTGTTTTGTTTTTGAGTGATAGCTCTACGATCTTCTTTACCACCGAAAATGCTAATGAAGATCCTGATCTTTCTTCTCTTTTTCTTTCTTTCCCCAAATTTTAGTTAATTATTGTAATTATTCTTTGCTTGGATCGTAGATAAAAGGACGTTGACGCAGATTGACGTTAATGTAAATAAGAAAAGCTAGCTTCCGGCGGGATTGGATCGGGTTTTTTCAGTGTCTCTTTGGTAATACTTTCGTTTTCTTTTTCTCTTTTAATGATATAAGTAAAAATAACCATTAAACGCTTTATTTAAGTAAGTTTCAAGTCCATCTGATCTCCACTGAAGTAAGTTTATTTTTTGCAGGAAGGATCTAAATCCAAGTTCGTTTAGTTATTTATTATTTATTTTTTCTCTATAAATGTCAATATCACTTTTAGTTAAGCTTCTGTGCATACCTCTAAAATTGGACTTTTACTAAAAAAAAAAAATTGCTGTAAAAATTAATTTAAAAAAGCAAAAAAAAAAAAAAACTGGCGAACTTTTCTTTAAAGTACTAATTTTAGTTATAAGCAGATCTTGTCAGAGAGGAAAATCAAAATGAAGGTGATGGAGCTGGGGTTTGCCGTCCTGGTAGTGCTATTGGGGCTTGTGGTTAGAGGGAAAGCAGAGATTTACATAGTGACAGTGGAAGGAGAGCCTATCATTAGCTATAAAGGTGGTGAGAACGGGTTTGAAGCGACGGCTGTGGACTCAGATGAGACGCTTGACACTACAAGGTAAAATTTTTGCTTTTATTTCGCATTGTTTTCAATATTGGGGTTTTTTTTTTTTTTTTTTATAAATAATATATGTATGTCAGATTGTTGCGGGTACTGAGTATTGACTTATTGAGCGATGAACGTATTTGAATGATATACGCACATTTTTTGGGCCTAAAAGTTTGACTATGAATTTGGCTCAAAACTTTGTTAATACCTAATTCATGTTAGTAGTTGTTGTTTATCCCCTGAAAAGCAAACTTAGATGGCTTCTTTCTCATACTTAATTTCTCTCTCTTTTTTTTTTTTTTTTGTGTGTGGCCATTATAATAGTTTCTTAGTTGGATTGACCTTAGTCTAGTAATTGATATGGGGCTTTCCTCTTTTAACCAGTCTTATATTTTTCATGAATGAAGATTTTTTTTAAAGGAAAATTTTTTTAAAAAAGGACTGTACATCAAATTTGCATGTTGGGATATTTGGATCTTTCAACTCAGTTTGGCTCATCTATATTTGGACTCTGTTGAGCTTTTAATATTTCAATATATTTACTCTAAAATTTTGACGATGACTTAAAAAGTTTTTCTGTTGAAATGATAATTATTATGAGAATGAATGCCACTAGTATTGTGGGCATCTGCTACAGAAATAAAAACGGACATTTGGATGTATTTTGGGTTATCTAGGGGAAATTAGAAAAGAATAAGTAATTTTTTTTTCTTTTGAAAGAAGAGAAGCGAAGAAAATGTTAGGTCTAATTTTTGTTCAACTATGCTACACAAATTGAGGGGAGTTCCTGTGAGGCCCTAGAAATAAACCAGTGATCCCAGATTCAATCCCTATGTCATACTATTTTTACATGAGATTATTGGATGGTCTTCTGGAAAAGAAATTTCTAATTCTATGCTTGAGGCTATAAATAATGGAGTCAATCTAATTCTGCTTCTTGTGTTGACAATAAGGTTGTTCCTTTGACTGTTCTAAAGTCTCTTGGTCCATGTACTGCCTTGACATGAATGATTATCTTTCCTTCTTTCTCTCTTCTCACCCTCAACTAGATGGACGCACACGATCAATTTCTTAGTTGATTGAAACATACTGCGAAGTTTGCTCCATTGATTATCTCTGTTTTTGTTTTTTTTTGGTTTTTCAGTTTTTTTTTCCTGGTGTTTGTTTCAGTGAATTGGTATCATCCTACGCTAGTCATCTTGAAAAGAAACATGAAATGCTTCTCGGTATGCTCTTTGAGCGTGGGAGTTACAAGAAACTCTACAGTTATAAACACCTGATAAATGGCTTTTCGGTTCACCTTTCCCCTGAACAGGTGAAAACTTTCAAATACTAGACATTTTGTGGTTTTGTTTAGAAATAATTTTTTACCTAAATGAATACTTAATAAATTTTTTTCCTGAAGCCAGTCTCTTTCATTCTCAATCCTTACACTATGCCATTATATTAGTAGGCAGAAACCCTGAGACGTGCTCCTGGTGTAAAATCTGTGGAGAGAGACTGGAAGGTGAGGAGACTTACAACACATACCCCACAATTTTTGGGGCTCCCAACTGGTGTATGGCCAACTGGAGGTGGCTTTGACAGGGCAGGAGAGGACATTGTAATAGGATTTATAGACTCGGGAATTTATCCACATCATCCTAGCTTTGCAGCCTATCATACGGACCCATATGGGCCGGTTCCAAAGTACAGAGGAAAATGCGAAATTGATCCTGATACCAAGAGAGACTTCTGTAATGGGAAGATCATTGGAGCCCAACATTTTGCTGAAGCTGCGAAAGCGGCTGGCGCCTTTAATCCTGCTATTGATTTTGCATCTCCCATGGATGGTGATGGACATGGAAGGTTAGTTGCGATACTATTCCGCAGTTACAATTCAATTTAATTGGGAAAACCTTTGCTACCTTATCTAAAACAAATATGCCTTTGAGAGGGCTACTTTAATATTATTGCTACATTAAATGAAGGAAAGTCTTAAAGACCTAAATGAGCTAATGCCAATTTTAAACCACGAAGTGCAGATACAAGAATCAACAACTAGAATGTGATTGATTGGCTGAAAACATACTGATTATGGGACGTAAGAATTAAATCATGCATGCATAAGTGCTAAAATGCATGTAATAACTTAACCTACAATCATCCTCGCTCATATTTATCGATAAAACATAAGATATAAACCAAATTATCTATTTAAGCCTCACAATCACATTCACTACAATAGTGCCTACTGAGCTATGGGAACTGTTTTCTGCTACAGAAAGCTAAAACTAGGTCTATAAAGTTTTGAAGACAGCTTTTGGATTCTGTAAAAGCTGAAAGTGAGCTTTTAACAGCTCAAACCTGAAGCTAGAAATTAGAGTTTTGAAGCAAGTTGCAACAAGAAACTGATTGATGGATTTTAAGAAATAATTAAACAGACAGAAGATATTTTTAGTTACTTTGAATAATGTCCTTAGCTGTTTTCAAGAAGCTCTACTTCAACAGCAGTTTCTCTTGCAGCTTGGCCAGGTAAAACAGGCTAAAGTACCTGTAATTGAAAATCCTGTAACTATTCGAATATCAAATAGAAAATTTACATCATTAAATGTTTGATGTGAATCTATGTGTAAAAAGAAGATATTGCGGCTACTTACATGCAGATAAAGAGTAAACAATTCAAAAACATGGCAGTTAATCATAACGTTGCATCTTTTGTTTTCTTTTGAGATACCTCTAGATCTTTAACTCTTTTGGCTAGAGTGTACTAATACACATTAGTCCAAAGGTCCTAATATTCTGCTTCATGCTTATCAAACTGTAGCACTTTTTACTCAACATTCCACTGTTCTTTAAAAGAATTTTTTTTTTTCTAGGAAATAGTTAACACAAGATTTTAGCTCAAAATAAATGATCACTTTTGCACATGATATTCCTAAGTTGTGAACTGCGGTTGCAGCTCTGCTTCCAGTATATCGGAATCCAGATGTCTTGTTGAGTCTTCGAGTGGGAATAGAGTTCCTGATAGGCCTGTGCGTTTGTGACTCTCATTCTGATTTGCAGATAAATTGGTTTAGTGTGAACTCAACGGCAGCCTGCATAAAATGAATAAATTATACAATACATGGTATTCAGAAGATTATGATGGGAAATGTATAGCACATTCCATTTTGTTATTTCCTTTTGTTTTATTTTCTGTTTTGAAATATTTGTTAAGTGAACCTTGCAACATATTTGAATCATGGATGAATTGGAAGGTGCTAGAGGTCTTGAAAAATTGCAGCTTGTTCTCTTCATGGAGAATTGGTGAAATAATGCTTCATTTTAAAATTATATTAGTGTTTTCTAAAGAATATTTCAATCGAAGTGCTTAATTCCAAGTAAAGCAGTCTGATATTCACATATTAAATATCTAGTTCTATAGCAGATATGAAAACTGACCAAGTTAGGAAAAAATAATTCCGTTTCAATGGTAAGTAATAAAATAAATCATGGATGGTTATATATTTAAGACTAGCCTTGGAAAGAGGGTGATATATCACATTAAAAACAAATAAATAGGTAGCTAAATATGTTAGTGAGCATAAAAGGGATTGAAAGGTAACCCAACACTAAGGAAACCTCTACTTTTCTTGCAGCATTTCTCGGCAAAGCTAAGCAGCATAAAAATTCTCTTCGCATAGTGTCATTTCTTCTCACTGTGGCTAAAATTTAGCATTACAAAGACTCTTACATAAATTTGCTGGTATTAAATGAAAAAATTTTGCTTCTATCTTTCTTTTAACCCATTCCTCTTCTTTGTTTTATCACTGGATGCCAGTCACACTGCAGCTATTGCAGCTGGGAATAATGGTATTCCTGTGAGAGTGCACGGCCATGAATTTGGAAAAGCAAGTGGAATGGCTCCTCGTGCCAGGTGCAGATTACTCATATCTTACTAGGCTATTTTGCAATTAACAGTTTTTTTCTTTTTCTTTGATATGGGAGTTGATTTTTTGTTTGTGTTTTTGTTTTTGTTTCAGGATTGCTGTTTACAAGGCACTATACAGGCTTTTTGGAGGGTTTGTAGCAGATGTGGTAGCTGCGATTGATCAGGTATGCTACCAATTAATTAGGAAATCACATGGTGCCATCCTAATTATTCCTGTCATTGCTATTTATGTTAATTTATAACTACTGCTAAGCTATAAGCCTTCCACCTGTTTTCTGCTTGTGATAACACCATCTGAGATATAAAATTAAACATTATTTATAGGCAACATGATATTTTCCTTAATCTTCTATCATTTTGGACTAAAGGTAACCAGATAAGGATCTTCCTTTTGGATATTGTCTGCTATGCATCTTTTGTTCCTAAAGATTGGGCCACAAGTTTTGGCTGGGATATGTAAAGAACACTTCTTCACTAATGAGTTATCTTTGACTTGGAGACCTTGATGACTGATATCCTCCTTTATAAACAAAAATGTGAAGATGTCTCTTTTTAGTTATCTTAAGTTCAAATATGAACATGAAAGAAAAAAAAAAAAAAGAGGAAAGAGAAGAGACCTTTGGACATGATTGTTGATAGGCTTAAAAAGAGGGGGGAAAAAAAAAACAAAAAAGCTGTGCATTTTTCTATCAGTATGAATCTGAAAGATATGGCAATTTATCAATCAGTTCTACAGTCTTTTATATTATTGTTGTTGAACATTTGTGATTGAGAACTTTTATTAACAGGCTGTTCATGATGGTGTGGATATTCTCAGCCTCTCAGTCGGACCAAATAGTCCTCCAGCAACCACAAAGACTACCTTTTTGAATCCTTTTGATGCTACACTTCTAGCAGCTGTGAAAGCTGGTGTTTTTGTTGCTCAGGCAGCTGGAAATGGAGGTCCTTTCCCTAAAACTTTGGTTTCTTATAGCCCATGGATAGCATCTGTTGCAGCCGCAATTGATGATCGTAGATACAAAAACCATCTGACCCTGGGAAACAGAAAAATTCTCGCTGGAATTGGATTGTCCCGTAAGTTACATCAACTTTGATTATTTATTTGCTCTGATTAGGCATCCTACGGGAAGTGAATGTAAAGATGTTCTTAACCTAAGGAATAATGTTTTTCAAGAACAACAGATGACGAACAGTTTGAGGTCTACGTATGAGATGCATGTTTTGTTAATTTGTAAAATTGGGATTCAAGCAACCAAGACGTTCCTTTTTCAATCAATGGTTTTATTTAGTTAATCATCTTCTGCATTTGTGGCAAATTTTTGCATATGATAGGTCATTGATAATAAAAATTCTCCGCTTGACTCTCACGTTGATTATCACTGGGCGGACTTAAAAAAGTTAATTACCTTTTAAGATTGTTGATTTTATTTAGGTCTAGTGTTGTGCAATAAAATTTTCTAGGGCGCAAGGTGTAGTTCAAATTCAGATTAAACAGTCAGAATTGACAATTTTCATTAAAATAAATTTGTATTCTACTAGCTTGAAATTAGGTTAAGTTAAAGGTATGACCGTTACATCGGAATAAAATTTAGGTTTACCAAATGACCATCTAAGTCAATCTCATGAGTTTGACATTTTCTTCTTTCACTAACTTGTTGATATATGAGAGTTTTTTTTCTGGTGACATCAATCTCGTAGGGCTTTCTTAGAGCACAGTTGATAAATTAGTGTCTGGTTCTGCAGTTAGACCAACACCTAACTCTATGATCAGGTTGCCAAATTTGTTGTGGTTTCAATTTGAACCAAACTAGTAATTGAGCCAGTCAAAACCCAGTTAAAATGGTTCCATCCCAGTCAATTTGAACCATCTCAGCATAACATTATTTCGCATAAATATATGAAAGCACTTATGAGTTCCACAATGCTGTTTTGAATGTACATTGTTAGGTTCCATCCCAGTATGACCCACCCTTTCTGTTCATTGTTTTTAATAAAAACTAAATTGCCAGTACCAAGGCTTGAACCTCACCTTTCATTCTTTCAATTATTTTACTAGTGCTTTTAAATATACAAGTAATAACTTTTTTTTGCCAGAGTTGATTATCAAATAATATTAGACATGCTCACTCAGGTGTCTAAATAAGTCCAACTGCTTTTGAATTACTTAAGCTTGGCTCAGTGAATACTTGAACACAACTTGTTTACTATCAAACTTAGTTCATGTAGCTCAAGTAGTGAGTCGATCTGTTTTCCAGTGTTTTAATCCTTAGTTTGAGTATCTTGTGCGTCTAATAGTATTCATAAATAAGTGCTCTATAATATTTGCTTACTATTCATTTTTCTTAGTATGATTATTGAACTCTAGCTTGAGGCTAAATTTGAGTCGAGTTTTGGGCTCCTTGCATGAATTGATGACACCTGAGCTAAGGTAGCTAAGTTAAAAATTTTAAGCTAAGCCAACAGAAAATAAGCTCAAAGGAGCTCGGGTTGAGTTCGAGCTTCGAGTTTTGTAATTGAGTCAAGCTCAAGTTTTAAGTTTTATAGTGTAGCTGATCTTGAGGCAGCTTTGATCAGCTTGCCTCAATTACACCTCTATTCACTTATGTTCTCATTTATTATCATGGTGGTAATAAAGTGTTGAATTTAAAGAATCGGTCTTTTTTGAGCATTTGATATGGCGCTCTTTATTTATATTTATATTTATGTTTTCTAACTTAATATATATATTTATCTAAGGATGGATCTATATGTATCTTTAATTAATATCACAAAGGCTAAAGACATTGATAAGGGTATGAACTTTCCTCCAATATATGATTCCATCTCCAATTTTGATCAATTAAGTACCTTATTTTACCAATCGGACTTCCTAATTGAATGTGCTGTTAGTCTGAAAACCACTTGCCAATTTATTGTCCCTGGGTTTCTTTGGATAAATCTCTCTGTTCTTTAAAGCTGAAGTGTATAGCTTATGCATTATTGCAGCTTCTACTCATCCAAATCAAACCTACACCATGGTTGCTGCTAATGATGTGCTACTGGATTCATCAGTGATGAAGTATAGCCCCTCAGACTGCCAAAGGCCAGAAGTGTTAAACAAGAACTTGGTTGAGGGAAACATTCTTCTTTGTGGCTATTCCTTCAACTTTGTTGTTGGTACCTCATCAATTAAGAAAGTCTCTGAAACAGCCAAGGCTCTTGGTGCAGTTGGTTTTGTTCTTGCAGTGGAAAATGTTTCTCCTGGAACAAAGTTTGATCCTGTTCCTGTCGGTATACCTGGAATCCTTATCACTGATGTCTCCAAGTCAATGGTAATTGTCCTTGTCCTCTTATCCTTTTTTTATATGATTAGCAAAGCTGATAGTTTTTCATTATCTCACCGGGCTAGAATCTGCAACATGCTGTCATAGCTTGATAAAATTCTATTCGGCTTTTCTAACATGATAAATGCAAAATTTTATGATTTGTCTCTCGGAAATCGCTTTCACAGGATCTTATCGACTACTATAATGTTTCTACACCAAGAGACTGGACTGGACGAGTGAAGAGCTTCAAAGCTATTGGTAGCATCGGGGATGGTTTGATGCCAATTCTCCATAAATCTGCACCACAGGTTGCCCTATTTTCTTCCCGAGGGCCTAACATAAAGGATTTCAGCTTCCAAGATGCAGATCTTCTCAAGCCCGACATTTTAGCACCGGGTTCTCTAATTTGGGCTGCTTGGAGTCCGAATGGAACGGATGAGCCTAATTATGTTGGTAAAGATGTGCTCAGTTTTTATGTTTTTCCCCCCCCTCATGTTTCCGTCACTTTCAGAAACTTCTGGCAAATGCTAGAGGAAAAGAAGTGACATTATGCTTCTTGTAATGGAAATTTAAGCAATAATTTGCTTTGAGCAGGAGAAGGATTTGCTATGATATCTGGAACCAGTATGGCTGCACCACATATAGCAGGGATAGCTGCTCTTTTGAAACAAAAACACCCTCATTGGAGTCCTGCTGCTATAAAATCAGCCTTGATGACAACATCAACAAAGCTAGACAGAGCAGGAAGACCTCTTCAAGCACAACAGTATTCTGAAACCGAGGCCATGAAGCTTGTCACTGCCACTCCTTTTGATTATGGGAGTGGTCATGTTAATCCAAGGGCTGCTTTGGATCCTGGACTTGTCTTTGATGCAGGTACTCTTACTTTTGCTTTGTAGTTTTATCATGTAATTTTTGGTTGTTTTTTCTATATAGATCCCGTCAACTTTGCAATGTAATTACCTTCCCTAGGAAAGAAAATGGAATGAATGATCTTTTCATTATCTGTGCCTGAAAACAAACTGGACTAATTAAGCAACAAGATTTTTTTTTTTCCCCCTTTGGAGCATTAGCAATAAGATATTTACTACAAGATTTGGTAAATAGAGGAAATTATGATTCTGGTGTAGTATTAAATGAAAATTCAATGCTTAGTAACCTATGCCACTGGAATGTTAATCCATATGAATTTCAAGAGAAGTAATGGCATAAATTCTTTCATTCTATAGAGAATGGTAGCAACTTAGAAATTGATATAGGACCATTAATATTATTTAATATTAAATTTTTTTATATATTATATATATATTTTATTTTATTTTATATTAATAGAAGCGGGACACTTGGGTTAAACACTATGGTGGATAATATTCCGAAGGAGCCTCACAGAAAGCCAGTGAAGAAGACACATGGGGAAAATTTGATTTAAGTACCTGTGACCTGAATTTTTTTTAAAAGAGTAAATTTTTATCGAATTTTGCTATCTAATGAAGGCTTGCCTTGAAACTATGCCTTCGTTATTTCACTAATAAGTTCTAGCATCTAACTAGGTAATAACTTAGGTTATTGAGAAATTGCTAATTCTTGAAGTATTCCGACGGCTTTTCTTTTCTAACTTGTTAGACTGTAGCTTAGCGAAATCATTCACAGATTCTTATTTGCTTCCCTCTGCCTTTTGTAGGTTACGAGGATTATTTGGGATTCTTGTGCACAACGCCTGGTATTGATATTCATGAGATAAAAAATTACACAAACTCACCCTGCAATAACAGCATAGGCCACCCATCAAACCTCAACACACCATCAATTACAATCTCTCATCTGGTGGGAACTCAAACAGTCACTCGTACTGTTACAAACGTTGCTGAGGAAGAAACTTATGTCATCACAGCTAGAATCCACCCATCCATTGCCATCGAAACCAGCCCTTCAGCAATGACCCTAAGACCCGGTGCATCCAGGAAATTTTCTGTAACCCTTACTGCTCGATCCATCACTGGAACTTACAGCTTTGGAGAGATTACCATGAAAGGCAGCAGAGGGCACAAGGTAACTATCCCGGTGGTGGCTATGGGACACTGGCGATAAGTTTGGATTGGTAAGCAGAATTAAGGCTTATGGTTGGTTGTATTATTCTTTGTAAGTTGTCGTAATAAGATATGAGGTTAGATTATATGTCTGAAATATATATATATATATATATATATATGTGGGTTAGTTGTAAAGGTAAAATTTTATAATTGGGGAGACTCCTAGTTTCTTCCATCTATAAGTTTTGCTAATTTCTTGGTAAATTGGATAAAATGTCTTTTAATGTACTCTGTGCTGTTAAGAGTTATGTTCTGGTTTGATTGAGAATGAAAAATGCCCTTTAGTCTCTTTGACAAAAGTTGGGTAAAGGTTTCTTCTTTAAATGTCCTCGTGCGTTTTTCAATGAAATTAAATCAAATATTTAAAGTTGTCTTCTGGATACGAATTTTGCAAAATTGTCATGTCATAGAAGTGCACAGATGATTCAGATTTGACCTCTGTTCAATCCTTTCAAACTCAGCATCAAATGAGTCAAATTTAATTGAATTAAAAATATTTTGACATGAACGTTCTAGAGAATCGCATTCCCTAAAGAATTTAAGTTAGTTATTAGAGTGATAAAGAGTTTTAAGATCATATAAACTTAAGCAATCTAATACGCTCTCCGAAGTTTAGTTATTGAAGTGGGTGATTCTAGTTTCATATAAATTTCGCAAGAATTATACTTTTTAACGTGAGATTCAAGTCTTCTATTTTGCAATTATTCGGACGAGAATCCACCTCTTTTTACATTTCCGATGTCCACCGGTACTGGCTTTGAACAAAGGTGCGAGGGAGAAACTAGATCCAAGCAGAACTACACAAAGAAATCTCATACTTCTCAATATAAAATTCAAGAGTTATACTTTGCAATTATACCCAACATAGAACTTGAGTTACTCCAAAGCTTTAAAGGTTAACAATCAAACTCAAATAATTACAGTGGTCATGCTACAGGATAGATGTTCAACTCTTAATTTTAGTAATTAAGTTTACATTTTGATAATCTTAGAATATTTAAAATAAAAAAATGAAAAAATTAAGTGGGCCTAATCAGTTTAAAAATCCAGTACAGCAGCCCAACTTGTGTTTCCCTGATAGTTACCCAAACCAGATGCAGCCTTTTTTTTTTGTCCGTGGAACTCTGGAACTGGAGGCCCTTGTATTGTCATTGAAATCCAGGCCGGCCAGCATTTCCGCCGTACTCCAGACCCAGGTTGGAATTACCATTCTCCGTCTCTTTTCTTCAATTGCTCTATTTTTTCTTTTATGTACGTCTGGTAGTATAATAGTGCCGATTTTAGCTACTTTTCCTTTTTCATCGATCCTGCATATGATATTTGTTCTCCTCTCCTTCTTGTTTGAAAGCAATTCAACACCCTGCTGTTTCAAAAAATGGAGGACCAATCATTTTTTGATAGAATGATCACTCATCTCCGCTCAACTTGCAAGTAAGATCGTTATTCTTTTATCTTTATTCTTTCAAATAGCAATTCAATTTTACATTCAATTTTACATTAATTTCATTAACACTTTTTTTTCTTTACCAAGTTTTAAGCATATATTGTAGTAGTAATAAGATTGGTGTTTGATAAAAAATTTCTGTTAACCTTTTTTTTTTCTAATTTGTTGAACTTCAAGGTATTATACTGGTTATCCCAAAGATCTCGGGCCATCGCGGGTTATTCATTTCACATCCGAGCGTGAATTTGTGCAGCTCCTTCATCAAGGTCACCCAGTTGTTGTTGCATTCACTATTAGGTCGTATGAAACCCAAATCCCTCCCTTTCCCACTTGTATATTCCCCTGAATTCTATCTCATCCTTTATGTCTTGGTTTTCCTAATGCAGGGGGAACTACACAAAGCATCTCGACAGAGTACTGGAGGAAGCTGCTGCTGACTTCTATCCAAATGTTAAATTTGTGCGCGTAATTTCTTCTTCTTCTTCTCCTGTTAATATCTAAATGAAACACGTCATTAGTCATTGCATTTGTACAGTATCATAATAGCTTTGTTGCAGAGTGTTAGTCAAAGGTGGGATCCAATCCCATTAATGCATACACATTGCAATTGTTGAAATTGCAATTGGCCGGTGAAAGAGCTATTTAATGCAAATTTGCAGAGCCGAAAAAGAAAGAAAGAAAATGTGTTTCTTTCACACTTTCCATCAGCCATGGAATTGGCTATATAAAGGGCATTGGGTGCAATTGTTTTGTGCATCAACTGAGAGAAAGAAAAAAAAAGGAGTGAGGCATTGCAAAAGCGTAGAATTAGTGTTCTATTGAGAGAGCAAAGAGAGAAAATAGGGTATTCAACAATTGGGTCTTTGGATAGTTATCGGGGTATTGTTAATCATGGAGAATTACAATACTCTGTCCAATTCGGGAGAGATTTGGGGCACATTCTCAAAAAGGTATCTTTGTTGTATTATACCAATTGTTGTGAATCTTAAGCTTTAATCAAAAGCTTGAGATATTGTAATATTGTAATTTACCTATTTTCATAGTGGATTATACTCGGATTTTGCCCTGTAGTTTTTATCTCTATGTTGGAGAGTTTCCACGTAAAATTTGGTGTTCTTTATTTTTGCATGAAAGTAGTTACTTGGCTTAGATTTTATGTTTTTAATATTATTGGCCAACTGAGCTATCTAGATCTTGTGGGTCTAATCACATTATTCCGTTGCTGTTTTTGTTCGAGGGCCCAACAATTGTTAGTCAAAGGTGGGATCTAGTCCCATTAATGCATACACATTGCAATTGTTGAAATTGCAATTGGTCGGTGAAAGAGTATTGCCATTCAATTTCAAAGCTGTTTAATGTAATGCTCTGCAAATTTGCAAAGCCGAAAAGAAAGAAAGAAAATATGTTTCTTTCACACTTTCCATCAGCCATGGAATCGGCTATATAAAGGGCTTTGGGTGCAATTATTTTGTGCATCAACTGAGAGAAAGGAAAAAAAAGGAGAGAGGCATTTTAAAGGAGTAGAGTTATTGTTCTATTGAGAAAGCAAAGAGAGAAAATAAGGTATTCAACAATTTGGTCTTTGGGATAGTTATCGGGGTATTGTTAATCACAGAGAATTACAATACTCTGCCAATTCGGGAGAGATTTGGGGTGCATTTTCAAAAAGGGCCCAACAACTTGCAACGTGTATGCATTAATGGGACTGGATCCCACCTTTGACTAACAATCTCCCCCTCCAGTCCCACTAGGAGGAGATTATTTAACTTTTTATTTAGAGCCCATCCGAGCTTGCTTGGCACAAATCTTAAGCTTGTCCCTGGTAACCACCTTGGTCAACATATCAGCAGTATTTCTATCGTGTGGATATTCTGCAGTTGCATCAATTTGTCTTCAATAATTGATCGAATCCAATGATACCTTACATCAATATGCTTCGTACGACTGTGGTACATGGAATTCTTGCTCAGATCAATAGCACTTTGTCTGTCACAATAGACCACATGCTCTTTTTGCTTCATTCCCAATTCTAGAAGAAATCTTTTCATCCAGAGCATTTCTTTTCGGCTTCATTTGCTGCAATATACTCTGCCTTTGTGGTTGATAGGGCAACACACTTTTGTAGTTTAGAGCGCCATGAAACAGCTTCCCTTGCAAAATAAAATATATACCTGAAGTAGATTTTCTACTATCAAGGTCTTCTGCCATATCTGCATCTGTGAACCCTTCTAGAATTGGTTATGCATTCCCAAAACTTAGGCACATATTAGAAGTGCCTCTTAAGTATCTGAAGATCCATTTAACTACTTCCCAGTGGGGTTTTCTAGGATTAGAAAGATATTTACTTACCATGCCAACTGCATGAGCAATATCTGATCGTGTGCACACCATTGCATACATCAAACAACCAACTGCAGAAGAGTAGGGAATATTCTTCATTTCTTCTTCCTTTGTCGGACTGGACTTCTTGCTTAGCTTAAAATGATTGGCGAGAGGAGTGCCAACTGACTTTACATGCTTCATGTTGAACTTTTCAAGTGCTCGTTCAACATATTTCTCCTGTGATAGCTATAACTTCCCTGCTTTTCTATCCCGACTAATTCCCAGAATACGTTTAGCTGGTCCTAAGTCTTTCATATCGAATGACTTAGATAATTCCTTCTTCAACTTGTTGATCATCATTGCATCCTGTCGAACAATTAACATATCATCAACATATAATAAGAGGATAATGAAATTACCATTTTGGAAAGTTTTGATGTAAACGCAAGGATCTAAAGTTGTCCTTGCGTATTTTTGACTCGCCATAAATGAATCAAACTTCTTGTTCCACTATCTCAGAGCCTGCTTTAATCCGTACAGACTCTTATTCAATTTACACACCAAGTCTTCATTCCCTTTTACTTCAAAACCCTCCGACTGTTTCATGTAAAGTTCTTCATGCAAGTTACCATGTAAAAATGCAGTTTTCACATCAAGCTGATCAATCTTGAGGTTGAGACTAGCTGCAAGGCTCAATACTACTCGAATGGAGCTCATCTTCACTACTGGAGTAAAAATCTCATCAAAGTCGATTCCCTTTTTCTGGCTGAAGCCTTTAACCACCAATTGAGCTTTGTATTTCACCAACTTGTCACCATCTTTCTTCAGCTTGTACACCCACTTGTTCTTCAAGGGTTTCTTTCCTTTTGGAAGTTCAACCAAATCATAGATGCCATTTTTCTGCAGAGAATTGATTTCTTCTTTCATTACTTCCAACCAATAATTTTTGTCTTTGTGAGATAACACTTCTTCGAAGCTTTCTGGCTCCCCCTCATCAGTAATCAAAATGTAATCAGAACTGGGGCATCTGCTAGATGGTCGATGTTCTCTAGTTGATATTCTAAGTGAAAATCCTGCGATCTCTTGTGAAGGAGGTTGCTCCCCTTGCTTATCACCATCTTCTTGTAATTGATCCCTAGCATCTGACTCATCATCCACTGTTGTTGGCTCATCTGAATCCCCACGTTCTGTTTCTCGAATATTTCCACCATCTGTGACTCTTCATGGTGGAGTTTTTATTGGAGTCGAATCATCATATTCAACGATAACTTTTGATGACTTCTCTTTCTTCTCTAAATCTGCTATGATCTCATCTTCATGAAAGACCACGTCTCTGCTTCTGATCACCTTTTTCTTCTCCGGATCCCATAGTCTGTAACCAAATTCTTCATCACCATAGCCAAGAAATATGCACGGGATAGCTTTGTTGTCTAGCTTTGATCTTTGCTCCTTTGGCACATGTACGAATGCTTTACAACAAAAGACTTTCAAGTGTGAGTATGAAACATCTTTTCTTGTCCATATCTTTTCTGGTATGTCAAAGCGCAATGGTACTGATGGTGATCTGTTGATTAGATAACAGGCTGTGTTGATTGCTTCACCCCAGAATGCTTTTGGCAACTTAACCATCCTCAACATGCATCTGACTTTTTCCATAATGGTGTGGTTCATCCTTTCAACTACACCAGTATGTTGACTTGTCCCAGGTTCTGTCTTCTCATGCCGTATCCCATGCTTTGAACAGTAATCTTCAAAATCTTTAGATGTATATTCTCCACCATTATCAGTGCGAAGACACTTCAAGAATAATTCTGTCATTCTTTCCACCATGGCATGAAATTTTTGGAAATACTGTAGTACCTGGTCTTTTGTTTTTAACAAATACACCCAAGTTTTTCGTGAAGAATCATCAATAAAAGTAACAAAATATCTATTACCTCCCATTGATTCTACTTCTATGGGACCACATACATAAGAGTAAATTAACTCTAATAAATTTTCTTTTCTTTTAGAGGTTTTACGAGAAAAATTCTATTATGCTTTCCTAGTAGACAATGATCACATGAGTTTAATGACATACCTTTAGCCAAGGAAATGAGAGACTGCCTCGCCAAAGTTTGCAACCCTTTCTCACTCGTGTGCTAGCCTCTTGTGCCATAAATTTGCTGAAGCATCATTTTCCATAGCATTTATTTGATTACTGCATGGCTTTGTCCAGGTCCTATACATAGTGCAACAAAGTTTTCCTTTTGCCACTATCAAAGACCCTTTTAGCAGCTTCCATCACCCATTCTTTTGTTGGCTTTCATATCCTTCTCTATCAAGGACATTAACTGCAAGCAGATTCAATCTTAGGTTTGGTATGTGCCTGACGTCTTTCAGTGTCAATTTGCAGTTGGTGTTGGTATATACAACAATATCACCAATTCTTACAATTGGAGATACGCTCTGATTTCGCATCTTTGTATGGCCAAAGTCTCCAGCTTTGTAGGATGTGAACAGTTCTTTATTAGGAACACAATGGAATGCTGCGCCAGTGTCAACTATCCATTCAATGCCTTGATCAGCAATATGGTTGCATTCTCCTTCTGAACAGAATAATGAAACTGCTTCTTCATCAGAATGTACTGCTGCAATGTTGTTATCATCTGATTTCTCTTTGCACATCCATTCTCTTTACACTTGCTTTAAGTGTTAGCAATTTCGCTTAATATGGCTAGGTTTGCCGCAGTGATAGCACTTGACTTTTTCTCTGGACTTAGATCAATTTCTAGACTTGCTACGTCCTCTATTATCTTAGCCTCTGTTTTTATTTTTGCCCTTATTTTCCATGACAAGGGTTTGATTTTCAACAGGTGCCATCTCCTTTCTCCATGCTTCTTCATTAAATAAGCTTTCTTTTACTGTCTCCAAATTTATTTTGCTACTAGGAGCTGAATTAGTGACAGTTACAACTAGTGTATCCCAGCTGTTTGGTAATCAATTTAGAAGAAATATTACCCTCATTTCATCATCCATGCTGACTTTCAGAGTATTTATCTGATTAAAAAGATCCTAAAAGTTACTCAAGTGCTCTGTCATCGATTGTCCTTCCTTATAGTTCAGAGTGGCTATCTTTTTAACAAAAGAGACTTTATTTTGGGCAGTCTTCCTCTCGTACAATGTTGATAGCTTTTCCTAGAGATCATGTGGATTCCTCTCCTGTGCCACATGATGTAAAAAATTGATATCAATCCATTTTCTAATGGTGCAAGTGTCTTTCTGTCCAACCTTTTCCACTATTCATCTATTATATCTGCAGGCTTAGTAGAATCACCTAGTACTGGTTCATACAAATCTTTGCAGTATAGATAATCCTCCATCATTGGCTTCCAAATAGAATAATTTGAGGCTATCAATTTTGCCATGGTACCTGCATCTCCTTCCATTATTTTTGTGTTGATAGAGTGAGTAAAACTGCTACAGTGATAGAGTGAGCAATATTGCTACATTGATACTATTGTATTGTCAATAGAGATGCTGCAACAGCTCTGATACCAGTTGTTGGGCCCTCGAACAAAAACAATAATAGAATAACGTGATTAGACCCACAAGATTTAGATAGCTCAGTTAGCCAATAATATTAAAAACATAAAAGTCTAAGCCAAGTAACTACTTTTATGCAGAAATAAAGAACACCAAATTTTATGTGGAAAACTTTTCGAAATAGAGAGAAAACTCACGAGGAAAAATCCGAGTAGAATCCACTATCAAAATAGGTAAATTACAATATTAAAATATCTTAAGCTTTTGATTAAAGCTTAAGATTCACAACAATTGGTATAATACAAAAAATTACCATTTTGAGAATGTACCCCAAATCTCTCCCGAATTGGACAGAATATTGTAATTCTCTATGATTAATAATACCTCGATAACTATCCTGAAGACAATTGTTGAATACCCTATTTTCTTTCTTTGCTCTCTCAATAGAACACTAACTCTACTCTTTTGCAATGCCTCTCTCCTTTTTTTTGTCCTTTCTCTCGGTTGATGCACAAAACAATTACACCCAATGCCCTTGATATAGCCAATTTCATGGCTGATGGAAGTGTGAAAGAAACACATTTTCTTTCTTTCTTTTTCGGCTCTGCAAATTAGCAGGGCATTGCATTAAACAGCTTTGAAATTGAATGTTAAACTCTTTCACCGGCCAATTGCAATGTGTATGCATTAATGGGACTGGATCCCACCTTTGACTAACATAGAGTGGGTGTATGCTAGTATGAGAGTATGCTTCTATTCTTTTAGCATTTCAGCTTAAAGTGGCTGTTTTTAGTTCTTACCATACACTCTTGTCCAACCGTTTAGGGGTATCCCGAATGCTACTTTCAACTTCCAGGCCTTGGATTTGAAGCTTTGGGGAATGGGGGATGGGTTTATGAAATGGGAGAGGATTACGTCCCCTTATCTAGCCCATATCTAAAGAGAGCTTTTATGCACCCAAACTTCCCTTTGCACCGTAGAACAACCCGAATTTTTTTAATGGTGTCTGTGATATGATGACAGTATTTGTGCTAACTTACTATAGCTTAATTTCTTGATTCTTGTCTTACACTCACTGTCTCGTTTCTCGTGTTATTCTCTTCCAGGTTGAGTGCCCAAAATACCCAGGGTTTTGTATAACACGGCAGAAAAAGGAATATCCATTCATTGAAATATTTCATAGTCCAGAGCAAGTATGCAGCTTCTCTTTATTTCTATTTTCTCCCTCGACTGCTATCTGCTTGCTTTGGTTCACTGTAATCATTTGCCTTTAACTGTTTAAAGCATACAGAAGTTAATGTGGACTAATTTCGAGTTGTTCAAGTATTACATGATTTTTGTATAACATACATAAGTGTAACAGTTGCTAAAACTATAACAACCTGAAGAATATTTGCCAATTGCACTTTCTACTATCTTGCTACTTTCGATTCAGTTATAGCTTGTTGTAACTAGTCGGCCCTTGTAGAATGAGAGCACTTAGTCAAATCATTGTGGTTTGCTCCTCCAAAACCTCATTGATTGTGAAGGTCTTGCATGAAAATCTCATGTGCTAGGTTTGCAGTTTGCTGCCTTGCTGATGATGATCAACATAAATAACTTATCAGCTGAAATTAACATATAGATAAGAAATGGAAAGGAAAGAACATATGAACCAGTACTGTTTCTGTTTTGTGAGTTAATGGAAAATAGTTCAATGTATTCTGTTTTTGGTTGTATTGTTGTGAGAAAAACGAAAGTATAAACCAGAACTGTGTATGATGAAAGCAATAACCAAAAGTAAAAAGAAAGAAGAAAGCTAAGCGACTGCTATCTAGTGTTAATGACAGCAATAGAGTCACTACTGGAAGTTATTTTTTAGCGGTTTCTTTCTTCTAACTTCCAAATTAAACCAAATTTCAAATTCCAAATATGTTATTTCCACCTTGTGGCCAGTGAATAAATGTGATATTTTGTTTTTGGGGGGTTTAAACAAAACGTGGTGTTTGGTTAAGCTGCAGTCAGCTGGTCACATTGACATCATATAAGCAAGATTATTCTTTGTATGGAACCATTGAGTTATTTAATAACTAGGAAGTAGCTCACTTTTAGCAGTTAAACCTTGAGGAAGAGTTCTGATAAATAAAGAGGAAGCCCATCCATGAGGCTGTGCTATTCTGATGTCTGGGGAGGGTATGAATTTTGCAGCTTTATTGCTGCTTTACAGATGGCTGTCTCTTCAACTTAAGCTTGTGGGCTTTAGGCACTTTGAGCCAAAGCGCACCCTTGGGAGAGTTATGAGAGTTTTCATAGTTTAGTAGTTTATTCCTTGCGTAGTTTTCCCATAAGTTCATCTGCAATTAAGCTGCAAACAAATGAATCTTATGGGCACAAATATGTTTTAATCTATAACTTTTATGTAGTTTATGTTGGAGCCTACTATTTGTAATAATCTTAGTTCACACCTGAATGTTTGCGGATGTTTTATATTGTCCAATTGCTGGAGATATTGATGTTGAAATCTTGCGACGTATGGTTGGCCAATTCGCTCTGTTTCTATTTAATAAGAAATTCTATTGCAGGCAGCTAACCAAGGAAGGGTTGCTGATCCAAGTATTACAAGATATTCCGTAAAAGTTCTACCTGTAAGTTTTGGAGCCTTTTCTCTCCTAAAATTGGTTAGCATCATTGGTGCCTTAGTTGTTCTTGAATTTTTGCTATGCTCCATATATTTCCCTCTGCAAAGACAGTCTGTTTATGTATACATATAGACACAGCAAGCAAAGATTCTTATGTTAATAATTTTCACACAGTAGGTTCATGTGCATTCTGTACATTAAATGGTTTATACTTGATCTTCGTTATCTTCATTTGTCGGTCACTTGGTTTCATAACAATGTGGGTGTTATTTCCAGAAACTCAATGATCTAGAATTTCAAAATCAAGAATGTATAGAAATGGTGGTGAAAATGAATTTATCTTTATTATGAATCATTATTATTATTATTATCATCATCTGTTTCTGTTCTTACTTCTATTGTATCCAGTTCAATTATGATCTCAGTGCTTATGGATTTAGAGAATTCTTCAAGCGCCAGGGGATACAGACATCAGATCCGAAGTAAAGACTTGGTGACATATATTGATCTCTTGCTGTTTCTTTTTTCCCCTTCATTGCTCTCTCTTTGCTCGTGCATGATGATGATGCATAAACAATGCTTGATCACATGCACAAAATTTTAAGATATCTGTTTTTTTTTTTTTTTTCTGGAATAATGGATATTTCATAGTTTGATTAAGTACTTACTGGGTTCTACATGTGAGCATCTGCTTCAATGTTAGTTGAATGCATCATCATGTTTGAAAAGTTAGGTTCGGATCTCTATTTTTCTCTAAAAATAAAAATCATATTGGGTTTAGTGTTTCTGCTTTTTGTTTTTTCTTTTACCCATGGAAGTCGCCTCCGTCCAGCTCCAATCAATAACCAAAAGATTTATAAGCAGTAACGTCGACAACACCAACCAATTATATTTCTTGGACCCTTTTTTATCATATTTTTTGTGGCAGCATTCATGAAACCACCACACACACACACACACACACACACTAATAATTTCTTTCATTATACTTTTATGTGATTTTAACAAATAGCAAAAAAATTCTCTCATTCAATTATAATTTTTTTTCAATTTACTTTTATTTAATTTGCGAGTTCTTTTGACTTTCAAATTATATATTCAATTCAAATTTGAGCAGTTTTACTTATGAGAAATTATGTATGGTTTGGTTAGAATTTTTTTACTCCTAGAAAATGTGGAAATACTAGAGAGAATAACTTTCGAGGGGAAAAAAAAAGAAAAAAAAAAAGAAAATGGAGAATAAAAAAAATTATGTAAAAGGTTAAAAAAATTTTAAAAAGTTTGATTTATACTAATTTTGTCTTCCTTTTTTTTTCTCCTTATGGTTTGTTTTCATTTTCCCCCCTTTTAATTGTTATTTAAAAAATTATAATCTGTAATAAATTAAAAAGCTTTATCAATAAATTTGTGCTCTTTTTAATCAAAATTATATTTATATTAAATAATAAAATGTAAATAAATTATTTTTATACTAAATAATAATAATAATTAGAATTGATTAAAATTAAATTTACATTAAAAAATTATAAACATATTAGATAATAAAGTATATAATAAAATTAGAAATAATATTTATATTAAATAATAACTAAAAATTATTAATATTAAATAGTAATTAATGTAATAAAAAATAAAAATTAAATGGTAGGGGAAAAGGGAGATTTTCGCCCTTTACCTACCCCGACCAAGGGTCCAGCCAACTGGACTTTTT
>JBBYHM010000026.1:1239989-1250276 GCA_038381775.1 Adansonia rubrostipa
AACGCTTAGTAAATTTTGATAATATTTTAGATTTACAAGTCAAAAACGAAAAGAAAATAATTTATTGAAGATCACATTCTGCTAACTTGCGGTACAATTCCAATTTTGATTTTTGATGTCATAAAAATTAAAAAATATTAATTAATTATATAAAAAGATAAATATATATTTTTAAAAATTAGATCATACGAAATCAAAATTAATTTTTATTGCACTTATTATTACCAATTATTTTAACATTTACTAACTAAATTTGCCCCGAATTATGGTTATAACTTTCAAAGTCAATTATATTTTTATTTACCTTTTTTAATGTTAGAATTTTGTTGATAAGAAATTTCATTTAAAATAAAAAATAAATTTAAATGATGTTTGATGGAAAATTTATCACCATAATAACTAAAGCCCAATATTGAATGAAAAATTATTTGACATACTATAAATGAAGATTAAAAACTGTAACCAGCAAATTTAGTAGAGTGATACTAAAACATATTCTTATAAGATATAATGAAAAATTAATAAAAAATTCAATATTTTAATTCTCTTCTCCAATAATTAAGATTTATAAAACTTGTGTTATAAAAAATTCTACTTTTGTTTTTGCACTGTTTTATATTGTTATATACATATATATATATATATATTTTTTTTTTTTCATTTTTTATGATGGTATCACCAACTTGGGTTATAAAAAATTTTGCTGTCATCTGATTTGATCCAATTTGAAGGGTCCAATAATCACAATGTTACTATAATAAAATGTGTATTAATTATTTGTATGTACATCTCATATGACCTGGTCTGATTTGGCCTTTTACCAAAATGAAAATGGATAAACTTCATCAAAAAATAAATTAAATATATTTTATTATTATTTGAACTAAATTTACTAAAAATTAAATTAAATATTATGATTTGAATCAAGTTTTGACTCTTTGTTATTATTATTTTTTTCTGCTCAGTGTTACTTTATATGTTGCTTCCATACTACCATAATTAATACGAGTTGAGTAAGCTATCTATGAAGAGCCTATTTAAAGGTAATTGTATGAATGGCTCTAAGTTGGAGTTTTTAACTTTTTTACGTTCTAAAACACCAAGTTGTTCTTTTGAGGATAGTTTTTTGATCCTTAATTAATTAAAAAAAAAATTCAGAGCTTAGGCATTAAGAGGGTAGTACTTGAATGACGTGGGATTTTAAAAATATTAAATGGTAACATAATCAAATTAATAGAATAAAGAAAAAAAGGAAGCTTAGGCATTAAGAGGGTAGTACTCGAATGACGTGGGATTTTAAAAATATTAAATGGTAACATAATCAAATTAATAGAATAAAGAAAAAAAGGAATCAAGGCGACAAATTGCAAAGAAATAATAGAAAATTTGAAAAATAGCAAAAATGAAAGAACTAACAAAGACAGACACGATCAATATGTTCATAAGATAAGATGTGCGTAGTTCCATTTTCTTGCCACTTTCCAACCCAAGCACAATTAATGTTAGAAGAAAACATACATACATACATACATACATATATATATATGTCATTTTTCTAGCATTCACCAATTGATAATATTATGAAAGTCAACCAACAACTCAAATTTCAGGGCTTTTATACCTACAAATACGGGATCAACCTAACGTGGGATTGTTCCAAAACTTTGCTAAACCCACGTGGAAATTTAACAAAAAGAAAAGATTATAGGAAGCTGGCTAATTCAGCTGCTTGAATATTCCTACTTGTTTTTGGCACTTTGCAAGAATACATAATAAGATATTATTCCTCTCATCCCATGAATCCTACCTTTTCCATCTTGGGAATCATTTAGGAAACAACTCTTGAACCTTGTATTACTCGGACTCGAGTTTAAGTGTCGATACGGATTTGTGTCCGACATTAATATGTTCAATATTTTGTAAGTTTTTTTTATGTATTTGGAAGGTCATATACCCATACCCGTATTCGAAAAATTGTTGGACACAGATGATGGATACTGGTATTTTAAGTAACATAACGAGTTCGGAGGAACATTTGTTTGAACCATCCAACATAAGAGTACTTATTCCCCTCACTCATTTTATCACAAAGCAAAAAATACAACACATCAAAGTACAAAGATCCAAAACCAAAGTAACTCTATTTATTTGAACAAATCATATCTTTAAATTTATGTTCTTATTTACCACAATGTTAATGCAATATTTACATTTCAACCTCAACAGATTGTTAGACTTGTCAGTAATAGTGGGAAAAATGTAAGTAATGACTACCTGAATTTGTAGGTAAATGAAAGATCGTCTCAATCGAAAGTGCTGCCTTAATTATCGTCGTCAAGCTCTAGTTCACCGGAATCATATCCACCCATTACAGAGTGAAAAATTAGAACTGCGACTAGCTGTGCTGCTAAAAAATATTTTGCCCTCCGCTTAAAAGTTTTCTCCTCCTCAGTTTTCTCCCTCTTCGGCTTTGAACCTAGTTAGGGGGGATGTGAAAGGAATGAAACCATGATTGGTAGAGCTCAAAATTGTCTTGATAAAATGAGTTATAGCTTGAATCCAGCAGCATATAGGAATAAACTCAAATTACAAAATGGCATCACATGTTGCATATCCAGATTTAGCAGCAGATTTAGCTACATAATCACAAACATCATTAAAACAACATATTCACATCAATCTATGTTACTCTCGACTCTTCATTTTTCTTTAAGCACTAGTGTCCGACACCTGTGTCTGAAGCATATTCAAATATGGATAAGAGGATATGACCCTCCAAAAACTCTCCAAATACATGAAAATCTTGGGAAAAAATTGAACATAACCATATCGGACACATACTCATGTCCAACACTTACCAAAATCTAAGTAATATAGATATCAATACTAAAATTCAATGCTCATACAATTAAAATATCAAAGTAAATTGGGTTTTGCTAACAAGTGCTCTTAGGAAACTCTTTAAGGTTAGTTAATGTACTATCTATAGTAAAGACATTGTATTAAATTTAGTAGTTGACAACTTTATTAATCATTCCCAATACATATGGATGAAAGATATCACTATTTTAGTAACCTTAAAGAATGCCCTTGGAGCACTTATTAGCAAAATCCAAATAAATTTTTCTCCCAAAACTAATAGAGTCTGAATCATCCCTTAATCACCGAAACAACTGCCAAAATGCAGATAGAACTTAATTTATCAAGAATCTTTTCATCCAAAATGAAAATAAAAGAATAAATTTTGTAACTGTAAATTGTGGGACAAAATCAAAGTTAAATAGAGGTATAAAATAAATGATTAAAGTAAAAAAGCAAAGTTAAATATAGGTATAAAGAAAATGATCAAAGTAAGAAGCTATGTTGCTCCAACTTTGAAGTACCCATTTACAACGCATATCTGCACATGAATATGGGGATATGATCCTCCAAGAACCTTTAATATACATGGAAATCTTGGGAAAAAAAAAACTGAACATTCCCGTATTGGATACATACCCACATCCAACACTGACACCCGAGTCCAAGTAACATATATAAGAAGACGGCAAAGATGATGACCGGACAGCCATAAAGCAAAGTACTATTAACAAATTAACAAAAGAGAAAAAAAAAAAAAGTGACTTTCAGATGCAGTAACTTACTCCAATTTGAGGGAGCTTTTCTTGCAACTGATGATGAAGGGACTGAGTGAAATTGTGGAACAGAAGATGATGAACCGGACTCAATCAACTCCATTTTAAGTTTTTCTGCATATCTGACAACATTATTGTGCTCCAAGAGTTTGCTTCGAAGCACTGATGTGTCCTAGTAGCGCAGAATTGCAAGGAACATGCTTCAAATAAGTCCAGAACATACAAGAATAAATACATTTGGGATCTGCTTGTTAAGAAGGATGGAAATGGAGAATGAGTATCTGTTAATTAAGTCTCATCGCTACCCCTCTTTTCTACCACGTAAAAATTATCATACGGTCTAGGTTTGAGTGTCAGGTTTTGCAAATTCTATAACCATAAAAGAGCAGCTCAATGCAAGTAATAAATCAATTTTGAACTATGTTGCTTCTACTCTTCCTGTTTCTTGAAGTATTCGTATCCAATACACATGTTTGACACAGTTTCGGAAATGGCTGTGGGGATATAACCCTCCAAATACATGAAAAAACCTGAAAAAAAAAAATTAATATACCTGTGTCGGATGCATAGCCGTATCCAACACATACTCGAGCCCAAATAACATAGCTTCCGAATGAATAAATCAGCAGACCTCTCCAAACTTCAAAGGGGGAAAGTTCTGCATTATAGAAGCTATAATACTGAACTTCTAATTCATGCATAGGATCTTCCATATTCCATTCTGAATTCTTCCTTGATTTCTACTTATGCTTCTTTTCTTTTCAAGAGGAAATATCTTTAGCAGAAGTTAACTTGCAATCATGATTAAAACCAAAAAGCATAAAGTCAATCATCACTATCCCATTATAGCAAGGTCCTAAGGAGTGATCTAATTTAATACGATTCTTTGCTTTTTGAGGCCCCGGAGACTCAGAATCACATATTTGGTGTGTTGGTAAAAGCAGTTCTAAACCCATAATTTCCGCTTTTAGATTAAAGCAGCCACAATCATTAAAATATACACCATCAGGCATCAGGTACCATGTACCATTCCTATAAGAACCTATCAAATTGTTTAAAATTGCCATGAAAGGTATTAAATGACACTTATATTTTGACATAAATGAATATTTTAAGAATATATATCATGCAAGTGAAGGAATTCGTAATACAAACATGATTCTATTAGCAAAAGCTATAAAGATTATCGCAGAAAAATAATCAGCATGAATGTTTCCTTTAACTACAGTCTACAGCTTTGTAAATTTTCATGGTGTTGCTCCCATCAACAGCCCAATTTAGCAAGTATTCAACCTCAGTGTGACTCAAGTTTTTTCAGCTTATTGAATGTTTAACAGAAGCGAATAGTCCTCCTCTGATTAGTTCACATAAGATGTTTGAATCAAAGTTTAAGAATTTATAATGATTTCAAATATTGTATAGCTTCTCGGGTAACTCACAGGTAATGCGTGAAGGGTGACAAGAACATGTCCGAGAAAAGTTGCATCCAAACTCGATGGCCTCCAAACATGTCATAATCCAGCTGTCTACATCATCATCGGGTTTAAGTAAAATGCTATTCCATTTGAGAAACTACTCAAAAGTTCTATGGCCAAAAATGTTTTAATATCTACACGAGGACACCAATAGGAGTTACCTATCATCAAAGAGGAAGTTCTGTTCACCTAACCTAGTAGACAGAGCACCGCAAGCAATTTTAGCTCTGCTGTAAATCTGCCCACAAAGAGAATATAAAGAAGGACAATTTTGAAAACCAAGTACTAACCCCCAAACACACACACACAAATATATGAAAGTATACCTATAAAGTTACTTAGTAGCATATATCCAAGTGTTGCATGACTTAATGTGTACATGCATCCATACTCACGTAACAGAAAAAGCGAGAGAAGAAAAACATGGAAAAATCAAAGGTAGAAGTGGGACCTCGTCTTCTCTCTGTTTGGCGTTGTCTTTAGTAATTCCAAGATGCTGTTTTACAGTATATACTTGCTTAAGGAATAGAACTTTTCCTATTGGCCATGATAGATCAGAATAATAAATCTTGTAGGCTGATTTTCCATCAGAACCCACCCATAGTTCGTACATCAGTGCATCAGCTAACCAAGAGCTAATCATTGCTTTTGTTGATATCCAATCAGGGACAGACTGGAATTCAGAGTCGAGATCAACAATACCATCTTGCTTTAAACGCTCAATAACCCCACCATTCTCGTTATTGTAGGCAACGTAAACACCAGATTCAACACAGGGAATTTGATCTGACAAAGAAATAAAAACAAATTATCATGAATAAGTTTATTTACCCAAATACTAGTTTGCATGTGATAAACACAATTGAGATGCAGATGTTCTTGATACAGCAATAGGTCAGCAAAACATAATTGTCATAAGCAGGCCACTGGCTGGTGACCACTAGTGATATCCGAATATAAGGGACTTCAACCAATTATTTACAATTACAACAGATACATATTTTTAAAAAAACGTTTATATTCCAATTAATCGTATTTCGTTCCTACTAAGGAACTGAAGAAGACTATCCTATCATATTACGTTTTAAATAAGTAACAATTTACGTTCAAGTTCCTCATACCAGATCGATCCGCATTCCAGGTAACAATGATTTAAACAGTTAAAACAACAACAACTAAACCTTTTCCCATGGTGGTGGTGTGAGGTCGACCATATGGATCAAATTGCACCATTGTGCCTAACAGTTAAGTAAAAGTAAGATCATTGTCTGGCTCATAAAAAACACAACAATGGTGGTAAACATCAATTTCAAGCTTTATAGATGTCTCAAATAAGCATAGCACCTGTCAAAAAGATTGTTTAACAGGGAAGAAAAAGACGTCACCAGGATTAATGTTTGCTTCCAATTGAAAAACCTACAGTTGTAATAAATCATTGCACTCAATTTATCCTCCCCAAACACAAGAGCAACCCCCAACCAACACCCTTGGGAATTTATTGTTTCAAGTTAAGCAGTTATTACACTTATTAGCAATTAAGTTCTTCAACTAAGAATTTGGCTCAATGGTAGCTAAAAGTAGATATTTAAATGGTGGCCTATTCTGCGGTTTTGACTCTCTCCACCGCCAATATTCACTACAATTTGAGTATGAATGACTAGCAGTCCACAGCGGTAAAACCCCTGCCCGTGAATACATATATAAATTCAATATATAGTTTATGAATGACTATTTTACTTCCATAACTAAAAGATTATAGAGTGTCATAATTTTTTTTTAAATCAATAAACAGAATTTTATAATTACTATGTTTTACAGCAAGTTGCCTAAAATGAAAAAAAAAAATCACAACTATGATGACTGCAATAGCATCCATTACACAAACAACCAAAAATGCAATAAAAAATGTGTTCACAACCACAATTTAAATCCCTGGCTCAAAGAGCTAGGTTTGAATCTCCCCTTTCCCGACTCAAAAAATTAGCAGCCAAAATCTCACTTCAATCACAGAGTTACTTCAAGAAGTAAACTTATAGATAAATGTTCTCAAGTCAACATAGTATAACCAGGAAGAAGAAAAGTAAGAGAATCAAACTACGCAATATATTAAAAGAAGACTAAAGATAGGCAATGTTGATGCAACGCAGAATTTATTTCATAATCCAATCTTAATCTAATTGACAATTAAAGAAGAGAATAAAAGTACAAAAAAAAAAAAAAAACAAAGAAATTAAATTAAAATAACAGAAACCCAATTGAATAGGGGAAAAGAAAAGAAGAAAAAAGGAAAGAAAACCTGAATCAGGGAAGATAGAGTTGAAAGATAAACGAAAAGGAAAGCGGGCAAGCTTAAGATAAAGAAAATGGGTAAACAATGAGGGCAAGCAGTTGGAAGATCAAAGTAAGGCTTTCTTGCGACCAGCGTGAACTCTTCCGATTCCCTGTCAGCCACTTGCTCCATTTTTCTATTCTTTCCTTTCTTGCTTTCCTCACTTTCAACTATCTCTGTCTTTAAGTTACTATAACAAGCCAAAGGAGTTGGGGGTTATCAATGTCTTTGAGAGGAAGAAGAAGAAGAAGAAGAAGAAGAAGACTAAGAAGAGAACAAGCTCAAGGCTCGCCTTTTATAGGTTTTTGTTCTTACTAATTGGTAGGGTTTTTCAACATATTTATGGGTTTTTTTTTTTTTTATTGTTATTATTATTATTATTATTATTATTATTATTATTATTATTATTTGGATTATATTAAAGCGATTTATAGATCGAGTTAGGTAGCAGTTTGATTTTTTAAAATTTTTTATTAAATTTAGATCAATTAAAAATTAATTTTATTATTATAATAATATTAAAATATTTTAATATTAATATTTTAATATTTTTATCATTAAATATAAAAATTATTTTTATTATAAAAATAATAATTTGAGTCGAATTAAAATTTATGAAAACTTTATCTAAAATTTAATATGTACATATTGGACCTGTTACCAAGCAAAAAATTCTAAATAAGTCTAGCTTATATTAAAATTAATATTAATATTATTACTATTATTATTATTATACTAAAATTAGAATATTAATTAATCCAAAATCATTACAAAAGTAGGAAAAAAATGGAAATTCTTAAAGACTGTTCGGTTTTTCAGAGATTTTAATGGTTGTCTTGGTCTAATTAAATAAATATTCTTTAATTATTAAAAAAAATTATAGTTTTAACAAGTACAAAGTAGTATTAATAAACTTTTGATAAAAAGTTCTAAAAATAAGTTTAAATGGCTTTATACATTGCATAAATATTATATATTTTCTTAGATACTTAAATATTGATAGTTTAAGTTAAAATTTTATTGACAAAACCTTTAATTAAAAACCTATAGAAATATGCTTTGTTTTATGTTTGGTAATTTTGAACATGATACGAGTATGATATAAAAAAATAAATAAAATATTACATAAAATATTACAATATAAAAATAATATAAATACAAAAAAAATTAAAACACGGCATACACAACATGAAAAAACGACATAAGCATGACATTAATGTACAAAAATATCAAAACTTATATAAAACAAACAATTAATGTATAAAAATATAAAATACTTTAAATATGATTGTGGTATTTAAAAATGTACAAAGGTGATGCAAATATACAAATTATAAAGCACAGATTGTTGTCTTCGACCATTAAAAAAACCATAAATACACACGATTAGACCTCACCATATTAAATAAGATTACACGAATATGACACATATAAAATAATTAAAATACAACATGATATGAATATATGTCTTAAAATTTATATAATACGAATTATTAATATATCAAATTTATATAAATATAAAATACTTTAAACATATATATAATATAAAAAATACATGAATATTATACATATATATAAATTATTAGATCTAACAAATATTTCGATAAAAAGATTTCAAAAAATTCTAAAAAAAGAATATCATATGAATTTGAGGATATTTGATTTCCCATTTGATTACCTTTACACGTATATACTAATATCATTGCATAATACATAATAGATATAAATTAAATAATTAAAATATGATATAATTTATCTGGTACGGTAATATTTTAAAAACTATGCTCAGTGCTGAAAATTTTACACGTTTTTATTAATTTTAACTATTTTTATAATAAATAAAACAATAAGTATTTATACGTGTAATGATAATTGCTAATTTATCCAAACTGGTCTAATAGCCTATCGTAGGCCCAATTACCTTCTAAGCCTTGTTATCAGATTGGCAAGTTAGGAGCGATGGGAAACCGAATACACCTCAGAAGTTCAAGCCTACTACGGGTCCAAAGGTGCTTTTCAACAGTCGGATGAAAGAATCTCATGGAATAAGCTGACTTACTGGGATATTTATAAATCAAGTTATAATTTAAATAATTTTAAATAATTTATTTAAATTTAATTTAATTTAATTTATTTAAATTATTTATATTTATTATTTATAATTAATAAAAATTAAAAAATATTTTTATTTTTATATATTAAATTTAAATATAAATATTTTTAACTAATAAATATTTTGATTAAAGTCATGTTTAAAGCTCGTTTTGTTGATAAATCTACGGGATTGATGTTATTAGATCTTATTAGGGATGAACAATTAATCGATTTAATAAATTCAATCTATATATATCAAAAACTGATTAAATCAAATAAGGTATTAAAACCGATCAACTGAACTAATTTTTTTTTTCTTATTTGTATTTATATGGAAATACTGAATAGAATAGATGTTTCGCAATCTTTTCTCTTTTGATAAATGCGTTTTAATGCATTTGTGTCACTCATTTAATGATTTTAAAGCTTGAGCTTTAAAATTGATTTTTCTAAATTATTTTAAAATCACATTTGACTTAATTTTTGCGTACTAATTATTGGTTCCCTTCATCTTTTTCACTAAAATATTTTTCTTCTTAAAAAAAAAAAATAAAATGTATTTTAAACTACTTATTTTTTTTGTGAAAATAGTTTTTTAATTATTTAATGAAAATAAATATTTTTAATTTTTTATCATATTTTTATACAAGTAAAAGAATATTTATATGCCTTATTATTTTATTTATATATTTTAGAAATATTTTGTTAATCAAAATTCACTCATGTGATATAAAAAATATAAAATAAATTAAAA
>JBBYHM010000026.1:1260332-1280684 GCA_038381775.1 Adansonia rubrostipa
TTAATTATGCTCATTTAGTTATTTATTTTTGTTGATGCCAGGGTTAATCAAATATGTGATCCTAAGTAGAGTGCACTCGTGAAATATGATTGCTTAGTGGATCCAGCATAGTGAGAAAAGACTTTCTTGAAGTTTGCGGTAGAGCATTGGGCTTTTAAACCAAATGGGTGCAGGTTTAATTCTTGCTACACCCATAGATGGGGTTCAAGAAGGGGAACAAACCCATAATCAAGAAATTTAAAGGAGCAGAGAAAATTATATTTTATGAAAATTTGCATGCTCTCAAACCGAAAGATAATCTCCCCAGATACATATCAATGAAATCAAATACCTTCTTCTGTAATGCATCAATCACAGCCTCACGAGCCTTAAACCGTGGCATTCCAGCAAATTCTGCTCCACCATTGCTATTTATTTTCCCATCATCAGTGAAAATGTTAATAAATTCAAGATTATGGCGCTTGCCCACCTCAAAATCGTTTGGATCATGAGCTGGAGTTATCTGTGCAACATTGAAGGCAATGACAACAAGAATAAACCAAAACAAGGAGAGACAGACATTTAGGCATAGCATCTCACAGTCAACGATAGAACTTTTACCTTAACTGCACCAGTTCCAAAACTAGGATCAACTAGAATTGCATCACAGATTATTGGGAGTTTTCTGCCATTGAAAGGATGAATTGCAAATTTCCCATGCAGATGACTGTACCTCTTGTCTTCCGGATGAATAGCTATGGCTGTATCACCAAGCATTGTTTCCACCCTTGTAGTGGCAACAACAATTTCACCCAGTTCTCCCTCCAAAGGGTAAGCAAATGATGTCAATACTCCAAACTCCACTGGTTTTTCGTAACTGGGGACCTTTAACAAAGTCCTTTCTTTGATGTCTGTATAATCTACCTAGAAACATGAAGCAACTTCAAGATATGTAGCAGAAGATGCAGAAACAAAATAACCCCAAAGAAAATGACTTACCTCAATATCAGAGATAGCAGTTCGTAAGACACAGTCCCAATTGACTAACCGTAGATCCCTGTAAAACTCATGGAGAAATATAAGAGGCAATGCAATGAAAAAAACAAAAAGCTTATGCACAATTATTAAGTATAAGATTTTATTTTTTGTTTGCAAAATAGTATTAAAGAACCACTTAAAGCATGAAGGTACTCAACAGAGATTCGTATTCCTGGGAAAGTCCGTTTATATCATCCTCTACTAGCTATTCCTTAGCATAATAAAGTCAACTTGCAACAATCTCTTAAAAGGATTTAGTTCAGAAAATCAGTACCATTGAAATACAAGGTAAAACTAAGAGAATAGGCACAAAGAAATTCAGAATTTGGGGTTAATTTTTTGATGTAATAGGGTACTTCAGTAGCATATTTGAATCTTGTGCCCTGTACGATTTACTTTCAGTAGAGACGGAGGCACAAAAGATAATAGAAGAAAATGAAAGATTAGTTTTCTAGTTTTCAAGTTGGATAAAGTGAGAGAAAATAAACTAGCAAAAGAGAAAAGATTCTAAAATTTTTTCTTTCCTTCTAGCACTACTTATGTTCCTCTCTCCATGTATACCTTTGAAATTTCCGCTCCTTCCTTTTCTATAAGGATAAACCCCCAACATACTTAATTTAGCTCAACATCAAAGTTATGTTGTCATTCTGTTTTTCTTAACACTTTGAGTTATAAAGGCTAGTTAAAAGTTAATTGAAGATTTACTGCAATTGGTGTATTGCATTGGCCTAGAAGATCTATGTCATTTAGTTTTATAATAACTATGCTTTTGGCACCTTTATCAAACCAATTTGGAATCCTAATCCCAACACAATAGTGAATACTGTTCTCATAAAGAAAAATAAAGAATCATAAAGCTTTTCCTCAAAAGCTTTTATACTTTCAATTAAGATGAGTGTTCGACCATCTCTCCACACCAAAGTGAAATCCAAAAAAGAGTTTAATTGCCTTGTCCATCACCAACAATCCTTTCCTGGAACCCTAATTTATCTTTATAACAGCTCAACACTAAATTCTTGAAGATGCTATTCCATAGTTTCTTACCAGTAATTCCTCCATAGGATTCTCTATTTCACAATGCCAAACAGCATGCTAGCAAGCAATCCATTTTTCCAGTTTCTATTTGAAATCTAGTCACTGACTCATCTCTGATAATTAATTCACAGATACTGCATGAAGAACAGCAATTATTTTTGCAGAAACTACCTAATTTTTTTTAAATAAATCTTTTATTTTAATATTTAATTTGAACATGCATTCATGAAAGCATTAAAGATGCATAGATGTCATGACAAGCTAATACCAAGACATCCACCTACTAAAGTGGCAATAAATAGAAAAGTAACTTACTTCCTTTTGAACTTATTACACAAATTTAATTCATAGAAGGAAGAAAGAGGTATTTTAATTATCAGGCTATTGCAATATTTGGAGTAAGCTTTAAGGGCTTGAAAATAAATTAGGGGACAAGAATGAATTTTAAAACAGGCAAAAACTGCGCACAATTACTCTATCATTCTAAGTGCTATCAACATTCATTTTTACTGTCGGCAATAGGAATCTCATCACGTCAAATAATGACAGAAATTCTTCCAGTGAAAAACATACCTATAAATAAGACCCTCCTCATAAAGCCGATAGAAAGCCTCTGTCACAGCCTTTGACCTCTTCTCATCCATTGTAAAGCACTGGGAAAAGTAAATAAGGTAATATAATAAGAATGGAAGAGCAGCAAGGAACATGAGAAGCATATAAATAAAACAACTGGAGATACATTTAACTATATCAATTAGTCAATATATAGAGAAGAAGTTATATGCTTAAAGGATGCCTTTTATATTTTACCTCACGGGACCAATCAAGGGAGGCACCCATCCGCCGTAGCTGTCCCAGAATGGTACCACCATACTCATTCTTCCACTTCCAAACCTAATAACCACGGCATCAATAAAAAACCATGAGGATGTTACGTTTGCAGAGGAAATCAATAAGCTCCAACTTAATTTCAGAGTTCAAAATCGGACAAACTTCGATTCAGGGCTAAAATTTAATCAAATATGGCTTCAGAGTTAGAACTCACTTCATTTACAAACCCTTCACGACCAATATCATGCCTAGTTAAGCGTCTTTCACGCATTAGCTTTTTCTCTACAACCACCTGAAAAATTCAGACATTACAGCAACTTCCAGTCACACATGTCTACGTCAAACAAAGGGCAAAAGATGGAGTAATTTAAATTCAACGCAAAATATAAGAAAATGAAACTTAAGATTTAACTTATCCAAATAAATACTAAAGGAACTCAACCTGAGTAGCTATCCCAGCATGATCCATGCCAGGAACCCACAATGCGTTACATCCGGACATTCTTCTCCAACGAATGATTGTGTCCTGCATGCAATAAAATTTGAACGTAAACAAAATACAATGAATCACCAAGCAACTATATCAGTAATAGCATTCTACTATAAACCTGTATGGCACTAGTTAGGGCATGGCCAATGTGTAGGGCCCCAGTCACATTTGGCGGAGGAAGAACCTGCAAAATGAGTCTGGTTGTCAAAGAACCACAAATTTACGTTAAAAATGGTAATAAAGAATAAAGGATGAATTCTAGTTTGACTCATACAATCACAAATGGCGGTTTTGAGCTGCTTGCATCAGCCTCAAAAAACCCAGATTTCTCCCACCAAGCATACCATCTAAACATAGAGAGACATAGAATGTAAAAGTTAAAAAAACAATTTAACTTTAACACATATCTAATCTAACAATCATCCATCATATGTACTTTTTCCACACTTACGACTTCTCCACGGCAGCTGGACTATATTGTTTGGCCATCTGACTAGAGAGTCTTTTCTTCTCCCCAAAAGGAGTCTCTGGATCCACAAAATCCTCTGGATTCTCATCATCCACTTCTCGCTTGGCATTCTTCTTTGCACTCTTTTTGGGAGCATTGGATCCTTGTTGTGCCTTGGTAGAATTACAACAAATAGCACTCACAGACTTTAATATTGCTAAACTCTAAACAAAATAATTACATCTAGCAATCCTGGAATGGTTGATGTGTCTCATTTTGTTTTCATATTGACCACGCAAACATAAACACAAAAAAAATTATTAAATGACTGAAAGTCTTAAATAGGCATACGATTCTGTATTAACGTTATGCTGTTTCTTTGTTTATTAAATGCGCCATTTTGTGTCCTGTTTTAGTATGATATCCAAAATTGAAGTTATAAAACTAATTAGATAAACAGTTTTACAAATTCGTAAGCACATTTTCTTGCTCTCACCTTAAGTTTGGCTAACTCTGCTTTTTCCAAGGCCTTGAGTTTCTTCAGTTCCTTCTCCCTCGCCTATCAAACGGCAAAAAAAAAAAAAAAAACACAGGTATAGCTAAAAATCCATATTTTAGAAGTAATTCAAGTAGAATTAAAAAGAGAGAGGGAAAAAACTTTTTCTTCTTTCTTCTTCTTTCGTTCAAGTTCTTCTTCAGTCAAAGGCTTGGTATCCGGTTGCTTAGACTGCAAATTCAAAAGAAACAAAAAAAAGGGAAAATCAATGAAATAAGAGAATCTGCGATTGATTGATGAAAGGAAATGGAGAACGCAGTAATGAATATAACCATGGGTAAGCTTGATGCGAGAGAGAGCGGCGCCAAAGATACAGGCTAGGGAGTTAGAGAGCTTGCGGTTGTTTGTCAGGGTTTTTGTTTCGTGCTTAGTCTCACAGTGGCTAAAAGAGGAACCAAAAAACAAAAGGAATAAATTTAGCGTTTCCTTTCCAAAGTTTTGTATTGGGAAACTTTCATTTTAGAGAAGTGAACTTTTTTTTTTTGGAATAAAAGGGAAAGGATAAATTTTATTTACATATAAAGAAATAATAATAATTGAAATTATTAACAAAAATTGCAATTATCTAATTGCCCTTAACTTTATCCACACTAAATGAGTTAACTCTTTTTTACATGAACCAACTCTTTTTTTTTTTTTTGCTGACTATAAATAATTAAAAATATTTTATATTAAATTATGAATTATTATTTAAAAATAAAAAATTTTATTTTATATTAAATTTTAAATTATTATTTAAAGTTTATACAATAAAAGTATTAATTATATATATTATACATATAGAAACTAGATTTAAAAAATATAAATAATATTAGAATATATATTTGATTTTGTTCTAATATGGTAAAGGTTGGTTCCTATACCAAAGAAACCGGTCTCCAATATATAATATATATAAATTATATACATATATTAAACATATTATTTAAAAATAATAAAAATAAAAAATTTATATTAAATTTTAAATTACCATTTAAAAATAATAAAAATTTAAAACATTAAAGCTAGAATTACTATTTTAAAAAATAAAAATTAAAAAATATTTTATATTAAATCTCAAATTATTATTTAAAAAAATTAAAAATTAAAAATATTTTATATTAACTTTCAAAATTACAATTTTAAAAAATAATAATTTTTAATATTTAAAAAATAAAAAATAAAAAATATTTTATATATGTATTAGGAAAATTTTAATTTGATATTAGTTCTGTTTGTAAAGATAAAATCATATGTATATTCAGTTAAAATCATATATATATATATACTATTATTGTCACATGCACATTTAGTTATAATCATATGTACATTTAATTATATTCTAAGAAACGGACTCTCCAAGAAAAAAAAAAGGGACTTCTTACAAATTAAAAAAGAGAACCGAATTCTTAAGCCAAAAATATCATTTTTACCCTATGTACTTAAATTTTATTAAAAATAATTATGTATTTAATTTTTTATTTACAATTGGGTATGAATTTAAAATCGATTTATGAGTGAACATTTAAATAAATTTTTTTTATAAAGTTCATGTAGATCAACTACCAGATACTGTTTCGCTCTATGTTTTTGGTTAGGAAATTGGAAAACAAAATATATTAATTTTGTTTTAGCAGTCATTAGCTTTAAATAACATAATAAATACATTGATATGCATACATCTGCACAAAATGGTTCAAAAAATAGCTAAGAGGTTATTTATCTTTTACGGCATTTTAAGGGAGCGTGACAAAAAGAAACTTCAACTGCATTGAATTCTTGGAAGATAGATAAACCTGTTTAGTTGAAGATCATTCATATTGTTGGTACTGAATGATCCATAATGTCATCTTCCTTTGTTCAACTAGTTTGAAAATGCGTTGATCTCTAACCCTTGAGTTATCTTCTTGAACAAAATTTTTCCATCCTTGAGAGAAGACTTTGCTGCGCTCATTATACACGTAATTTATAGTCTATTCGTCTTTTAGAGGAATTGTCAGGACAAACGTTGTTGTATGCTTTGGCAAATATTCGTGAGCAAATAATATCGGAGGTAGCAAATAGTCTCGTAACATGCTGTAATTAATAAATAAGTTAGCGAAGAATATGGAAGATTTGTATGATGAATTAAGAAAATAACGTTGACAGAAAGGACTTACCAATAAAAAAGTGTATATAGACTTGACAATAAACTTAAGATTTATATGAATAATCCAAAATGTATTTATTCAAATTTTGATATGCTAATTCTTATTACATAAATTTCAACATGTTCGTATATTGCTTTTTCGTATCATCTTGTCTCTGTAATGTATAAACATGAGATATATAATTGTATCGTATCCTAAGTTACGAGGGGGTCAGTGCTACATTATCCATCCAATGGGTATTGCAAAATCATACTCATCCGTCTCCGTTCCTAAACTTTAACACCATGCTTATTTATTCAGATGGCACGCATACTATTGACAGTCTTCTGGAGTTGTGAACTTAAGCACATGATGTCTTTAAGAGTTAATTAGAAAAGGGTCAAAGGGATAACGGCAAAGATTTTCTAACCTTTTCCTCCTTTCTCTAAGAGCAGAAGGCTGTAATAAAAATCTGAAATTCTTTAGCAACTCATTAAATGTGTATATATATATATATAAGAATTTTAGTTCATTTGCAACATTAAATGGGGATAAAATCTGCTACATTTTCAATCTATACTATTGCATGAGAAAGGCATGTCGCAATGAAAGATTCCAGAGGTTTATTCCAAAATCCCTTAGACCCTCAAACAAACAAACAAAACATCTTCATACTTAAAATACTAATATAAGCTAGTTCCTCGCAAAACTTACAGGACCGCTCCCTGCAGTGCTTTTAGATATGATAATATTGTAGCCATCAGAAGCGAGCTTTTCGTTTTCGAGCTGTGTACTTTGTGTCTGGGGGAACAACATTCCCCTTTCTTCTCATCTGTTCCTTCTTCCTCAACACCCATTCTCTACCCTTGCCTTTCTTGTTTATTTTTTGCTTTTTCCGGGGTCTGTGCCTGTCTGAAATGCAAACCTGAACAACCCCAAAAATAGGACAACAATATTAGCAGTTGCAGTAGCGGTGGCAGCAATAGAAGCAACAATGAGCATAGAAATCTATGTTACTAGAACTCAAGTGTGAGTGTCGGACAAAAGTAACAGTCCGACACGAATATGTTCAATTTTTTTAATATTCTATGTATTATGAGGGTCCTTGGAGGATCATATTCGCATATATTTAGGTCCAAATATGCGTTAAACATGGGTACTAAAAAAAAAAAAGGTCAGAGCAACATAGATAGAAATGTTACACCATGACATTTACTGAACCTTGCATGCCATTTATCTATTGATTTTTTTTAATTTCCATTTTAGGGAGAAAAAAAAAAGGAAGAAAAGTGAGAGAATTGAGCAACAAAGGGCAATAAAGTATTTGATATGATGATATATAGCTCACCGTCTGATTTTCTTCATCTCCACTGCTCTCAGCATCAGAGCAACTCTCTCCATCTTCACCTTTTCCACTGGGAACAGTTGTGCTGAGGGATGGTGGGCCACAGGTGAGGACAAGGTATTCTTTTCTCCTTTTGGTACTGGCAGTAGACAATTGTTTCATGTTAGAGTGCCAAAAATGACATCATGAAACAGACCTGGCAATTTGTGTATTTTATCGTCTCATAATTATATTTAAGATATTTTATATTTATATAAATTTTGATACGTTAATATTCATAATATATAGATTTTGCAACACATCATGTTTTAATTATTATTTTTCCCTATCATATTTGCATAAATAACGTCTAATATTACCAGGTATCAATCCATTTAAAAACAGGATGTTCTATTAGAACTCTCCTATTTTCATAAATGCATATTTTCACCAAAATTATATTCCAGGCGTTATGAGAGATAGAACCTTTGTATACCAAGAAAGACAGCATATATTAGACGGATAGATAAAGTATAAACAGAAATAAAAATGCAAAGTATGAGAGGTAATTTAATAAGGTAAAAAGCATTGGAATGGTAAGATAAATATGCCCACAAGTACATAATAGCAGAAAATAACACCAGTAATCCCAAAATATTGTCAATAATTTCATGCAATATATTCCATTACCTTGCAAAATCCCAAAAAAATGAGACTGCAAATCTTAATGTCATTGAAACCAATGAGACACATCAGATGGTCCAGTGAGATGCATAAACAATCAATCTAATACAAGTTCATTAACAACGCGCAATTGTATAGAAGCAAATTTATGCATTCATGAAATAGAAATATCTCTTAATGCCTATCATATAACTGCGATTAACTCAAAGCATCCATCCCACCATTTTTAAAGACACAAAATATGGAGGCAATTTTAAAGCTCATAACAAATTGCCCATAAAAATTGCAGCAAACCTGTGCGGGTAGTCGACAACCACACCACCAGCAAATCCAGCACGCATTGCATAACTCAAAATTAGCTCACGTTGGGCTAGATTTTCAGGATATACTTGGAGCACGGCTCTTGCTCCCCTTGCTAAGCATCTATATAATGATCCGAAAAATGCCCTAAAAATTCATGAGGATCAACAAACGCATTAAATTTACTGAGATGCATTTTCCATTTCCATGCATATACGGATGTAGGTTTTGTTCTATGTTGCTCTGCCTCTTTATTTTTCTTTAAATACCTGGGCCCGACACATTTCTGTCACGGCTATAGAGATGATCATCCAAGGACCCTCCAAATACATGGATAACCTTACAAAAAAAAATGAACATACCCGTGTTGGACACATACCCATATCCGACACTTATAACTGAGTCCGAGTAACATGGGTTTTGTTTGTGAAAAATTAGGTACATAAGAAACACAACATACTTTAGTCTTAATCTTGGCTCATGAGAGGACTTGTCAGCATTGCATAACCACTGCACGTCAAAGCAACAGAAGGGGAAAAAAAATCATTAGCAAGAATAGTCTGCTTTGATTTTAATCTATTTGAATATAAGAACACTTTGAAGAATACGACTTCTGAAGGTTCTCAAAAGTTCAAAATATACCTGATCATAAGGTGCAGGCTTAAGCCACATTTATTCCCTCAATAAAGAAAAATTTTGCAATAATAATAATGATAATAATTTGCCAACCCCTTAAAAATTTAAGAAAAAAATGATTATTTCTTTCTCCACAGATCACCAATCTACATTTCAAAGACTCTTAATACAAAAACCATGAGACATTGTACAGTTATTTTGTTGAGATATAATTAAATTTAATACTATATATATAAAAAAAAAGTTTATCCAGAGCTCAAGGCTCCCGCTATAAGGAGGGTGCAGGGAGGGTTCCACTGTAAGCAGCCATCCCCCTGCTTACACAGAAAGGCTATTTCCAGGGTTTAAACCATGACCAAGTGGACAGCAACTAGACACTTGACCATCACACCTAGCACAACCTTCACTTAGATTGAACACTATAGTAAATACTTTACTTGATAATAACCCAAACATATATATTATTTTCTTTCACAGTCCACAAAATTTCAGACGAATAAACAAAGGTTAATCTGCACTCTCATTCCCATTCTCACCCTTTCCATATGTTTTATTTGATAACCATACATGGCCCCCCAAGGTTATCTCAATAGCGGCAAGAGCTACACTGTCAACTTCTTTAGCATCAATACTCAAATACCATTTCTCTTTTTGTGAAAAGGGAAAAAACCATGTTGTTTTTCTCTTTTCATTAAAAAGTTAACTTAATAATAATGCATGCTAAACAAAGGGAACCGTATAAGCTTTAAGTTTTTTAAAAAAGAATCAAGCATAGTTTTTTTGGCCAAAAAAGGGGGTGAAAATACTGTTTAAAAAAGTGTATAGAAAAATTATTAATTGAAGAAACAAATTAATTCAGAAAAAGGAGCAAATATTTGAAGGATGACAAGAAGATGCATGACATTTAAAATCTTTAAACATACAGAGACAATAATAAGAAAATAACATAGATAGCTGTAGGAGTGTTTACAACGGCTACGCCAACATACTAAAGATTTCTTTGTCAAAGACACGACCAACTTGAACATTTTTCTCTTCGTAAATGTATGACAGATGTTCAAGTGTAATTCACTCTACACTAAAAATACGCAACCAAAAATCCTTCTTAACTAAAGTTTAAAACAAGTAAAATTATAATGTTAAAGAGTAAGTATAAAATAAAATAAAAAAGACAAACAATGAACCGAGGTTTCCTTTGTATGTGAGGGGGTTTTCCACTGTAAGATTTATTCACTCAACAACAAAGTTGAAGTGATAATTTAACCAAAAAATGAATTAAGTTCATCATTCACAAGGCAAGATTTAAATAATTGAGTAGATTTAAACACAAACATGTAAAAAACAATGAAGCAAAATATGCACCAAAAGCATACCTGAACAGCAGAGATACTTATAGCCCCATCAATAACTCCCGTTCGAAGTCCTAAACCCTGAGACATAAATATATTATAATAAAGCTATGTTACTAGTACTTAGGTGTAAATGTTGAATAAGAGTATGCGCCATTTTCAATTTTTTCAAGTTTTTCCATGTATTTGGAAGGTTATATCGTCATACTTATTTTCAAATATATGTCAAACACGTGTATCGGATATGGATACTTAAAAAAACATGAAAAGTCAGAGCAACATAGTAATGAAGTATTCATTTCAGAAAAAAGACGTCCAAAAACAAGAACGATATCGTCGGTCGAATTTGAAAAGCTTTAAGTTTTTGGTAAATACCTGGCCCATATCACCAAGTAACAAATCACCTTCCACCTCATTTTCCAATGCAACATCTATAAATCAAAACCAGAAAAAATTTTACAAGAAAAAAAAACCTTAAATTCATAGCTTATAAACGTACCATAAAATTAAATTTCAAAAAAAAAAAAAAGAACTTACCAAGCATTGATTGAGAAATGTCTAAACCAATCCATTGGTGACCATTCTCAGTTACTGTCTGCCCACTAAGCCCTGATCCACACCCTAAAATAAAAACAAATATTGAAAATTAAATATTCAAAGTATTGAGTGATTTTTTTTTATTTATTTTTATTTGGGGGGATAATTAAACATGCATACCGAGATCAAGGAGCAACTTGGGGACTCCATCATCAGGCAAAGCAAGAAGTTCCAGTGCTCTCTCAGAAAGCGTTGTCTATTTTTTTCTCCATAAAAACACCAAATTTTAATACCTTGTAATTTCAACTGATAATAAATCCTACAAAAAAAAAATAAATAAACCTGAATTTCAGCAATACGAGAAGAGAAAGTGTATTTTCTAGCCTCCTTGTCGTCGTAGAAAATCTCGGGCGGAGCTTGCAACTCAGGTCGACTCGACATCTTCTTCACTCACTTAAGTCACTCGTTTCTCCTTTCCGTAAGAGGAAATTCCGGTCGAAAGGAGAGAAAAAAAAAAAAGATCAAAAGAGAAGGAAAAAAGGAAGATAAAATTAAACGCTGACGGTCGGAACTCCAGTGATGGCGACGCCAGCAAGGCTGACAAGGGGCGGCTGGAATTTTTGAGGGTGAAACACGAAGAAGGTATCTCGAGGGCTTAAAACCAAAATAGGAACTTTGTCCCCTTTTTTTTTTTTTTTAATACTAAACCCTTATTCCTTTTTTTTTTTACCAAATTAAAAATATGATATTTGAAAATTATTTTTTTATTTTTTTATTTTTTTAACAATAAAAATGGTAACACCCATGTTATAGAAAATTCAAAAATTCTAATATTAAATACAAACCGGATAGACGACAGGTCCGATTAAAAGTGTATCATATTTGAGTTTTATATTTTATAATTCAGATTAATTTAAATTTAATTATAAAATTATATAAATATTAATATAAAAATAAATATTTAATATTTTTAAATAGTGATTTAAGTTTACGAGTTGGGTTTAACTAAATTGAACCTAAATAAATAATTTAACATTTTTTCAAACTTTAATACATATAAACTTACATTTTTTTTAATACTAAAACTTGCCAGACCTAGGATGCACATGCTTAAAACTAATATTTTAATATAAAATTTGTATTTTGAAAAATTATTATATTTTAAAAATTATGAATATTTTTTAGACGATGCTAAGAAAAGAGCAAATCTATTTAAGGGTTAAATTCAAGTTCACCTAAATTATTATTTAATAATAAATTTAACTATTAATATTAAATAATAATTTAATAATATAATACATGGTAAAATGGGATTTTGGGTTGGCTTGATCGGAACCTATGCAAAAACAATGTTGCAACTTTCGAGCTACAACTTAGTTCAACCTATGAGTAAGTAAAAAAGAGCAAAAGTCGATTAAAATTGACTTAACCAACTAAATTAATAATGATTAAATTGGTTTGATTAATTTGCTCTTAATTTAAGTAAGTTTTTGAGGTTTGTTAAGGGGTTAATTCTTTCTGTTTTTCATTAATTAAATAATTAAAAGAATCGACTAAATTAATCGAGTTACATATTAATTAAATAAACCCCTACCCACACAAATCCAACCCACCACCCAGGACCCAAAAGCCAATACCCCTGATCCAACCCACTCCCAAAGCCTAATACCTGTGACCCAACCCAATTGAAAACTTAAAAATAATTCTCGCCATTTTGAAATTTGGGATTTATGGGTAATAATCTTTTCTTTTATGAAAATAATTTTAAAATTTAATTATTTATGCAAAAAAGATGTGGGATTTTTCCTTTAACTCTTTAATAGATTATGATTACTCATTATTATAAATTATTATTTTCTTGACTTATTTTTTTTTTTTTAAGTATTTAAGAAATAATAAGTATGCCAATTCAAAATTCATTTTTAGTCTTTAATTTTTAATCGTTTCGACCGAAGTAATTGACTGAATTGAATGATTGACTGAATTGAATGACATTGTATCAGTTCGGTTATTTCGATTACTAACAATTAAGTTGATTATTCGATTATTTTTAAAGCAAAATTGATTAATTTGATTTTTTTTTTTTTAACGCACTGACGGACGGCATAGCTTTAGTCTTAGAGCTAGAGAGTCGAAGGATAGGATCCAAAAGACTATTTTGGGCTTGACTCGTTTACTCGTCCTATGGTGGGCACGGAAAGAATTTCAGTTAGTTGGAAGCTTGAGACTGACTCGGCCCAAAATCGTCAAACGAAAATTTTATTTCAGAGGAAATCAGCAGAAAAACATAACAAGTTTCACAAACTCGTCGGACTCAGTCGCCGGATTCATCTAATTCACTGATCTCAAGGTCGCCTTTCTAACTCTCCTTTTCTTTTCTTTTTTTCTTTTTGTTGTTTAAATGGGGTTTTCTTTCCCTTTTTCCTTGGATTTTATGTTTAATTTCGTGTTTTTCTTTTAAGGGTTTATGGGTTTTGTTGTGTGTGTGTTTATATTTTAAATTTGTTTTCGAATAAACTCTATAGTACCTAGGAATGGAGCCCCATTGGAGTCGAGCTACAAGAACATGATTCTTACTATTTTTTTTTTTTTTGTTAGTGAGGTTATTTTTCTTTTATTATGTTAAAAAAATCGCTATCAACTGGAAATCTTATTTGTATAATATACTCACTGCTTCAGTTCTCAAGTGGAATTTTTTTTTTCTATTGAATATTGGAATCATAGGAATTTAATTTGTTTTATCTTGTTTAATCTAGAGAACTTGTATTCCATGTTACTCGGATTTTGAATGTGTGTCAGATATTAGTATGCGTCTTAACATGGATATGCTAAATTTTGTATAAGTTTTTTTGTATATTTAATGGATCATATTCATACTTTATACTTATGTCTGAATATGTGGCTATCAAAAATACTTTAGAGAAAATAAAGAATCCGGGTAACATAGCTCATATTGTCGTAAGTAGAAAGTGAATGTGAACTTTTCTTTGTAACCAGGCAATCGTTGCAACAGAATGGCGCTCAGGCTGGTGACTAAGAATCTCAGGAATAGAATTTTGCCTGTGTTATCTTCTGCCGCTTTACTACATTCACATGCCACAAGTTTTGGTATCTCTCTGCTTCTTTCTTTCTCTACAGAGAAAAAAAAAAGGTTTTGCTTATTGAATTATTTATTCATTTTTTCCCATCAATTTATTTGAAAAGCTTAGAATATCTTTACGCATGTTTCTATGTCTCCATTGATGCCTTTTTGCTTCTTCCCTGCAACCTTATGGTGTTTTAATTTCTTTTATTTAGTTTTTGTTTGATGCAACATGAAGTGAATTATTGCAGGCAACTTCACTTTAGACGGAAATGTGACAGAGAGATATATTTTGTAGCACACAAATTGTGAAATAGATGGTTGATGCTTAATAGGATATCCAAAGATGGATCCATGAAATTGGATTAAGGAAGTAGTTACTTCTTATAACACAAATATCAGCTATTCTCGCTATAGCATATCCATAAAGGTCAATTATTTGTGGATATTACATATTCCATATTCATAAACCACAGGCATATATATGATTTTCTTCGCTCTTAATGCTTAAATACTTCACCCTATACATGTATCAGGATTCCTACAATTTTCCCTATTTACAATCATTGACTACTATGGACTGATGGTTACTAGTGTTGTATTTTCAGGGTTTAAAGAAGTACGAGAAGAAGAGAAAAGCCAAATGGTTGGTAAAGTCTTTAGCAATGTTGCTTCAAACTATGATCTCATGAATGACTTTATGAGTGCCGGACTACATAGACTATGGAAGGATAGGTTGGATTTTCTGTGGATTTTTCTACTTATTCTTTCGTTTTTATCATCTGCTTTCCTTTTTCTTTCTCTTTATCTTTTTTGTGTCTTGTGCATGATTTATCAGACTGGTCTCCCAACTGAGTCCTTTTCCAGGAATGAAACATCTTGATGTAGCTGGTGGAACAGGTAGGCTTTCTTTGTTAAACACAGCATATGTGCATTTGTTGTAGTGGAGGGAGTGTAAACATTGGCAAAAAAGAAATATTGCAAGGGAACGTGAAAAACTTAAGAACTGCAAAAGTGAAAAAGGAATAGACTAGCTGGTATAATCCTAATGGATGGATAATTAATTTGGCCAACGTAAGTACATTGAATAACACTCATAATAGGATATCCTAGGAAGTTTAAAGTTAAATTAATTCTTAAGCTATTAGTTAATGTGAATTTGAGCTTCTTCATAAGAAATTTATCTACAGTAAAATCAAATGGGGCAAGTTTGGCGTGTCATTATGCATAAATTTTCTTGATATAAATCGAAAATTGTGCTCCTTAGGTTAAAATGCTGAATTTGCAGGTGATGTTGCTTTCAGGATTTTGGAAAGTGTTAACAGCATCAGACGCAGAGCATTACAAGATCCACTCAATGATGGCTTACAGGAAGAAACTCAGATATATGTTTGTGACATTAACCCAAACATGTTAAATGTTGGAAAAAAGCGTGCCTTAGAGAGAGGTAAATAAAAGAATAAGCTTGCTGTTAAATGGATTTTATCGTATGTCCTAAAGGAGAAGAATTATTTGGGAGGGCAAGTTTCAACCACTATTACTAATTCTTTGTCTCCCTTTCCTTGTGCTTTTAGGTCTTGGAGAAGACAAATCTCTCATATGGGTGCAAGGAGATGCAGAAGCCCTGAGCTTTGAAGATAATTCGATGGATGGTTACACCATCGCATTTGGAATTAGAAATGTCACCCACATAGAAAAAGTTCTTGCTGAAGCTTATAGGTAAGCTTTCAACTTTTGACCTCCTTTTCTCTTGGTTCATACTGGCATTTCCTTTGCAGAAATATCTGATATTTCAATTCCCTCTATGAAACCTAAACTTCTGACATTTTCTTTATTGTAACCAGCAGTAATGATGAGTTTAGGTATGGCAATGAATAAGTGATTAAGGAATTCAGCACATCTCTCACCATTTTACCTTTACAATCTATCACTGTTGGTGAAATAAACTGTAGAATATTCACTTAGCTTTAACTGTAGATTATGGCATGAATTCATAGGGCTAACTAATTGCCCAGGAGCATCTGTGTGTGTGTCCTTGATTTGCTATTTTCACTGAACCCGTTTATGCGTGAGATGAATTATGAAGGTAATTAGAAAATATGGTAAACGAAATATGAAACTGACATGATCTATTCGATATTAGAATTTGCTGCAGTTTTTGTGCCGCCTTATTTCTACTTTCACGGTTCAGCAAAAACATATTTCCTTCTTTTTACTGGAGGATAGACTAAGAATTGAAATTAAGTATATTTTATGGCATACTAGTGAAGCTGATCGTATGCTGAGAGAAATAATGTTCCATCGCCAACGTCTTTTTCTGTGTTCTCGATCTCATAATTATAAGAATCCATCACTGATTTTGTGGTGATGTAATTCTAAGATTCTGTGGAGCAATAGGCTTTTCTTTCTTATCTTTTTTGGACAGTTGACTATTAAATTTAACAATATTTGGCCTCATACTCGTGGTCGTGGACCCACTTATATGCAATGCAATGTATTGTTCCATTTCAGCTCTGTTTTCCTTGTTCCTTTCAAAGAAATGTTGGCTTGTCCACATAATTGAATATGGTTTGTGTTATAGTGTATATAATGCTGGTGCCTCTCTCTCTCTCTCTCTCTCTCTCTCTCTCTCTCTCTCTCTCTGTGGTTCTCTCTCAGGGTTTTGAAACGGGGAGGAAGATTCCTTTGTCTTGAACTGAGCCATGTTGAAATTCCTATATTTAAGGAATTGTGAGTATCCTTCACACTTTTTATATAGAACGAAGCTGTCTGATAAAACCTTTATAAACATAAACCATATATACAAGTGGCTTAAAGAGTATGAAACTTTTGTTAAGACTATATTTCCATTTCATTTGGCTACTTTGTTATTGCATTACGTGATAGAGTTCTTTTTCTACCATACTAAATAGCCTTTAAGAAAATTTTAAATTCTAGAAAATAAAAGCTTAAGAATCTTTGAACTTAACCTTGAGAATGATTAGTAGAAAACTTCATTTGATTATAATTATTAGAATTCGTAACGTGTGGAGCTGTTATTTTACCAGCGTAACGTAATGTTATTCATAATTGCATGTAAAATTACTTGATTTTTACTGAAGTGGTCACTCTTTTATTTTTTATTTTTTTCCTTTTTAACTACTGAAGTGGTAACTAGGGACTACAAATAGGCTACTTTGTGAATTTTTCCAGTTGCTGCCTCTGTCAGTTTGAGCTTTAGATGTCATCTTGTTGGCTTTCAAAAATTCATGCGAGAAACTATTTCATTGTAGTCTTACTGGAGCTTACTTTTGACTCTCTTTTCTTTATTTATATTTTTTGTATCTTTATCAGATTCAGGTCCCTTTAGCTCTAAGAATTTTCCCCCTTATGCAGGTATGATTTTTATTCTTTCTCCGTTATTCCAAGACTTGGAGAGCTTGTTGCTGGTGATAGAGAATCTTATCAGTACCTGGTTGAAAGTATCCGCCGTTTTCCACCACAGGTGATAACTTGGTCCTCCATACCTTATTATGACTTCTAAGCAATGTTGCTCGGACTCGGATGTGAGTGTCGGATACGTGTATGTGTCTGACACGGATATGTTCACATTCTTCCAAGGTTTCTATGTATTTGGAGGGTCCTTGGAGGATCATATGCCACTCATCTCCGGATATGTGTTGGACATGGATTGTTTAAGAAAAATGAAGAGTCATAGCAACATAGCTTCTGAGTAGGATGTAATTTTCAAGCATTTTATTACCTGGAAAATCAGTTACTTTGTAATAAGTGTTTGGGCTCCAGAATCACAGCTATAATATGGGTTCATTGCACCCAAGTGTTCTAGTTGTATACCCCTTTGGAAAAGATGAAACAATATATAGATTGAAAAATGATCGAAATAGATTAATCATCTTGAAGTTCTGGGTGGCAATTGGTTTAAGGGGTAAGGTGAAAGTTTCAGATTAGATCTTGTGAAAAGAAACAAGGAAAGGTGATAGAAAAGAGTATGACTTTTGAGTAATGTAGGAGTTCGTAGAGTTTCTTTGGACCTTTATCTGTACATTCATGATGTTTTATTTACGTAAATCTATAATTTTAAATTTTGAGTTCATGTGCTTCTAAAATACTCTTTGGTTATTTCCTTCAACATTTCCACACCTTTCTGCCACTATTCAATCTCTACCAAGGGCTTGTTTTATAAATTTAATATTTAATTCATTGGGAAAGTTTGGTAACTTTTACGTTGTTCCGACTTTTCATTTTTCTTGAAGTATCCGTATTTGGCACTCATGTCTGACTCATATCTGGACATGAGTTTTTGGATATGACTCTCCAAGGACCCTCAAATTACATGGAAAAACTTAGAAAAATTGAATATACCCATGTCGAACATATACCAGTGCTTGGCACTCACATCTGAGTCCGAGTCATATAGGGTAATTCCTACTGTTGCTTCTAAAACATTTGTGGTAAGAGATTAGGTGTTATGACGCCAATAAATAGGTGTGTGCGTTTTTTTAAAAGTCAGCTCATGAACCTCCGGATAAATATCTCTGCTAAAGTTTTAAGCATTTTTAGTTCTTTCCAACGAAAAGAAATTCTAGTTAATATGGCCTTATAAAACAAACTAGAAATCTGGAACGTAAAATGTGAAATTCTGGAATTTTCATTTCAAGTGAGTTACTTAGGTTTATTAGTGTTATCCAGTTCTTTACTGATTGATGATGCCGGTTTCAGCTCCAGTGTGTTGCCATTAATAATTATGAAAAATTTAATGAATGCAGGAGAAGTTTTCTTCAATGATTGCAGATGCAGGATTTCAGAAGGTCGAGTATGAAAATCTTGTAGGGGGAGTGGTTGCTATTCACTCTGGTCTGAAAATTTGACGGTATATCAAGCAATTCTTGGTCCAACCTTTTTAATAACCATTTATTATGCGCTTTTGTGACTAAGGATCTAAGTTTAAAGCACATGTTTATCTGTTAATGCATTTCAGCTTTTTGATATTTCTACTGAGGCAAGAAAGTTTGCTGCTCTCCACAGCATTTGAATTTTGATGTAAAATAAATATTCCCTCTCCCAAGTTTTTACTCTATTGAAAGCTTTTCAGCGTTAATGTTAGAAAATATTTGAAGCACAAATATGATACATGTATCAAACGTTTTGTGTTAATTGTGTTTAAATAAATCATGTTAATCATATTTATTGCATTGTTTTTGTGTATATCAAATGTGTTGTACTCATATTGTCTAAAATTATCAGGATACATGAATAGACCATTTTGGTCTTTGACTCGAGTTAGTTTTAAATATTAAGGTTTGCACCAAAGTATTCATTAGTGTACGGTTGGATGTACTGTTTTTGTCTTATTATATATATAGGTAATTGCGTTTTTTGTTGTACCATTTTCAGTTTGCTGATATTTTTAAAATTTTTTTCTTATATGTTTAAAGCCTATTTTAAAGGTCCTTAATAAAATATATATTATATGCACATGCAAATATATATTTTTGAGTAACATTTATATATATTTATACACAGATATAAATTTTAATATTATAAATATTTAAAATTTAAAATTTTTAAATATCAAATAAATTAAAATAAAATACTTTTTTTTAAAAATGTTCCAATTTGGTGAGAATAGCGAGGAAATGAAAGTTAAAAATCTTTTTAACAAGTGAAATGTCTATTAATAATCTCGTTATATTTTATACAGTTTAATACTTATTTTTAACAATTTCTGAGTTAGATTTTTAATATTCATTATTATCACAGGTTCTTTTGTTTTTCTATAGTTGAAAATTATTGTACATTGTTTTACTAATTGGTTTGATATTCCAACAAAAACAAATGTATTATAGTTTGGTTTATAGAAAGAAAGTAATAATTGGAAAAATATATATATATATATATTATAATGAATCATTTAACTACACAATGGTTGTTAAGATTAATTTCCTTCATTAAGGG
>JBBYHM010000026.1:1280784-1298274 GCA_038381775.1 Adansonia rubrostipa
AAAACAGAAAATGAAAGTGATAAAGTGAGAAGTTATACCAATAAAACTTCACTTCTTGGCCAAATGATTTGAGCAGTGGAGATGGCTTAAATTTTTGTCTTTACCTTATTGTTAATAAGCAAGAAAAAGAGAAAAATGATGAGATTTTGGTTCTTGTATGAATAAGGGTGATTTTTGGAGTGTGTAGTGGATGAAAGTAAGTGTTTTGGGGCTGTTTTTGGGTGGTGGGTGAAGAACTACGGGATTTGGTTTTCTTAGCGTATGAATGTGTTTTTGGAAGTGTAAATGAGCTGGAATCTAGCCTTTTTCTGCTGAGATAGAAGTGGTCCATTTATACCAGCCTTTTGGAGCCAAATTAGAGGTGTTTTTGGCAATTTCTCAAAGGGGCCAAGGTGATGTCAGCATGGTGGCTATAGGGTGGCTGTAGGAAGCAACTTGCTGCCAATTTGATGTGCATAGGGTGGTTGGATTAAATGCTGAAATGGTTTTTCCAGCAAATAGGGTGGCTGATGGTGATATTGGTTAACAAGCTAAGGAGTAGGGTGATCATGTGATGTTAACCCTTTTTTTGATCCAATATAGACTTCAAAAAGATGTTATGATTAATTCAAAAGTCTAAATTCATAATTTGATATGTTTTAATCTTTCCTTATGCAAAGAAATGAGTTAAAATCGAGTTTGGATCAATGGTGGATGAGTAAAAAATGCTTGACCGTGAAAATGGCCTGCGTGTATCGATACATTGCATAATGTATCGATACATTTGGTCCAAAAACCTTGTGTGTATCGATACAATGAACCACTGTATCGATACATGTTGATATGTATCGATACATTCCTTTACAGAATGCATGTTTGGTCCTGGCATGGTTTGGTCCTTGCTGCCAATGTGATGTGCATAGGGTGGCTAGATTAAATGCTGAAATGGTTTTCCAGCAATTAGGGTGGCTGATGGTGATATTGGTTAACAAGCTAAGGAGTAGGGTGATCATGTGATGTTGACCCTTTTTTTGATCCAATTTAGACTTCAAAAAGATGTTATGATTAATTCAAAAGTCTAAATTCATAATTTGATATGTGTTTTAATCTTTCCTTATGCAAAGAAACGAGTTAAAATCAAGTTTTGGATTAATGGTGGAGGAGTAAAAATGCCTGACCGTGAAAATAGCCTACATGTATCGATACATTGCATAATGTATCGATAAATTTGGTCCAAAAACCTTGTGTGTATCGATACAATGAACCATTGTATCGATACATGTTGATATGTATCGATACATTCCTTTACAAAATGCATGTTTGATCCTGGCATGGTTTAGTATCGATACATGAGGTCCTGTTTCGTACAGAGGCTTATGTATCGATACATCTACATGTTGTATCGATACAAATTGGGACATTTCAAATTTTTGGCATGTTGGAGCATTGTATCGATACATGAGAACCATGTATCGATACATTCAGGGAAAATTATGAAATTTCTCATATCTTTTATCCCTGGATACCTTGGGCTACGTCATTTGATGCCACATCTTCGCATTTACCTTTGATATGATCCCTGGGCCTTCTTGACATCCTCAAAATACTTTTTCGCTGGGCGACATCTCCCCCTTTTACGTCCATGATCCAGATTGCTATAAATTAGCTCGAATAAAATAAGGTGTCTACAAGATTTTCAATAAAAATGACCTCTAGATTTTACTTTTGAAATGGAATGCTCCACTTTGGGCACTGGAGAGATCCCAATGCAGAACATTACCTTTAATTTTATTTGGAAACATTTTGAAAACATGAATGCAAATAATCATCACAAAGAAATCATGTTAGTAAGACAATAAATAAAGTAACCTAACATGGATCATTCAATTCAATGATAAATGGGTGGACTATTGGAATTTATCTTGCCATTGGCATCGATTATCTAGGAATAACTGAATCGACAATTTTCGAGATGCATCTGGGTTACTTGATTAAACAAGTTTGTTTGACATATTCATAGAAGTTTGAGAAAGAGAAAAAAATTAATTGTAGTTGAAAGACAGGGTCGGAGTATTCCTTCAGAAAGATGGGGTTGGAGTATCCTTATGGATGACAAATAATTTTGAAAAAGAAAGATTTTTATTTTGACAATTTTGAAAAACATGGTTGGAGTATCCCCGTGGATGACAAAACTTCATGATTCAGAAAATGGGTGAGCATTCAACAATTTTTGGCGAAAAGATTTATTGTGAATGAGGATGGTAAAGATGTAAAATATGTTTGTGCCTTGATATGAGCTTGTGGGATATTAAAGTATGTTCTCGAGTCTGATCGGGGTGATACGGAGACATTCGAATGTCTCGAGATGAAATTCGAGAAAACAACTCAATTTTGGCCATGACCAAAAATAGGGTACAACATCGCGCTATCCTGCTTCTCGAATTTATTCTAAATTGATTTGAAGGATTTAGAAGGTCGACAAGATACCGTTAGAAAGCTGACTTGATAAGGGCTATCCTAAAAATATTCCCACTATCCCAAAAGCTTGCTTTCCAAGGGAATAAATTTTTAAACTCGAATCAATTTTGCTACTGGCAGAGCCTATGAGGAACAAGGTGTGTCAAACTTTGAAAAATCATTTTGGACTTATTTGGTATAAAAAATTTTCAAATAATACCCTTCCAGAAAGGGAATTTCATGAAATTTTTAGGAAAAATGTTTGAAAAATTTGAAAAAATCATTTAGTGGGCCTGAATGGTCCAAGCAGAATACATGTTCAGATTCTAGAGGATCTGGATAGTTTAATGTTGAAAAATCATAACTTTCTCATCCGGACTGATCCAGGGGTGAATAAGACACTGTTTTAAAGATAATTCGACATGCTTTGATAAAAAAAATAAAAAATTCATGAAAAATGGTTTAGGATTTTAAAGTGATTTTTCAATTTGCCATAGTTGTGCTACCAATAGGGGACAAAGAAAAGCAAGGGATATCTCTCATTTCTTTATGTCTACGGGCCCAAACTCGAGTCATTGACGTTCGAATGTCTATGACTGAAGGGAAAGAGTGGCATGAGCATCACAAACTCATTTGCATAGCCTGAGAGTAGTTTAAGATGATGAAATAGTCTATTGATCATACCACTCAAGGTTTTGACTCAAGAAAATGGCATAAACATTTAGGAAATAATTGGAAAACCATATTCATTTCAAAATTAGAAGATTTGAGCTTATTTAATGAAGATTCCAGATTTGGAAAACTCAATTTTTCGTAAGATATTTTATCAGCTTTAAGAAAAATGCTAAGTCCATGTTAATCCTAATTAGTTGAGGTTAACATGCTTGGCTTGGGGGATTTCGAAAATCAATTTCTATCAGCCATCAAACATACATTTTGGCAAGGAAAAGACAACAACATACAAGGGGATGGCACATAACATGAATGGGGATGCTAATTTTACTAATGGCTTAGACAAAGAAAGTGTTATGAACTTTGACAAGAAAATATTATGGATGCTGAAAATGACAATGATTCATGCAAGTTGATGTGTAAATGTGCTTGAAATGAGTTAGGCTAATGATTCATGCATGGATTAATGATAACAAGATGCATGAACATGGCAAAAATGCATGAGCAAGAGACATCAAACCAATGAGGATGAAATAAGGCATTTTGCACATCAAAAGGGCATTAAGGCATTCGAATCTTAAACTACCACAACCAAAAGCTATAATAATGCATGATAATCCTAAAAGGGTGATAGAAGCATGGAGAGCTCACTATAATGATGAAGGTGCTAAAAAATAGAAAATGAAAATGATAAAGTGAGAAGCTATACCAACAAAACTTTAATTTTCAGCCAAACAGTTGGAACAGCAAAGATGGCTTGAATTTCCCTCTTTTCTTGTTGTTAACAAGTAAGAAAAAGAGAGAAATAATGAGGTTTTGGTTATGGTATGGATGAGGGTGATTTTTGGAGTGTGTAATGGTTGAAAGTAAGCATTTTGGGGCTATTTTTGGGTGGTGCATGAAGAGCTCTGAGATTTGGTTTTCTTAGTATATGAATGTGTTTTTGGAAGTGTAAATGAGCTGGAATCTAACCTTCTTCTACTGAGATAGAAGTGGTCTATTTATACTAGCCTTTTGGAGGCAAATTAGACGTGTTTTGGCTATTTCTCAAGGGGGACAAGGTGATGTTATCATCATGGCTATAGGGTGGCTGTAGGAAGCAACTTGCTGCCAATGTGATGTGCATAGGGTGGCTAGATTAAATGCTGAAATGTTTTTCCAGCAAATAGGGTGGCTGATGGTGATATTGGTTAACAAGCTAAGGAGTAGGGTGATTATATGATGTTGACCCTTGTTTTATCCAATTTAGACTTCAAAAGATGTTATGATTAATTCAAAAGTCTAAATTTGTAATTTGATATGTGTTTTAATCTTTCCTTATGCAAAGAAATGAGTTAAAATATAGTTTTGGAGTAATGGTGGTTGAGTAAAAAATGCTTGGATCATGAAAATGGCCAACATGTATCGATACATTACATAATGTATCGATACATTTGGTCCAAAGACCTTGTGTGTATCGATACAATAAACATTGTATCGATACAATGATCAATGTATTAATACTATGAACCATTGTATCGATACTATGAACCATTGTATCAATACATTCCTTTACAGAATGCATGTTTTGGTCCTGTCATGGTCTAGTATTGATACATGAGGTCCTGTATCGATACAGAGGCTTATGTATCAATACATCTACATGTTGTATCGATACAAATGGGGACATTTCAAATTTTTGGCATATTGGAGCATTGTATCGATACATGAGAACCATGTATCGATACATTCAAGTAAAATTATGAATTTTCTCATATCTTTTATCCTTGGATACCTTAGACTACATTATTTGATACCACATCTTCGCATTTACCTTTGATATGATCCGTAAGCCTTCTTGACATCCTCAAAATACATTTTTCATTGGGCGACATCGCCCCCTCTTACGTCCATGCTTTAGATTACTAAAAATTAGCCTAGATAAAATAAGGTATCTCCAGCTGCCTCTCTTTGACCCTTGCTGAGAATTAAGAACAGAGCAAAGACAAATAGACACTATTTTATCCGAGGTGGACTGACACTTCTAGAACATTAGGGTGTTAGGTTTTCTATGGTTTGACCCCGCTTAGCCAGGTACAGAGTAACGTGGATTTTTTATGTGGGTGCCGTCAGCTTATGCAAGCTTTAACTTAAACTTGGGTGCCACCAGCTTGTGTAGGCTTTGACTTGGGTACTGCCAGCTCGTGCAGGCTTTTACTTAGACTTAGGTGCCACCAGTTCATGTGGGCTTTGACTCGAGTGTCGCCAAATTGTGTGGGCTTTGACTTAGACTTGGGTGCCACTAGCTCGTGTGGGTTTTGACTCGGGTGCCACCAACTCATGCAGCTTTGACTTAGACTTAGGTGCCACCAACTCATGTGAGCTTTGACTCGAGTGCCGCCAGTTTGTGCGAGCTTTAACTTAGACTTGGGTGCCACCAGCTTATGTAGGATTTGACTTGGGTGTCGCTAGCTCATGCGAGCTTTTAAAAGGGTGCCACTAACCTGTAGGCTTAAAAGGGTGCCACTGACCTGTGGGCTTAAAAAAAAGTGCCACGACTTATGGGCTTGAAAAAGGTGCCACTAAGTTATGGGCTTTTAAGGGGTGCCACTAACTTGTGGGCTTCAAAAAAGGTGCCACTAACTTGGGTGCTTAAAAGAGGTGCCACGACTTGTGGGCTTGAAAAGGGTGCCATGACTTGTGGGCTTGAAAATGGTGCCATTAACTTATAGGCTTTTAAGGGGTGCCACTAACTTGTGGGCTTTAAAAAGGGTGCCACTGACCTGTAGGCTTGAAAGGGTGCCATTGACTTGTGGGCTTTTAAGGGGTGCCACTAACTTGTGGGCTTTGAAAGGGTGCCACTGACTTGTGAGCTTTTAAGGGGTGCCACTGACTTGTGGGCTTAAAAAAGGTGCCATGACTTGTGGGCTTGAAATGGGTGCCACGACTTATGGGCTTGAAAAGGGTGGCACTAACTTGTGGGCTTTTAAGGGGTGCCACTGACTTGTGGGCTTTAAAAAGGGTGCCACTGACCTGTGGGCTTGAAAGGGAGTGCCATCACTTCTGGGATTTAAAAAGGTGCCATGACTTGTGGGCTTTTGAGAGAGTGCTACAACTTGTGGGCTTTAAAAAGGTGCAACTAACTTGTGGGCTTTGAAAAGGGTGCCACTGACATATGGGCTTTGAAAGGGTGCCACTGACATATGGGCTTTGAAAAAGGTGCCACTAACTTATGGGCTTTAAAAAGGGTGCCACGACTTATGGGCTTTGAAAATGGTGCCACTGATTTATGGGCTTTGAAAAGGGTGCCATCGATATGTGGGCTTTGAAAAGGGTGCCACTGACTTATGGCGTCAAAGTTTTCGATAAAACTTATACTACAAGCTTTTAGAAGTTCAGGACAAAATTTCTTGATGAAAAAGGTTTTGGCACTAGTTTATACCAAAAATTCTTGACAAAGCTTCTGATGAATGTTCTTGATAGAAGTTTTTGATGATAGTTTCTAGACAATAATTTCTTACCATTAGCACTTTTAACATGAGGTGGTGAGAAGCGAAGGACCTTACCTGAATGAAACTTGGTTTGCAAAGCTTAGAGTTCTTACCAGTAATTCCTTAAAGGTTTAACAAACCTGGCTTGAAGTGATATTGTAAAAATGATATATGATGGTAATGTGAATGCATGATGTGGAATACTACCATGATTATATGATGTGATGTCTAATATGGAAGATGGCCATAGTTCTCCTTGTATGTCATTCAAACTCTCATAAGCATGGCGATTTGTCTTTGATGCGACTATGAACGGGAATCTTCCTCATCCTGCTGGGGATTGTAGGTTGTCCCAGCTTTATTAGGGATATGACCAAAAATTTAGTCTCAAGAACTTGGACTATTGCATTGCTCAATTCGGGAGGCTCAATCATTTTCCTGACAAATGAAAGGCATTGTCAACAATTTGGAGACTATTTGACTGATTAGGTTGATGTCTCTAGTTTTGATAAGATTCTGATAGAATGCATGGGTTGATTTTTTTTGGTTGGCTTAAAATGGTTTTTCTTTAGATAAGGCTTGTGAAAGCAAGAAATGGTTTGGTGTATAGTCATTCTGAATAGGTGTTTGGACGTGATAAGTGCATAATCTTGATGATTGGGCTGTAAGCAGAGTTCCCTGTGCTTTTTTTTTCCTTTTGATGTAATGTCAAGATGTCCTGATGCGTATTTCAGTTAATTATCAAACATTATCAGTTAAATGTCAAGTGCAATGTGAATTGTACAGGGGTTGAAAGAAACAAGACAATATTTATTTATGACAATAAAGAGACATAACTCAATACACTATTTGACAAGCAATTGATAAGGTAGCGAGGAAGATGATCCTTTAGGTGAAAGATGCCTTTGACAATCATGACATGGATGTTCTTTAGGTACTTTTCAGAATCTTTCTCGAACAATGAATGTGCCTAGCATGAGCTGATCTTCAAAAGATTTATAGGATTGCTTTGTATTGTCTTGTGGATGCTCTCGATTCATGCCCCATCAAAATTAATCCTTTCCAGTTGCTCTTGTGGGTTTTCAACTGTAGTTAGGTTGGTTGCCTAGATGCCCTTTTCGGATTTTCATCTAGACCCCTTTTTGTTTGCTTTTGTTTTTTTCTTTTGTTGTTGTTTTTGTTTGTTTTCTTTTTTTTCTTTTGTTTTTTTTTTGAAAGACTCTTTTTCAGGCTTTCGCCTTCTATGTATAATATTTCTTGACAAAATCTGAGTTGACTGGGTTGGGCAAGACATTGCCGTCCATTTCTGACAAGACTAGGGCCCCTCCAGAGAAGGCTTGCTTCATGACATACAGTCCTTCCCAATTAGGGGTCCATTTGCCCTGCACTTCTTTGTGAATTGGGAGGATCTTCATCAATACCAATTCGTCTGGGTGAAATTTTTCATGGATGCATCTTTTTGTTGTGGGCTCTGATCATTCATCTTTGATACATTTGACCATGGCATATGGCCTTCATACGTTTTTCCTCGATGAGGTTAAGTTGGTCATATCTGTTCTTGACCCATTTGACTTCTTCAAGTTTGGTTTCCATCAAGACTCTGGGAAAAGGGATTTCCATTTTAATAGGCAATACAGCTTCCATCCTATAGACAAGAGAAAACGGAGTAGCAACCATGGAAGTGTAAACTGAGGTCTGATAGGCATGAAGTGCAAAGAATAGCTTCTCATGCTAGTCTTTGTAAGTCTTGACCATTTTCTCAACTATTCTTTTGATGTTTTTATTGGCTGCCTTGACTGCCCCATTCATCTCTGGACGATAAGGGACAGAATTATAATGCTGGATCTTGAACTGTGAGCAGACTGCTTGCATCATTTTATTGATTAAGTTGCTTGCATTGTTTGTGATGATTTGGTTTGGGAGGCCATATTACAGATTATGTCTCACATGACAAACATACAAACAGTCGATCTAGTGACATTAGCATATGAGGTAGCCTCCACCCACTTAGTGAAATAGTCAATTGCTACTAAGATAAAATGATGCCCATTGGAAGCTTTGGGGGTGATTGGCCCGATCAGGTCCATGCCTTACATTGAGAAAGGCCATGGGGCTGTCATGACGTGAAGTGGCATCAGAGGGACATGGATCTTGTCAGCATAGCTTTGACATTTATGGCATTCTCAAGCATAATTGATGCAGTCTCTTTCGAGGTTCAACTAGTAATAACCCTCTATCATGATTTGCTTGGCCATCCGATGTCCATTAGCATGCGTGCCATGAATCCCTTCATGAACTTCTTCTGGGATTTTTTTGGCTTTAGGAGTATCAACGCATCTGAGCAATACTTGATCGTGGCTCCTTTTGTACAAGATTTTTCCATCAAGAACAAATCCCATAGCCTGCCTTCTGATAGTTCTTTTATCATTATCAGTTGCCTGTTTAGGATATTGCTGATCCTTGATGTAACAAAGGATGTCATAGTACCATGGTAGGCCATTATTCTCTTTTTTGACGCTATGACAATGAACCGAAGTTGTTTAGATGCTCATCTGGATGGGAGCAATGTCCAATTTTTGGTTGACTTTAAACATGGATGATAATGTAGCCAACGATTAGCTATTTGGTTCTCTTCTCGAGGTAAGTGTCGAAAACTAATATCATCAAATTCTTTCTTGAGTTCTGCCATCAGCTTCCTATACTGCATCAGCTTGGCATCGTGAATTTGCTACTCTCCCTTCAATTTGTAAATGACTAGGGCCGAATCACCGAACACCTATAATATCTTGATATTCTTCTCGATGGCTGCTTGAAGTCCTAAGACACAAGCTTCATATTCTAAGATATTATTCGTGCAGTCAAAATTTAGTCTTATTGTGAACGGATAATGACTCCCATTAGGTGACATCAATATTGCCCCAATTCCATATCCTAAAGCATTTGATGCTCCATCAAAATACATCTTCCATGATTGATCCTGGTTAGAGGTGTCTTCATTCTCAGAAATGCACATTAGATCTTCATCTGGGAAGTCAAAATTTAAGGGTTCATAGTCAGCTGCAACTCGACTCGCCAAAAAGTCAACTATCGCACTACCCTTGATGTCCTTTTGACTAACATAGGCAATGTCATATTCAGAAAGCAGGACTTGCCATCTAGCTAGCCTTCCTGACCTTGCAGGGGCTTCGCATAGATACTTGATAGGATCAAGCCTTGCAATCAACCACATGGTGTGATACAGCATGTACTGCCTAAGTCTCTTGGCTGTCCACACTAAAGCACAGCATAACTTCTCGACTGTGGAGTAATTGCACTTGCATTCCGTAAACTTTTTGCTTAAATAGTAGTTTGCTTGTTCCTTCTTTCCTGACTCGTCATGCTGCCCTAATACACAACCCATAGATTTATCAAAGACTGCCAAGTAAAGGATTAAAGGTTAACTGGGCACCGGCGGCACCAATACTGGTGGACTTGACAAATAATGCTTGACTTTATCAAAGACTTCTCGACATGCCTCATTTCACTCTCCTAGATTTTATTTGCGAAGGAGCAGAAAGATAAGGTCGCATTTATCAGTAAGCTGGGATATGAATCTAGCAATGTAGTTCAATCTCCTTAAAAAGCTTTTCACTTCCTTTTGGGTTTGAGGTGGTAGCATATCTTAAATGGCTTTGACTTTGTCTAGGCAACTTCGATCCCTTTTTCACTAACTATAAAGCCTAAAAGCTTACCTAAAGTGACTTTAAATGTACACTTGTCATGATTCAATTTGAGTTGAAATTTTTGTAGCCGTTTAAAAAGTTTCTAAAGGTCTGTGACATGCTCATCTTCTTTTATTGACTTGGCAATCATGTCATCAACATAGACCTCGATTTCTTTGTGCATCATGTCATGGAATAGGGCTACTATCGCCCGCTGATAGGTTACCCCAGCATTTTGAGTCCGAAGGGCATGGCATTATAGCAAAATATCCCCAACATAGTTACAAAAGTTGTTTTCTCCATGTCTTCGGGCACCATCTTAATCTGGTTGTAGCCTAAGAATCATCCATGAAAGAGAACAGAGAATTCTTGGCTGTGTTGTCTACTAAAGTGTCGATATGGGGTAGCAAAAAGTTATCCTTAGGACTAGCTCAATTTAGATCTCGATAATCAACACATATTCATACCTTACCATCTTTCTTTAGGACTGGGACTATATTGGCAACCTATTCTGGATATTTGGCTACTCCAATAAAACCTGATCAAACTACTTCTTGACTTCCTCTTTAATTTTGAAGAGCATTTTCGGCTTCATCCTCCTTAACTTTTGCCAAATTGGTTTGCATCCATGCTTGATGGGAAGCTTGTGGACCACTATATCAGTGTCTAGTCCTAGCATGTCTTGATACGACCAAACGAATACATCTCGATACTCCTGGAGTTGATCTATCAGCTTGGTCTTAGTTGTTGACTTTATTAAGGTTTTGATTTTAACCTCCTTTTGGTCCTTCTGAACTAATCATAAGAGGTTTGATGGTACAGAGCTTTCTTCAAAATCTTTTTCATGATCGGCTTCACTAGTGCAAATTAACTGCTCAAAATCGATCTCCAAAGACCCATCAAACACATCCATGTCACTGTAGTCAGGACACCTAAAAGGGCAAAGAAATAAATATTGCAAAAGGCACACACACCACTAAGGGATTTCAATAAAAATGAAGGCAAAAGAGTAATGGAGACAAAAAGGTTGAAAAGTGATACATAATATGGAATGATATATGCAAAAGTCATTTCATTGATAATGTTTGATAACAATGCCCTTTACATAGGATGCCCATCTGCCCTTGGGCGAGGGCAGGTAGGTTTTCATTTCTTGACATTACATGAAAGGGACAAGAAAAGTGCAGGGGCTTCCGTCATGACCCTATCATCAAAATCAGGTCCTAGTGGAAGGACACAAATTTTACGGCTCGGTATCTTAGAGATAGAGGTTGTTAAATGCTCTGTTTAGGAATACCAAGACATCTTTGGCTTTTTACTCTTCTGATTGGCTTGGATTAATTCGTCCTCCCAAACGAAATATCTCATAGAGTGATGGAAACATTGTCGGCTTTGACTCCTCCTCTTAACCTAATGATCATGTCATCTCTTGGTTGTAGGTCTTCTTTTCTTGCCACTTTCTTGAGTGCGCATTGGCCTTAAATCCTAAACCTCTTTTGTTGGCTTGAGTGGGATCTCTAAGGCTCGGGCCATCCCTTGTAAATTTTTGCCAAGCCTTTTTTTAGAACGGAAACCTTTGCCAACAGTCATTTTTAAACCTGAGTGGGTACTCTTTGACAGATGGGGTTTGACTATTGGCAATCTTTCTCCCATAAATGTCACATTGATAAATTCAAAGGATTAGAATGATGAATCCGGTGCATCTTCATTAGGCTCTATGTAGATATCCTCGATGAAAGTAGTGGCGATCATTTTTTCTTCTGCTCCGATGGTGACTACTTTGTCATCTATCACAAATTTGAGCTTCTGATGGAGAGAAGATGGGACAGCTTTAGCGGAGTGTATCCATGGTCTTCCTAATAGGCAGTTGTAAGAAGGATTAATATCCATAACTTGAAAGTCCACTTCATATATACGTGGGCCTATCTGGAGTTGGATTGTGATATTTCCAATTACTCCGCTACATGTTCCATCAAAAGCTCGAATTATGGTGTGGCTACTTTTGGTGTTAGACTGATCGACAGGGAGTTTGCTTAATGTAGTCATAGGCATGACATTGAGGGCCAACCTATTTTTTATAAGTACTTTAGGCAAAATGCATCCAGTACAATGGGTGATGATATGCAGAGCCTTATAATTGCCTCTGCCTCTAAGTGGGATCTCATCATCAGTGAAGGAAATGTAATTATCAGCCATGATGTTGTTCACCAACCGATCCAACTTGTCCATGAGGACATCTGAGGGCACATATGCTTCATTTAGTATCTTCAGTAATGCATTTCGGTGGACCTCTGAATTAAGAAATAGAGATAGCACAAAAATTTTGGCGGTTTGCTTGCTTAACTGATTCGCAATGTAGTATTCACTGTGCTTAAAGAACTTGAGAAACTCTGTGGCTTCTCTTTCATTCACTGCTTCCTTAACTTTTTTAGTCTCAAAATTCTTTGCTTGGATTTGAGCGGTACTGGTGCTTGAAGATGCATTAACCTTCTATTTTTCTTGAGCTGGGGAAGCGTAACAGCTACCGCTACGAGTTAGATGACTAACTCCTGATAGTTCCATTGCAGCAGTTGAGGGAGTTAGTTCTACGATCATCACTACTTGATTCTCGTATTTTCATGGAACAACTTTGTTGCTCTTATACGGGAATGGTTTAAGTACTTCTACAACCAATTTTGGTGTAGGTGTCGAAGAACTGACCTTAGAACTTGACTTGCCATAAAGAATAAGGGGTTAATTTCTCCCATAAGGTGGCTTCATGGTTTCATCTCCTATCATGTTGATAGATTCAGCACCAGGTGTGATCTCGTGATAGAATTCTATCTGGCCTTCATTCATCATTCTTTGAACCATGGACCTAAACTCCTTGAATGTTTGTAGGGTATGACCTATAACCGTGTGAAAGTCACAGAAGTTGTCAGGATTATCTTCCAATTTTTTTATTTTATTGAGCAACTGCCCTGAATCAATGCTTGCCAGACTAAGAACATTGGCATCCTTACATCCTCTATGCTTGCCCTTACTTCACATTTATTCTCAATGTCGATCATGTTTGCAGCTGGCTCAATGTGGTTTCGTAGAGGATTGGCGATAACATTTGGTCCCTAGTTTATCCCAAACTGTAAGACTTTTGAATTAATTAGATTTTGCACATTTTGTTTGAAAGATATGCAGTTCTCAATGTCATGACCTACTGCCCCAGCATGATATTCACAATAGGCGCTAGGGTTGTACCATGACGAGTAGGGCAGTTTTTTTTCTAGGACATAGATTGGGCCCACCAAATGATTTTGGAGCAAGGCCTGGTATAGCTCTTTATAGGTCATAGGGATAGGATCAAAGTGTTGTCTTTGTTTATTTGCACCTCAATTGCCAGGTGCATTATTGGTTGTTCGATTGGTATTTTGGTGGACTTGTGGAGGGTAGCCTTGTGGTGGGTTGGATAGGATTGCAAATGATGGGTTGTAAGTAATGGCATTAATTGGCTAAGGGGATATGGTGATAGGGTGAGAATAAAACGTGCTTGGGTAGTGAGGGCTAGGTGTTTGATGTTGTTTTGGTTGAGATGAGCTAGGATAACTTATAGCATTGGCCTTTCATTCCTTCTTTTTGTTGGCCATAGGCTTTTTGCTTGATCTAGACATTTCCCCAACCGATATTCTACCACTCTTAGTGGTTGTGTCAATCATTTCCCCAGAGAGGACGAGGTCAGCAAATATTTTAGTGGCATTTCCTATGAGCTTTTCGTAATAAAGGGTGCGTAAGGTATGGATGAAAGTAACTGTCATCTCTTTTTCTGTAAGGGGAGGCTGGACTAGGGCTACTTCCTCTTTCCACTTTTGGGCGTATTGCCTGAAGCTTTTAGTGGATTTCTTCTCAAAATTCATCAAAAAAAGTCGATTCGGTGCCCAATCCGACACGTACTGGTATTGATTGAGAAAGGCCTTAGCCAAATCATCCCACGATTGGATTTTCACATTGTCTAGCTCGATATACAACCGAGCTGTTGCCCCAATGAGGCTATGCTAGAAGCAATGGATGAGGAGCTTTTCATATTTCTCATACCCAGCCATCTTTCATAGGTACATTCGAACATGGATAGAAGGGCCGGTGGTTCCATTAAACTTTTTGAACTTTGGGACTTTGAACTTTAAGGGAATAACAAGGTTGGACGCCAAAGACAATGATTGTGCATTAATAGCTCCGAACTTATCACTCCCCTCGATAGCTTGGAGGTGTTTTTCTAGTAGTTGGAATTTGTTCACTTCTTCTACAGTCATGGTGGACTTTTGACCTTTGGTTTTCTTCGGTTCTTCATGGTTAAGGGTTATTGGATCTGCTGATGAGACTTTCGCATTCATCCCTTGAGTATTGGGAATGAATTGACCTGTCGTAATAGGATTAAGGTAGATGACTGACGGAGCCTAAGCGGCAGGTGCAGGAGTAGGCCGTTGTTCTTGTCTAGTTTCCCTTTGGGCAGGTTCTGGATTATTGGCAAGGGGACTTTTACCATTGGGAGGATCATTCCTTATTTCAGCGGTGCTGGCTTGCCCTCTTTCTCTCATAGAAGTTTCATTAGTTCCATAACTCTCGCCATTTGAGTTTGCATTTCCTTTTGCTGATGGAGCACCTGGTCCTGTGATTCCTTGACCATTAGCTCAAGTTGCTTAATACGAGGTTCATGATCACTCTCCATGATTTGCTTACGGCATCATGTGTTGTAGTGGTGCGTGATGTAAGGTTTCATGTTCCTGATTGATCTCGAAATCCCTTGTATTTTTATAGCCCAATTCCTATATTAGACTTCTTTTTTAAATGTATTTTTTGATGAGCATTCGTGATACGATGATAAGTTAAGATAATGAATGATTGATGCAAGTAAAATGAAAAAAATATGGTGAAATTAAATGTGCATATGCATTGGAGACAATTAATTCTTGGAACAGCTTCATCAATAACATCATTCATAGAGTCATAAAAAAGGGGTTTTCTTTTACGACATGATTACATCTGAAACTATCTAACATGATTACATTGTGTAATCACATGATCGAGAAAACCCAAAAGTCAATGCTCACGATCTCCAATAGGTGTGATGTCTCACCTTATGGATCGAGCTACTTCAATCATGTCATCTGCCTCTCGTTGAGCCATTTGAACTTGTTGAGTGAGGTGCTGATGCTATTCTTGGTAGTTTAGACGTGCTTGTTCGATTGTTGCTTGCCAATCTAATTCGCGTTGCTCCAAAGCCTTTGTTAGTTCATTGATACGACCTTGATGATCTTGAAGAGACTGTTCTAACTCTTGGATTCTATGAATGAGGGCTTCATTTTCAACCCTGGTGGCTCTCATATCTCGTATTTAGGCCTCAAGTCTTTGATTCCTTTATTAGTAGGTGGAAGCAAGAGCACGTGCCCTCGTGAACTTTTCTTTGCTAGTTCTGACTTCTTCTTTTCGCTGATTCAATTCGTGATTGAGAGTGGCAACTTTTGCTTCCCATTCGACTGATGTCTTGCCAATGCATCAGGACTTGTTAGCTTTTTGAAGTGTCACATAATCCTTGGTTAGGCTCTCAAGGTCATCTTTAAAGCGATCCCTTTTTTTAACAACTCGATCCATTTCACCACTCCTAAGATATATGTCCATCTCTAGCTGGCCCTTTTCCTCTTTAAGTCGAGAGATTTCTATGGCAAAGGATGCCTTTTCTCATTCAAACTCCCTCCTAAGTAGCTCGATCTCAGAAGGCAATTCTTTTATTGGTATTTGCAGTGCCCCAGAGTTGGGTGGTGGCAAAGGATCATTGATACGATGGAGTCTTCATTCTTTATATCTAAGCATGGTGGGGCTTCTTGTCCAATATCTTTCCATACAATGGATCTTTTTCCAAGCTTGGAAAGCTAACTGGACTTTCGCTTTATAATTGGGCTCTCCGTACTTAAAATCCTAATGTCCCAAGTCTTCAAGGAATGGGATGAATTACTGGCACTGGAACTAATGCAATACCAAAAGAAGAGCATAATTGGTATTTCCCCATAATCCCAAGAGTGGCACACAAGTGTAGTCTCCACATCTGTACATAATCAACTGAGGGAACACCTATAGGGCTCTCCACATGATTTTTTCCTCCTTGACGTTTTGTAATTCCTCAACCCAATGCTTTTCTGTCTTATCTTAATGATATTTTTCCTCTAATACTGTGGAAAGAGGACTGATCTTGAAGAGGAAATTTTGTCTGACTCTTCCTTTCCTAACATAAAGATGACTTAGGAGCCATATCTGGAGAATGAGGTGAACCCAATAAATCTTTTTGTTCTCGTCCTTTTACAAAAGCTGAGGGCGCCGATGGTTTCGGCGATGATGGTGGATACAGGGTTGATGTCGCAATATAGGCGAGAAAAGAAATATGTGACTGCTACCTCTTAATAACCCGAAGTCTTTGGGAATATAACGAGCCCGTAGATTGCCAAAGCGTAGACATCTTGAGCTTTCTTCTGATTAAAAAGATTCATGATTACCTCTTTCAAGCTAGCCTAAGAGATGCATTCGCTACTCCCTTTTACTTTGACATGACTATCAACCCATGCTTCTCTGACTCTAAGAATTCCTTCAACCTTTTCTTGAACGGGGGAGGCGTTAGAACCTTGCAGTAAATCTGGTCTGATTTGTCCTTTTTATGTTGAGCAAGGCTATGTACTCATCAATGGTAGGGAATAAATCTTGTTGGTTGAAGGTGAAACATTGGTAGGCTGGATTCCAAAATTGTGCCGTTGCTCGCAACAAGCCATCATCCAACTGAACTTGAAGTAAGAGAGCTATATCTCCGTACTTTTTAGTGAAGACTTCTTTCATGTTGCTGTCCCAAATGTACTTCAGTTCCTGACAATCATTCTAACGAAAGTCGATCTTGACCTCATCATGCATTTCTGAGATGTAGTCATACTTTAAGATGTCCCCTTCCTGATGTTGGTGAGCTTCTGACCATGTTCTAACATTTTTAAAGGACTCGATAGTGGAGATAAGCTGTTGCTCCATAAATGATGCCCCTTGCCGAACACCGAACCAAAACAATTGTCCCAAAATGATGATTCTCATGATGGTTATGATGAAATAATGTATGCACCAAAACACAAACATAGAGAAAATGAGTTAGTGAAACATATAAGAGACAAATGTAATAAAAATTTAAGAACATCAGAAGAGAAGAAAAAAAC
>JBBYHM010000026.1:1303308-1348827 GCA_038381775.1 Adansonia rubrostipa
GTGATGATATATAAAATTAAAAAATCGATAAGACTTGCTTGATGAATACATTATGATGGATGCTGTGCGATCGTTACATTGATCTAATGACTTTCAAGTCCTACAAAAGACTAGAGCTTCCTCTGCAGTTCACACTCGTAGATCATAATTCTAGATGGGGCAAGTTGTGAAGTAATTCTCATTATAGTCTCTTGTTTGTGAATGTAGAGGGAACCTAGCCAAAATAAATTAACACTAGTACCTTCCTATCATGGGCCTATAGGCTAAAGCCTACGTTATTACCACACTAATCAATATTATAGATGTTCAAGCCCATATTGATTGGATTATCTAAATTAATAAATAGGCTCAAATGCATCTTTATATGGATCATACATTAACCTGTTATGCTAAAATAAAATCACAATTGATTTAGCTCATATGAATTATTAGATAATTCTAACATTCTCCTACATAGGCAAATCAGTTGTGTAATTTTAATTTAAAAATATTTATTTGAAAAATGACTCTCAGGTTAATAATTTATTTTGTAGTGTGGTCACAATTTGAAAAACTTATGATCCAAGATGCAACATCTGAATAAAACTTTGTCCAACAAAGTCAAGTAACATTGAATCATGGCAACCGTTACATGCCTTATTGATGTAAGATTAATCTATGGTCGCAAATATTACCGATCCCGTCAACTAGTCATTAGTGTGGAGTTTAGCAAGAAAATAACATGCCAATTTGATCCAACTATCATAATGCTATTTTCATTGTCAGTCCTCACAATTTCTCTCCAAAATACACTTTTAAAGCTAGAGAAATTGTGCAGTTCATCGACAACCATCATGCGTCAAACTTCAATATGGTGTTAACTACGAGCACGGTGGTCCCGCCAACACGGAGTTCCAATAATGCAATTGAATATATGAATATATAAAGAGATAATAAATAAAATCAATGTATCCGCAACTGTTCAAAAGTTCAAAACAACATATCACAGATCAACCAAACACCACAAGTGTCAAATAACAAAGGTTCAACATGATTAGAAAATAACATTAAAACAAAGCTCCCTCTAACCAAGTATATCAAAAGAACTCAAAATGTCCATATTTTCAACATGTTTTAAATACTATTGGCCTAAATCTTTTGGTTAGGAGATCATATAGCATGGAATCTGTGTCAACAAATTCAACAATCATATCTTTGTCTTTCACAGTATCCTTAGCAGTCAAATACTTCCAAGTCTTGGGTGCCTATAACCACTAGTAGTCTTGTTATTATTAGTGTAAAACAGTTCAAGACTGTTATTACAGTAAATTCTCAGTGGCCTAGCAATGGAATCCATAATACGAAGTTCTGTCACTAAGTTTTTCAACCAAATACTATGAGTAATAGCAGCATAATATGCAATAAACTCCGCTTGCATAGTAGAAGAGGCAACCAGAGTTTGTTTCTTTTAACGAATTCAGTAGCGTGATATTATCCTATTAGTTTGAAGAAAAGCAAGCTTTTACAAGATATTCGTAGTAGTTATAGCAACAGCATGGGCATATGCATACATCCCAAAGAAAAACATATGCGGCAACAAGGCAACTAATTTGTTGTTTCTTGAGCTACCTAGGTGCTAAAAGGTAGCAAAATCCTGCAACCTCCAGAAGAAATTAAAACGCAAAACACTAACATGGACCAAAATGGAGCGAAAATGCACTAAAATGGGAATAGAATAGTAACATGGACTTGGATGAGAAATAAGGGGAAAAAAAAAAAAGCAAAGCTAGGCCTAACCACTAGTGAAGATTACCCTTGTTTCCTAAATTGTTAAATACTCATTTAACTCTTGTATTTTAGTTTAATTTTCAATTTAGTACTTAAAAAAATTGTCAACTTAGTATCTAAATTTTCATTATTTCAATCATATTTACAATCTAGATTAACACTATTAGTAAAACGCTGACAAGGTAATCAACAACTAATAAAAGTATAATACGTAACAAAATGCATATTAAAATACTTAGAGACAAAATAGGCTATATATAATTATTTTTAAAAGTACTTTAATAATAAATTTAAATAAAATGGGCTTGGGTTTTAAAAGGTAATTCAAACCTTAGGCAACCATTTTTAGCTGTACTTCTACTTTGAGATTTTAGTAAAATAAATTTTTCTTTTGTTTGAAAATAAACCTCTTACAAAAGTTAAAATATAAATTTGTTAATTAAATTAATATGGTCAAAAATTACTTGAAATACAAAACATCCTCTCTTTTTTTGGGTTTTTTTGTTTTGTCTTTTTTATCATCATTTTTATTTTTAAATTTTTTCTTTCAATGAATTTCTCTGTAGAGTTTTTTTTTTTTTTTTCACTTAAGTTCAATGATAATTATAATGAAATTTTAATATGTCATGGTCACGAAATTCAATTCAAATCAGATTTGCTAGTAAAAAAAATTAAAGCTTTTCAATTAAATATTTAAAACAAAATCTATGTATTTATTATGAGTTGAGATTTTGCCTGTTATAATTAACCATTGCCAAGATTTCGTAGTAATTATCTAGAAACAGAATTCATAAGAAATATATTTAGTAAAATTTTTATGTTTTTTGAAAACAAAAAAAAAATAAAATTTTTAATATTGTTGAAATTCTTAGGTTCATTATTTTTTATTGAAATTACTATCTATTATTATATGGCATTCGCATATGGATGTTCATTGTTTTATTTATTTTGAATATAGAATAACTTTCTTTCTTATAGATTAGATAATTTTAAAAATAAAAAAAATATATTTGTAATGAAACTTTAGTAAAAAAAGTAAATAAGAATAACTATTTTTGTCCACTCAAAAGAATATCCATATTCCTAAATTTAAAAATTTTTTATTTTAATAAATTGATTTACCTTAAATATAAAATTGATTAACCTTTTAAGGTTAGTGAGAAATTAAAACTTTTAAAATAAATATATATACAATTTTAATTTTTATTTATTATTAAATAAAAAATGTTTTAATGAAATTAAACTTTTCTCTTATAAATTAGATTAATTTTAAAAATAAAAAAAATTTACGATAACAATTTAGAAAATAACAATTTTTATCAATTCAAAAAATTCTTCACATTCATACTTTTATATATACTATTATTGTTGTAACGTGTATCAAATGCAAATTCTTATTGCTTAATGAAATTTTGATCATATTGTAGTATACTTTACAAATAAATTAAAATTAATAAAATATTCATTAATAAAATTTGTATTAACATATGAATTTTGTTTTATGTCCAAATCATATCAAATTAATATAAAATTTATAATTGTTTAATTTTAATTTAAAATTAAAAGTATGAAGATAAATAAATTGATATAAATTTTAACTCTTTTTTGTTATCGAATAAATTTATTTACTTTTTAATATTAATAAAAAATTAAAAATTTGAAATAACATAATTTAACATAAACGTTAACTCTTTTTTTATTTACTATCAAATAACTTTATTTTTAAAGAAACTTTCAATAAAATTAAATTTTTTATTTATAAATTAGATAAATCTTATTGATGTTAAAATAATTTAGTAAATAATAATTATTATTTTTCTTAATTAAAAAAATTTGCATTTGTGCTTTTATATATAAATATAGATTTAGATAATAAATTTTGGATAATATTTTCGTTTCTAGCACTATTCACAAGCAATGAATGCTTATATATATCAAGTAACATTCAAAAATATTTTAGTAAACACTATAAACTAAATCAAGCAATTGTAAATTTAAAATACTAATAGATCAAAAAGTCTTTAATTAAATGTTAACAAATAATTATATTAGAACATAAACAGTTTAAAAACATATATATACATATATAAATAAATAATATAATAAAAAACAGTATTTTACGATATTATTACAATTTAAAAATTATATATTTAAGCATTAACTCTTTTTCTCCCTTTTGAAACTTTAAGCATTAATTTTTTAGTATAACAAAACAATGCCTACTTTGGCGCATTTTCGTTAAACAAGTATAGGACCAAAGCTTTACCAAATATTAAAAGTCTTAAATTAATTTAAGACAACAATTAAATAAAAAAAATAACAGTTAAAATGAGGTTTAAACAAATCCCAAATATTTGCTTTATGGGAAACTGGAATCCAACTTTAGACTTAGCCAACCTATCTGCGGTTGGTGGTGGTCGGTGCTGGCGGCGTTGGCGGCGCTGGCGGATGCGTTTTGGACTAATATGATGGTGGCAAAAATACTACTTTTTGTATTCCATTTCTTGTTCTCTTGTCCACGTATTATGGTACTAGAATAGCGAACGAAATTACCATTATGGCCTCTGTTTCCATAATTAGGTGAGGAAAGAATATTCTCCAAGAAAAAGGCATCACAGTGAAATTGTCCATGAAAATTTTAAATTTTTTATTAAATTTTAAGTTTAATTGATTTAAAATTTTATTTTACTATTTATTGTATTATTAAAGTATTATTTTATATTAATATTTATATATTTTATAATTAAATTTAAATAAAAATATTTTTATTATAAATAATTTAAAATTTTTTTGTAATTTTATCTAAAATCACTGAGATAATTATCTCACACAATAATGATGAAAAAAAAACTTTACAAGTAGAGTTTGTAGGATAACACGTGTCTTATTTTGAGTTTCTACACCTTACTTTTCATTTTTTTTTATTAATCTTATTTTTTTATTTTAAAATTAAAATATGAAATTTATTGAAGATAAAATGTCATTAGAATGTCACTACAATTTACAAACATGCTCTTATGGACACAAATTTATTTATATCAATGGAGTTCACATTTAAACAATGTGATTTTAATTTTATGTTGTTTATTTTGATTTTATATTTTTTTGAAAAGTTTTATTTCAATTTCAATTTTATGTTTAATTTTTTATTTTGATTTTATATTGAATTGGGTTTTTTAATTTAATTTCATCTACATTAAATATAAGGTGATGTCATAGACATAAAGTTGATAAAACTGATTAAAACTTAAAAATTCAATTCAATTTGAATTATTAAAAAAATAAATAACTACTTGAACTCGCTCAACTCAAACTCATATAATTTAAACTTAAATTTATTTAATTTGAAAGTTTAATAAATTGAATTTTAACTAGAGTTGAATTAAATTTAAATAAATAAAAAAAATAAAAAACTTAAATAAATCTAATTCGAAATGATTTGAATATTTATTCGAACTAAAACCCATCCAAATTTTTAACAGGAAAAAAATATCAATTTAAGTTTAATAGTATATCCTAATAGAAGACCATCGTAATTATCAAATGTATCACTTTCAATTTGGATGAGATGAGGTGGGCTTTGAAAATAAATATTTGATTATGGTTGTGTAATAGTATAAGATAAAAGAAGTTTTTGAAATGTTGAAGAAGAGGTAATTTGATTAGTCCTATATTATTATTTAAACAATATTTAAATTAAATTGTAAATATTATTTTTAAAAAGTGAAATATTTTTTTCAAGGTAGATTTGATTCAGTTTGATCTAGACTTGAGTAAGGAAAAAAAGTTTCTAAGTTATAGTCTAATTCAACACATGAATATTTTTACATTGAAGGAAACGAAAAGGGTTAAATACTCATTTGGCCATTGTACTTTAGTTTGACTTTTAGTTTGGTACTTAAAGAAAAAATTGTCAACTGGACACTCGTACTTTTATTTTATCATGTATATTGACCTTTTAAACTAACATCATTAGTCAAACATTAGCACTTGGCAATATGACATGTTATTGATTCCACATATTATGAAAACAAAAAATTTCAAAATTTAAAATTTTAAAAGTTTCTTTATTACATATCAAGCTCTCATTTGTTGTTGACTACCACGTTACTATTCAACTAACAGTATCCAAAAGGTCAACTTATATGATGAAATAAAAATTTAAGTATTAAATCGATAATTTTTTTATATATTAAATTAAAAATCGAACTAAAATTTACAAAGATTAAATAAAAATTTAACCCACAAAAAAACAATTAGTGTTAGACTAGAAATGGAAAACGAAAGTTTTTAAAGCGTTGAACGAAAGTTTTTAAGGTAAAAAAGGCCAAATGGGGAAGAGAAGCATAAAGCAGCCAGCAGAAGAAGAAAGCAAGGGCGAAGCAAGCTTAGCGTCATCAAAGCCCCACCGGCCACAACCATGACTTTTATTGGGCAGAATCATGGCCGGTGACCGACCTTTTTTGTTTTTTCACTCTCAATCCGTAAATTTTTACCCTTTTTTATATATTTTTATATATAATAATTATATAAAATATTTTAATAATTTATATTTTATAAATCTTAATATATTTTTATATATGTATTATTTTTTAACTCATATTGTATTTTATGTTTTATTTTTATTATTTTTTATGTTACGTTTAAAATTATTAGACCTAAATCATAGTATTTCTGAAACCAATCCTTTTCAATTTTCTCTATATTTTTCTTAAATTTACATTAATACTTTCTTAATTTCATGAAAAATAAAAATCTCATTTATTTATTTATAATATAAATAAAAACATGAATGTAAAAATATTTTAAATTAATAAAAATAATTATGATAATTCATTATATTTTTAAATCACCATTATAATTATTTTTTTATTGCTACTAAAGTTTATTCAAATGATTTAATTTATAATAAATAAAAATAATAAAATTTTATATGAAACAATTTTATCTTAAAAGTTATACTTTTCTTTCACTAACCTTAAAATCAATTTATTTAATATAAATAAAAATAATTAAATTACATTTATTTTCGTAATAATTTTGCATCTACGCTCATTATTAAAGGTGGATGGAACCAATTCAATTGTAAATTTACAAAAATAACCAAATTTAACTTATAGGGTAAATTGTAATGAAAACTATTTTTATATTTTACCTTTTAAATTAACTCTTCATTTTTTTAATTTTTTTATTGTGAGCATGCAATGTCTAATTAATTTAAAAAACAATGAATTTTATAATAATATGATATGATATAATTTGCACATGAAATAAAATTCAAATATTAAGCCAAATTTTAAATATCATAAAATTTATTATTATTAAATATATAATTATATATTTAAAAAAATATATATATATCAAAATGATAACAAATATTAATGTTATTGAAAAAAAGGAATGGAAAACAAAAAAGAAAAGAAAAGAAGTATCCATGTTCTTACAAAGCACAAAGATTCTTGAGACATCAACAACAACAACAAAATCTATGTAAAACAATTAAAAAGCCGTAAATAAAGGTAATAACCCTTTGAATCTTTTTGATATATATATATATATATATTCATTTTAATGTTTTTTTTCATTTTTTAACTTTTTACTGTTACTCTTTATTACTATACTTTTTGGTTAATACATCAATTGTCACTTTAATTATACTACGTTATTATAATTTGATATTTAAAAAAATTTTATAATTATTGTTTAAATTTTATTTTCATTATAAATGTTAGTTGAAGGTTTAATGGATTTAACTTATCATTTTTTATCAATAAGATTGCGCTATATGATATCACTGACACATCAACATTCAAGATAAAATTTTATTTTATTTATTTTTAAATTAAAAAAATTATATGATATTGTTGATTAATCATTAATATCACATGTTATAATTTTATTAATTAAAAAATAATCCATTAATATTTTTAAATTTATAAATAATATTTATAATAAAAATAAAATTTAAATATTTAATTTTAAATTTTTTAAATATTAAATTATAAAATGAAATATAATTGTATAAACCCTTGTACTTTCCATAGAAAACTTATTTGTAATTATTTTGACTGCAACTCCTATTTTAATTACAAAATTTATCCAAAATGAAGAAGCAACAAATTTCAGCCTGTCGTTGATGACAAAATGGAATCAATCCCATCATTAAAAAATTTTTCAACTTTGTTTAACTGTACTTTTGATTGATCCTTAAGTATTTCTACCTGGATTAATTTAATTAATTATTAATGAGATTTTACAGTTCATTTTGATTTTCTTCTATTTTCTTTTTTTTGGATTGCCATTAGTGATAAGCACGACTGGCACTCATCATTCCCTTCAGGCTCTTTTTCTCACTTTCTTCCTTTCTCTCTCCAACTTTTTCCCTCTCTACAACTCATGCTTTCTTTCTTTGTCTAAAAACATCTATTCCAATTTTTTCTTTCTTTTGTTCTTTCAATTCAGCTGTTTTTTTTTTCTTTTTTTTCACTCTCAAAGTACTCTCATATTGTTTTTCTTTAATTTTTTTGGATCTGGTTTCTGCTTGGGTTTCGGATTTATCTATCATCTTCAACACCAGGTGAGTTTTTTTATCTTATTTTTACTTTTTTTGGATTTTTGGAATCTGGGTATTTTGAATTAATGTTCTATCTGCTAAATTCAAGAAGATATATAGCTTAAAGAATATTATTTTATGGGTTGTTGAGCTTTAGAAAGTTGGAGCAGCGTTTTTCATGTTTTTGGGTTTATTTTTGTGCTATGCCTTTTGTTTTTGGTTTGGTAAAGATTTGATCTATTGGTTGATGATGTCATTGATGTGTTGGGATTTAAAAAACTGCAGCTCAACTTTGATGAATTAACTTCAATCTAAGCCTGATTTTTGCCGAGCAAGCACTGGTTTATGGGGGACCATGATTTTGCTGGTTTTTTGTTCCTCTGATATTATGAGTTTGAATAAAATATGGTCTTTTTTGTCAATTTTCATGACATTGAATTTCGATATGTGGGAAATTGTAAAAATCTAAAACACAGTGATCGAATGTTATATTTCCAATATATTTAGAGATTTCTTTTCTGGGTGTCTCGAACATGGCCCTAGTAGGACTGGACAGCCAAACAAGTATTCTGTGTTGTCAAGTGGAACTCTCGGGAGCCTAAGCTTGGTCTTAGCTGTCTATTTAACTGACCTTTATGCAGTTTTAAAATTTCTTCTTTTAGTTGATTGTATGTCAATCCAGCTAAAATTAGTTCTACAGTTTAAAATGAGCCTAAGAATTTCAAAAGAGAGCTGATTAAGAGAAGAAAAAATGGCATTATAGCTGGCTAGAACTCCGGATTGCGGGTCTATATGTCTGAACTAGTTTAAACTGTTTCAGATTTAGTTGCTGATGCTCTCCTCTTACCAGCTAGTGGCTACTTTGGGTCCATAATGAAGAATTTTGTAGATGTTTCATCTTTTTGGGGGAAAAGGCATATGCTATGTTACTCAGACTTGAGTTTGAGTGTTAGATATGGGCATGTGTGTCCACACGGGTATGTTCAATGTTTCTAAGTTTTTCGACGTATTTGAAGGGTCCTTAGAGGGTCATATCTCTATACCCACATCCGAAAATATGTTGGACGCTAGTACTTCCAGACAAATGAAGAGTCAGAGCAACATAGAGTGTATGTGTTATTAATAATGTGAGGAAAAAAAAATGAAAGAAAGAAAAATGAAACTACACTCTTATCCTTTGCTAGCAATCGCACCGGGACAGAAGTGAACACTGCAACCGAATGAGAGATGCAGGTGGATTATGTTAATTTTGACGAAGTGTTTGATGTGAAAATGCATAACAATGATAGATTGCATAGAATTAAGCATGTGCTTTGTAGAGTTTAGTGCAGGACATTCTTGTACTTCATGTATAACTAATCTAAATACAGGTTCCAAATTTAACCGATGCGCAAATTTTTGCTTCCAAATTTAAGTTCAAGTCATATGTATCAAGATCAGATGTGGTGGGATATTTTGTTACTAAAAATATTACTTCCAACCTAATCAGGAATTGGGTGTAATCTGAATTCTGTAATTTCCTTATTTGATTTTTGATTCAATAAATTTGATCATCTTTTCAACAGCAATACCATAAACGGTGTTGTGGGGGGAGCATCGTTTCTTCTTTCTTTAGATTCTCATCCTGCAGTATTTATGAATCTAATTCATACTTAATTTATGGTTTGTTTCAGGTTATTTGTATTACTTGCCTCGAGCTTCATACCTAGACAATCAAAACATTAAAGGCTGCATAAAAAGTATGGCGGTTTCCATGAGGGATTTAGATCCAGCTTTCCAGGGAGCCGGCCAAAAAGCGTATCCTTCACCTTTTTGAAACTTGCAGCATTACATGGATCATGATCCCGATTATTTACTGTTCTTTAGCTCGATAGTCAAAATAATTTTTTTCTAGTAAATTTACGTTGTACATTTAGTATAGGGTGACCAAGTTTGTAGAAAGCGAACAACTATCACGTCTGTTGCTGTTTTAATCTTGGGTATGCCTGCTTTTGAGTTGCACTTCTTCATGAAATTTTTCTCCTTAACAGTGTGCAGTGGAATTGAGATATGGCGCACTGAAAACTTCCGCCCTGTTCCTGTTCCCAAGTCATCTTATGGCAAATTTTTCACAGGGGATTCCTATGTTATTTTGAAGGCAAGTTATTCTGTTGGGAAATATCAAATTGGATTTTACGTGTTGCATGTTTTTCTTGGCACCACAATTTGAAACTTGTGGACTTGTCATTGCTATTTTTAACGTGACTGCTAAAAGGCTACGGTAATGGAGAAAAGAGTCCGTTTGAGGCTTTTAATGATAAACTTTGCTGGGTCTTGAGTATTTGGCTGATGCCGTCGTTTCGTTACATGGGCGTTATTCATAAAATTGAGTACTCATATATTGCTAGATTATGTTTGAGGCTCTATGATGCATCTAAGTTTTCTTTCTCTGATTAATGTTCATTAATATTACTATCTTTTGGCAGACAACTGCCTTAAAAAGCGGTGCCTTACGTCATGACATCCACTACTGGCTTGGTAAAGATACAACCCAGGTAAACCTTGTTCACGCAATCTTCTTTTTACTAGTTGCCAGCAATAGATTGTTATTTTGAACGAAAAAAATAATAGATTGATTTTGTGACCACAACTTGTTTAACATAGGATGAAGCAGGTGCTGCTGCAGTCAAGACTGTTGAACTTGATGCTGCTCTTGGAGGGCGCGCTGTTCAATATCGTGAAGTGCAGGGCCATGAAACTGAGAAGTTTCTTTCCTATTTTAAGCCATGTATCATACCCCAGGAAGGTGGAGTTGCATCTGGATTCAAACATGTTCAGGAAGAGGAACATAAGACCCGTTTGTTTGTCTGTAGAGGCAAAAATGTTGTCCATGTAAAAGAGGCAAGTCTTTCGACAAGCACTGATGATTCTCACTCTCGATTGTGATTCAATTCTTTTTCTTCGAGAAGTTGATGATGTGTGTCATGGCAGGTTCCATTTGCTCGATCGTCACTAAACCATGATGACATCTTTATACTGGATACCAAGTCTAAAATCTTTCAATTTAATGGTTCCAATTCATCCATTCAAGAAAGGGCAAAAGCCCTAGAAGTTGTTCAATACATTAAAGATACTTATCATAATGGGAAATGTGAGGTAGCCGCCATTGGTGAGTAAACTAATAGATTTGGATCATGAAGGAAGAGAAGAATAAGGTGGAGTGAGAAGTGGATAATTGTATATAAACTGATAGATTCTATCTAATTACTCTATGCAGAGGATGGAAAGTTGATGGCTGATGCTGAAACTGGAGAATTTTGGGGATTCTTTGGTGGCTTTGCTCCGCTTCCAAGGAAGACTGTTAGTGATGAGGAGAGGACTGTTGAGTCTCATCAAACCAAGCTATTAAGGTAAAATTTTATCTTGGTTTGGCAGTGGTGATGATGGTCAATCAATGTTTGGCTGATTACCTCCACAAAGGCAATTTTTTTGCTTTCTCTAGGTAGAGCAATATTAGTTATCATTGCGCGTAAAGAAAATTACTTTTTCATTTGGTGAAGGGTCTTTTATTTTGGATCTGCTTTTTACTTTGAAAAATGTTCTCATCGGATTATGTTTGCTTTGAAGAGTTGAGAAGGGGCAGGCAGAGCCTGTTGGGACTGATTCTTTGACAAGAGAGTTGTTGGACACAAATAAATGCTATATTTTGGATTGTGGGTTAGAAGTCTTTGTATGGATGGGAAGAAATACTTCTCTCGATGAAAGAAAGAGTGCAAGTGGAGCAGCTGAGGTAATAGCTTTCTAAGGTGATATAGACCTACTTTTATTTGGATTTCTCTTTCACTCATTTTGCATCGCTGATGTCTCTGAACAGGAGTTAATCCGTGGTTCCGATCGACCGAAATCCCAAATAATTCGTGTAATTGAGGGATTTGAGACTGTTATATTTCGGTCAAAGTTTGAGTCCTGGCCCCAGGCCACTAATGTTACTGTTACTGAGGATGGTAGAAGCAAAGTTGCTGGTTAGTAACTGAAATATCTTGCAATTTTGTTGTGTTTGCAGTATGCATTGTCCTTAATATTTTTTCTGTTTTAGCCATCAAATAAGCATTATAACCATTGTCAATTTGAAACATTTAACATAAATTTCAATGGTTTTTGTAGCACTTTTGCGTCGTCAGGGGATGAATGTCAAGGGTCTTTCAAAAGCTGCTCCGGTGAAGGAAGAACCCCAACCATATATTGATTGCACGGGAAATTTGCAGGTATATTTGTACTTATGTATGTTTTTCTGTGTGCTGAATCTTTGCATATATGATTCCTTACTGCCTTGCTCACCCAGACAGTGGAGCTACAAGTTTTTTCTTGGGGTATGTCGCTCTGAGATTAAAGTAATATATAAATATTTGAATAGGATTAAAGTTAAAAGTAAAAACTGAGAACACTAAATTCAGATAGGAAGATAACATTTTCTGTCATTAACATAGTAGGGAACTGGTTGCCAAAATATTTAATCAATTTGTTTATTTGATTTGATTGGAAAAAAAAATTCATAATGAGTTAAAAGATCATGTACAATAATATATTTATATTATTCAAAGGTACAGAAACATTTACCTTCGTGTTTTTTAGACTGAAGATCGGCTGCCATTTCAAGCTCTTGAAGAACATTACTACCTCTTCTTTTTGGTTCCAATGATGGGTTTATATCTTCGTAAAGAATTACTTTTGTTCTCTTTTTACTTGTTATCTTGCTTAAACATATAGCAACTGGATGATGTTTCCTTTTAGCAAAATCTTACAAACTTAAGTGAGGATTTGTGTTGCCTTTTCCTAGTTAATGAGTGATACTGGTACCTTATAATTTTTTTTTACCTAAATTAATATATTCTTATAGGAAATGGTTGAAGTCTTTGTTTTGAAAGCTTGGGTATTGTCATATAGACACCCCCAAGAAAAAGAGGGGAAAAGAAAAAAACAACTATAGAAACTATGATTATTTCCTGGACAATTACATTTTTTTTTTTTTTGGTGCAATGCTCTATGGGTTTTTTGGATTGCATTTGATGGCAGTTTTTTTTTCTTTTGGGGAATGCTTTATGGATTTTTTGGATTGCATTTGATGGGCAATCTCTCCAATTTATATGCTAATCTCTATCTCTATCTCTATATGTGCTAACTATGATTGGATCGAGTGGCAGTGATGCTCTTCTCTCCGTGCTATCGACATAATATATATGTAGCATATTGACTTTGAGATTTATGCAAGTTTGCTGATTGTAGCATTGATGTGGCTGTGCAGGTTTGGCGTGTGAATGGCCAGGAAAAAGTTCTCCTTCCAGCTTCTGAGCAGTCAAAATTTTACAGCGGGGATTGCTATATTTTTCAGTATTCTTATCCTGGAGAAGACAAAGAAGAGCATCTTATTGGAATATGGTCTGGAAAGCAGAGTGTTGAGGTGATTAAGCGTTCTTTAACTTTTCTTTGTCTCTCAATTCCCAAAATTGTTGTGCCATAATGCTTTCGGCCATGGTATCTATGACTGTCTCATGAAATATTATTAAGATTTGACTGACTTTTTACATTTATGTGTAATGAAAGATTGCATTAGAGACCACCATTTTCTTTCTGCTGCTCGCTTTAGTTCTGGCTGATGGAAATTCTCATCTTTTTGAAAATTTCCTTTTAAACATTTTTTCTTTAACTATTATGAACGTCTATGGGTCAAATTACTGAATGAAGCTGAGTTTTCCATCCCAAAGTTGATAGAAAAAGACAGCTACAGAAATTAGTTTGTTGGTCCAAGTTTGAATTTGATCCCTGTACTATTTCAATTTGATAGCTTTAGTCCATCTACTTCAAATTTGATGTTACCAATTGACCTTATCGACTTGTTAAAAGTATAAGGATTAAGTTCATTATAATTGGGTAGAGGAATAAAACGGCCGAATTGAAATAATAAAGGGACCAAATTCAGATATTTGTACCTAATTAGTTGGTAAAAAGGAAAGGAAATTTATAACTTTGATAGTTTAATTTGTTGTTTCCCTTTCCTTCTATTACGAATTTCATCTTTTAGTGCCTCTGCAGATGATATGAACCAAAAAGGTACTCTGTAGCAATGTAGAATGGTTATATTTAATCCAAGTGGTTATCTATGTAGAATTTTATCGGATTTAAGGCTTCTCTTTTTGTTTTTCTAATGTTTACACATCAGATAATAAAACCTTCAGCTTCCCACATGTAAGTACCTAGAATTTATGGAAATGTAAAATGGAAGATGTTTGAGCTAAAGTTCCCTGTTTGGGATTATTAACCATTTGTCTGCATATTATTATCTTGAGTGTTATACAATTTTTAATTCTAGTTATGTGAAATCATTAGGCTAACGCCTGCAAGTTGGAATAGAAGCTTTTGTGAGTTAGTTCTTGTCAATTGAGTGAATAGAGGGATACTATAGTCTGTAGTAAATGTGGCAATTGGGTTGGTCAATTTGGAGTTGTGTCATTTCAGGCATTGACTTTCTGGATCATTTCAGAATTCGGCGTTTGACTTTTTGACTCATTTGATATTGATAGGTGTGTTGGTTTGTTGGGTCTGGTCTTGCCACGTTTACTTTGCCATATAGCAATCAAGGTGGCTTTTTTTTTCCCCCCTTCCTTTGTCATGTGCATATTGTATGATTGACCAGGCTTGAGTTGGTGACTTCTAGAGTAAATCTGGGTTGGGTCTAGGAGGGATTTTGATGCATTTAACGAGTCATTTGAATTGGGTCAAATTTAGCCACCTCTCTACAATCTTTTTCGAATAAAGATCTATTGCAACATTTGCCATGCTTACAAGCGTGGTTCATAATGTAGACATGGAGAAAATTGTCTATAATGGTTAAATTTGATCAGTATACTTTCTCTTAATGGTGTGGCACTTTATCCTAACAGAACAATCATGAAAAAGTTGATTTAGTTGGCATTAGCATTAGAAAAGTAGGTTAATCATGAAAGTAGAGTTTAACGTAATCAGTATACTGTCTCGTATGATAAGCATTGTGCTTGCGCCAACATTGCTTGTGAAAGGAGAAAACTTGTTTTTAACTTTTTTGCCTTTCATTAGATGGCGTCCTTTTTAAGCATCTTCATGTGTGATTATTTATTTTCATATACGGAACACATATATGGACCATGGATGCGACTTGTCCTCCTATACCTATATCTTATTTTCTATGTGCTTGTATTTATCATAGTAGCTTTTCTTACGATGCTTGCTTTAGCATTATCACTTTACTAATTATGCATTTCTGCTTAACAGGAAGAAAGAGTTTCTGCAGTCTCTTTGGCAAGCAAAATGGTTGAATCGATGAAGTTCCAGGCAACTCAGGTAGTGGGTTCCCCCCCCCCCCTCTCTCTCTCTCAAACTAGGGCATTGTTCTATTGCTGAAGTTATTGTATGTATATATTTCTATTTTTCTTCTAATGGTATCTTATCTGATTATCAGGCCTGCATCCATGAAGGAAGTGAACCCATTCAATTCTTTTCAGTCTTCCAGAGCTTCATTGTGTTCAAGGTTTGAGGAATTTTGATTTCTAAATTTTACTTCTATGGATTCTCATATGTTTTGAGGTCTTCTCTAGATGACTGGTTCAATTATGTAAAATTCATCAGGGTGGTCTTAGTGATGGATACAAGAATTACATTGCTGAGAAGGAAATCCCAGATGGGACATACACGGAAGATGGCGTAGCACTGTTTCGAGTACAGGGGTCTGGACCTGATAATATGCAAGCAATACAAGTCGAAGCAGTATGTCCCAAGTTTCATATACTAAATTTGTTTCCTTCTGAACTTGTAACAAGTATGATCCTGATAGAACTAAATTTTTTTGTGGGAGAAGGTTTAACATCTCCACCTGACTACAGTCTTGTACTCGTTTTCGTTGTTTTAGATTTTGATTAAAGGTGACTGGACTAAACCTTCGCCTCATTTAATTTAAACAATGAGACCGCAAAGAAGTCCTTGTATTTGCCTTGGCCTTCACTTAGGGATCAAAACCTATTTTCAAATGGCTGCTTTTATATCTTTTTTGTTTTTAATCTAATTATTGGCACTTGTGCTCTTTTCTCTTTTTCTTTATTTAACTTCTATCAGGTTGCATCATCTTTGAACTCCTCGTACTGTTACATATTACATAGTGGTTCCACTGTCTTTACATGGGCTGGAAACCTAACTTCCCCTGATGACCAGGGGCTTGTTGAGAGACTGCTCGATCTCATAAAGGTTCGATTTGTACTTTTAAGCAATTTCCTTCAGAGAATTCTATTTAGGCTTGATGGATTAGTATGGCTAAGTGGATAGTTTGCATTTATTGCATCGAATATTATGAATTATTTTAGATTCAGTTATTTGAGTTTTCAATTTCGGTCTTCTAGTTTCTATTCATGTTTATGTCTGATTGGTTGGCGTTCCTTGTTTTCTTTGGCTTATGATATGTTTTCGATTATCTCCAGCCTAATTTACAATCGAAGCCCCAAAAAGAAGGATCAGAATCTGAACAGTTTTGGGAGTTGCTAGGAGGAAAATCTGAATACCCGAGCCAAAAGATTTCAAGGGAACCTGAAGGTGATCCTCACCTATTCTCATGCACGTTCTCAAAAGGTATTAATAACTCTTTGATGGTTATAAGGTTTTTAATTCATTGTCTCTTATTTCTAGAAATGTAAAATATTTATTTATAATTGTAATTTTTTTTCTAATCTCTTATCTTTCTTCATTGACATGGTGAATTGCAAATTGCACTCCAATCCGCAGGGAATCTTAAGGTTTGTATCTACTTTTCATGTACTTTGTAAACCCACAGTATGGACCTTGTTTCATGTGGTTTGAATTTTTAATTTCCGGTATATTGGTTCTGACACTGTAACCATTTATGAATATAATGCTTTGAACTCATGTCATTATATTCCAGGAGAAAAAAAAGGGTCAAAAGAAGGAAAACAATCTTGTACCTTCTTGTCTTTTATTTGAACCATCGTTTTGAACTGAAGTTCTTTTTTTGCAGGTGGCGGAGATTTATAACTTCACCCAGGATGATTTGATGACTGAAGATATATTCATCCTAGATTGCCACTCGGATATCTTTGTCTGGGTTGGACAAGAGGTTGATACCAAGAATAAATTGCAGGCCCTGACTATTGGTCAGGTAATATAAACTGGTTGTACTTTTGTAGAAGGTGGAAACTATCGTTGCACTATCTTTCACTGTTGGAAAAACCGGATCGACCGGTTGAACCTCGAATTGGTGCCTAGTTCGGTCTGTGATATGTTATAGAATCGGGGTTTCAGGGTATGGGGGAAAAGCTAGTTGAATCAGTAAAGAACCGGTTAAAATTGGAAAAATTCGGAAAAATGGATTTAAGTTTATTTTTTAGTATTTTTTTTCAAAAAAAATTATATTATCAGATTTGAACCTCTAACTTATTAAATCTATAATAAAGATCATACCATTTAGCTAAATGTGTGTTTTTATTAAATATTTACTATATTTTAATACTTATTTGCTATTAAAATTATTTAATATATATTTAATTTTTTTTTAAATTAAATAATCTGGTTCAACTGGTCCAATCGGTCAGACCGATTGAACAATGACCCGGAGGTCTCAACGGTCTGACTTACGGTCCCCTTTTTTTTAACATTGCTCTCTTTTATTGAGGTAGTATTTTTGCCCATCAACAAATTATGAATATTGAGTGCCACTATATTTGTTTAAGTCATAAAACTGAAAAAGTAATGTAAATAGAGTTCTCCCTGGTGATTGGTCGGTCCAATAGTTAGGAATTTGAAATATTTTGTGGTGGGTTCTGCCAGGTGTGTTCTTAACTTTTCCGTCTGTTGTTGCACAGAAATTTCTTGAGCACGATTTTCTCTTAGAAAATTTATCTCGTGAAACTCCGATATACATAGTCATGGAAGGGAGCGAGCCGCCCTTCTTCACGCGTTTTTTCACATGGGACTTTGCAAAGTCTGCAGTAAGTATCTTTACGACCGCATTGGAAGCACTCATGGTTGATTTATCTTTGCAAGGCTCTTAGCGTTTTTTATTTGCTGGCAGATGCATGGAAACTCATTTCAAAGGAAACTTACAATAGTGAAAACCGGGGTTACACCTGTAATGGATGTAAGACTTCATTTTACTCTTTCAGATTAGTTGAACCTTCTTGCTTTTGATATTGAGTGATCATTATCCAAGCCCCAAGTTTTACATGTACATGATGCATAATGACTTCTTGGCTATAGATATTCAATGTATTTTGCTTAGTCTCACACGATAATTTTAAAGAGGAACCGTTACAAATGTACTTAAAAACGAATAGTTTCTTTCGACTTATTGCATCTTACACTAATTATGTTCTATCAATGCATGCATCACCCTGGTAATACAGATGATCAGAGAGACTTGAAATGGTTGTTAGGAATAGGAAGTTCCAAGGAGTCTTTCTCTCGATTGCATTCCATAAAATGCAAACAGTACATAAATGTTTGTGATGATCACCACGAAAATGATTTATCAGTCATATGTTTGGCACATGTTCGGTATTCTTTTTCATTATTTGTTTATTTTTGGGGAAACAAGATGCGGATCGTTTTTTTATTATTATCCTTTTCCTCCTTTTCCTTTTCAAAAGATAGGAGGGTGATCGGTTACTTGTATCACATTTGGAAGTTAAAATGCTGATATAAGAAGTTCATAAGAGAAGTATCTACTTGAAATTATTACTTCAAACTGTCTTCTGGATATCTTTTGCTCCATGTTATAACTGTAGCGGCATCTGCTGAATGTAGTGGTCCTTCTATTAGCACACTTCGGCACTTCTCTTTCTCTGGTTCAGAATGGTAGAATCATTGTTTTAACTGTAGTTTAGTAGGTAGCTCGGGCTATGTTACTCGGACTTGGGTATGAATGTCGTAAATGGGTATGTGCCCCGCATAGGTATGTTCAATTTTTTTCAAGATTCCATGTATTTGGACAGTCCTTGGGGAATCATATCCCCATTTCCATATTTGGATATATTTCAAGAAAAATGAAGAGATGAAGCAACATAGAGTGAGGGTGCCAAAATACTGCCAACTATATTCCCTTTGTTATAAGCAACCATGAATATGAACTTTGTGGTTCTTGTAGAGGAAGTTCTTGTTGTTTAGGATGTATCCAATGGTAAGGAGAACAAGGTTCAGTGTTTTTGCAGCATTTGTTACATTTGAAAGGAGATAAAAAGGGGGAAAGGAGGTGTGTGGTAAAGAAAATTAGAGTTCTTTCCTGAAAATGTGCTATAAAGTAATAGCGGGATGCAACCATAAGAGGGCATACTTGCTAGCTATGTTACTAGGACTTAGGTATGAGTGTCCAATATATGTACGTGTCTAACATAGATATGTTCAATTTTTTCTAAGTTTTTCTATGTATTTAGGGGGTCCTTGGAGGGTCATATTCTCATATTCATATCCGAATATGTGTCAAATGCGATTGTCGAACTCGTTACTTCAGGACAAATGAAGAGTCGGAGCAGCATAGCTTGCTAGTAGAACAGCTGCTTGTTGCCATCCTGTGTCGCATGTTTAACTCAAACTTTTCATTCCAAACTAATAGCCAACAGCGTGGTTCTAATAATATCCGGATAACTCAGGCCGATTTGCGTTTGAAAGAAATGAATACAATCAGTTTTGGTAGCCCTTAATAAAAATGTGAGGACTCCATATGATTTGTTTATTAATATGAGGGCAGAAAACATGGCCTTTTCTAGTAGGACAGATAATAGTAGAAATGATAGTAATTCAAACAAATTTAGTAAATGCTTAGGTATCCAGATGCAGTAGGAACATTAATTGAAAAACGAAGATCTATTTTAGTGATCTTTCCATCATGCAGTGAAGGCTTCTTGAGTGGGTTGGATAAATGTCCCATATTTTTACTAGATAGGTTTTTCTCACTGTTTTTGCATCATTGTATCATTACGTAGGTATACAAATATATAAAGTTTTCATAGTCAGTAGATGATGGTGAGATATCATGGGATTTTGGTAGAATTTTGTGTAGCTTATTGCCTCTTCCAGTTTTGCTCCATCGATGTAGCATATAGTGCCATAGATGTGTCTGAAACTTTTTTCTTTGTATTCATTGGTGACGGCCATGTGTCACACCTAAGTGCTCTAAAGAAGTAGGTCTGATGTATTAATCTCTAATTGAATAGGAAAAGGAAGGTCTTTGGGCATATAAATGACTTGCTGCACATCCTACTACGCCTGTCTTTTGAGAAGAGAGTAATAGCCTGTGACATTGTTATTGAAGCCAACCCTTCACTGACCAACTCCATGCTCAACACCTCAACATACTCCATTTACTTTAATCAGGATGTTTACATAAGTGGAAATTTCGAGGCTAGGTCACTAAGGGTTTTGTAGTCCTAACAACTGATACTACTCAGTTAACAGATATACTGATGTTCACCTACTATGCAAATCAATTTGTCAAAGTTTAACTAAATTGGATTTGTTTTTGTGTTCAAGTCCTTTCATTCATTGATTAGGTACATCTGCGCATTTATTATTTGGTTCTTGTTACTACTTTAACTGTCCTCATTGTAGTTAATTCTCTGATTAGCATCTTATTGCATGTTTAGAAACCGAAGCGGAGAACACCTGCATCATATGGAGGAAGGTCTAGTAGCGTCCCAGATAAATCACAACGTTCTAGAAGTATGTCCTTCAGCCCTGACCGAGTTCGTGTGAGGGGCAGGTCTCCGGCTTTTAATGCACTAGCTGCTACATTCGAGAACCCTAATGCTAGAAACCTTTCTACTCCGCCACCTGTGGTTAGAAAACCGTATCCGAAATCTGTGACGCCGGATTCTGCAAAAAAGGCGACAGCTATAGCAGCTCTTACTGCAACTTTCGAACAACCACCACCAGCTCGAGAGGCTATCATCCCTAGATCTGTGAAAGGTATGCATTTTTTTTTTTTTTTTTTGGTTTTGAAATAAATTTATTTTATTTTCGTATTGGTACTCAAAATTAACGTACGTTTCTTTCATGAAGTGAGCCCACCGCCACCCAAATCAACGCCAGAGCCTAACTCCAAGGAGAATTCCATGAGCAGCAAACTAGAATCTCTCACTATACAAGAAGATGCGAAAGAGGGTGAGGCTGAAGATGAGGAGGGCCTTCCAATATACCCTTATGAACGTCTTAAAATAACGTCAACGGATCCTGTTTCTGGAATTGATGTGACCAAGCGAGAGGTATAATTTTAAGATGGTATTGTATTAGTTAACAGCTATGTTACTTGGACTCGGTTATGTCGGATACAAATATGTCTCCGACAGATGCATATTCAATTTTTTTCTAATTTTTTTCATGTATTTGGAGGGTTATATCCTCGTACCCTTGTGTGGATATGTGTCGGACTAGGTGTCAAGACACGGGTATTTAAAGAAAAATGAAGAGTCAGAGCAACATAGGTTAAAATCTTAATAGATTGTTCTATGTTTATATGATTATTGCTGCTCTGAGACTTTTTTACGTGAAATTTGTAGACGTACCTGTCATCCGAGGAGTTCAAGGAGAAGTTCGGGATGAAAAAGGATGCATTCTATAAATTACCTAAGTGGAAACAGAACAAGCTAAAAATGGCTCTTCAACTGTTCTAAAGTCCACCCCTTGATTCATCTGCATTTTCCTCTAGACCCCTGCAAATGGAGAGCGCAGGTGAAACGAAGACATGCTTGGAAACCTGTGCAATTTCTTTCCATCAAACAAGTTTTCCTTTTTCATAAAAATCACACTTCTTCTGAACCAGCCTAACTGCCACTCTTTTCATTTGGATGCAGTGGTAGAACTTGTTTTTCTCAGGGACCGAAACGGGACAGCATCAGTGCATTTTTAGCTGCTTTCTGCTCCCCCAAGAAGCTTTGTTTTCTTTTTGCCATTGACAGACACAAAACATTTGGATTTCAACCAATTTTTTTTCTTATTCTGGTTGTTTGAATGTCTAGAAATTATTCCTTTTCCTTTGATTTTTTTTTTTTTTTTTGGGGGGTTGAGTAAGGTAATTGGTATTCTTTATGGTCAAAGGCTTGTTGTGAGGTTGCATTTTTTTTTTCTTGGTTTGGTTTTTGTTTTTGTTAATGATTTGAAGAGAGGAATATTAGGAGCTTGCAAATGCAGACAATTAATTTTAGGTTGTATTTTAAACTTGAGGATTAAAAGTTTGTACAGCAGAGTGTAAGAACCAGTTCACTGTCATTTGTTTTTGGGTAATAAAAGTGTGTTTTTTTTTTTTTTTTTTTAAAAAAGGTCTTTAGGAGTCTTTACATTTAAGTAGGATTAAAAAGGTTGCATGGTCTATTTATTTTTTAAAATTAATTATTTTATTCTTTAAAAATACGTGTCATCTTGTTTATGTGAAATTTAAAAAATTTCATGAATGGTGGATGATAATTTTTAGTAGATTGTTGTTTTAAATTTTCCTTTGTGTATTAAGCTCCGATTATTTAAAAAGAGAGAGAGAGAGAGAGAGAGAGAGAGAGAGAGAGAGAGAGGCATTGAATGTTGCGTATATCTTTTTCTTAATTTTTTTCCTTCAAGCTTTTGCCATTTTGAGATTTGTTTTGTTGTTCAGCAGGAGCTTGTTTGCTCATATCAAACTGAAATTATTGGTTGGTATAAAAGTGGATTATTCACGTGTAAAATGTTCATGTTTATATGTCTTAAAAAAATATTTTTATGGGCTAAAACATCCTTTTAACTCCCCTTTAGAACTAGACTTGTCCCAAAGTCGTTCAGCTTATTAGGCTCAGTTTGTTCAAATCGAGCTTCAGTTATATTTTCCTTTCTCTTTATCAAAAATCATATCGTAAATCTTTTAAAAAGTGGGTTTTTTTTTGTCACATTTTTATCGAGTATATGCAAAAGTGACAATAAAAGAAGTCATTTATTATGTGCTACAAAAAAGTTTTATATTCAATGAAATTTCACGTAATTACAAAAAAAAAAAAAAAAAATTATAGAAACCATGTGGATTTAGTTCTGTAAGGAATGCTTGTCCTATGTGTGTATGTATGTGTGTGTGTGTGTATATATATATATATATATGTATATATATAACTAATATTATGCTTATGTGCCGTTAAAGAAAAACGTTTTTTAAGTATCTACACAAGTATTATTTGCCATGCAAAGTATGTAACTTGTTATATTATATACAATATGATATATGATTATTCTTTAAAAAAAATGTTCCAATGACCTTCACCAATCACCGATTGGTTGTGACATAATTTTTTTTCTCTTTATGATACAGTAAAAAAAATCCTTACATAAACATATACCTAACTCAATATAGGTCGAGTGAATTACTCAACTCATAATCCATGAGCAAATGTCACGGTCCATATGCAGGTAGATATAAGATCCGTACCTAAAGCCGTATGTAGCTTGACTAAAATCTTATGCATGACGCAAGCTCCTCAAAGATGTGCTTTTTTTTCCTTTAATTTAGCCAATTAACCACAGTAACTACTTCACAGCCGCTCTCGATCTTACATTTCGCTTGCACAAAATTGCAAATTGGAAAGGTAAAGAGGGGAAAAAGAAAAGACTTGTCCTCGAATTGTTTTGGATCAAATTTCACTACTGAAACTGTATAAGAATGACTGGACAATCATCATCACTATATATCCATCCATGGCTTTCACAAACAACTTTTTTCGTTAACCAATTAACCGAATCGAATTTAATTTTGGTCAGTTAATTCAGGTTAAAACCGAATAATAAACACTCCTTAGCTCAGTCATCATCTGCATCAAAATCAGGCTGAACCGACTGCTCAAACTCCGCATCCATAATAACACCATCCATAACATGCACAACAAGCTTCCCCCTCCTTATATCAACCCTTTCTGACTTCACTCCATTAACCACCAGCACTCCTCTGACATCCTTCGAAATGAACAACGTGAACCCCGACAATGAATCGTATGAAACCTCTGCGCCAGCAGGTACCTTAGCTGAATCGACAATCCGAGGAACAGCCGAGAAACCTAAAACACGAGAGATCACCGCGTATGTATCATTCATCTTTTCTCCAACCAAACTATAGTTCGCATGTAAGCTTAAATAGCGCTCGAAAGCTGTCTCCGAAGGGATAAAAACAGTGAAAGCAAGATCTTCGGGTAGCATGTCAATCATCATGTTCCCAAATGTACCGAGTGAGTCGCCATTACCAGAAACTTTAAGCATGTTCATGCTCTTGTGAAAGGGCATCGCTCCATTGCCGGCTGCTGCATCCGGAACTTTAAGCATCGAAACGATCAGCACGAAGATGAAGCAAACGAACACCACCAAGAACACGAAAGCGATTGAGTTTTTGAAATTATAAACTCTCCTCATCTCCTTCGTTCGATTATTCATTAGTTGCAATCAAATCTGCCCCCATTCTGATTGTCTACCTTGAAATTCTGAGTGCTCTTTTCTCCTCCAAATCTTTTTTTACTCGATTGGCAAATAACTCAATCTGGGGATTTGGAAGAAAGTAAAATAAAATGTCAAGTAAAAAACAATTTAACAAAGACTCTGAAGTTTAATCCAGTTAGTTTATACAATTACTTTTAAGAAATATTCGAATCTTAACAATTATAATATTTTTCTACTATATTACTTCGACTTTGATATAAGTGTGAGAGACGAAAATGTGTCCGGTTCCAAGATTTGCATGTATTTTACAGGTTTTTAAAGAATTATATTTCTATAACTATATTTAGATATGCACTTCATACATAAATACTTAAAAAAAGTCCGACAACGTAACTTTTCTATACTGCAACATCTTTAAGGGAAAAAAAAACAATTTAATAACAAAAGGAAAAAGGAAAATGTTAAGATAAAAAATCAAATCAAAATCAATACATAGCCAACTGAAATTAGATAAACGACTAAAACTGAAATGATTCTATTAGAAAACACAGGATAAACTTTACTCAAGAATGGAATCAAAAACAATATTTCCTATAATAACGATGGAGAGAAAAAGCCAAAAAGTAAATAGCAAATCAGAAAGTTAAATCACAGTTCCTCTTTTTTCTTTTTTTATCAGATTTAAAACCAGAAATTGAATTTAATCCCCCGACTCAAGGAGAGAAAGATTCTGAAAAGCAATTTGCTAAATAGAAAAGGGACTAGTAGTGAAGAAGTTATTATACCTGGTTGGTAGCTTGCAACTATGGTTATGGAAGAATCGACAAGCACGAAAAACCTTTCGAGGGTCAATCGAAGATTTCAAGCTTTTGGTTTCAGTAGTGGGGTTTGGCGAGAGGCAATGCAGAGTCTCGAACTTACTTTTTGAATAAAAGTAAAGATTTTCCTTATTTTTCGCTAGAAATGCACTAAGTTTGCTTTTCTTGTCTTTGTTCACGTGCAATTGTCTTGAAATATGGACCAAGTTGTCCCAAAGTAGAACTGTGATCAGTTTTAAATTTTTTAAATTTAAGAGTTATTTTAGATTTGATTTATATTTATTTTAAATTATTTTAGGTTTGGATTATTTAGATTAAGATAATTTTGAGTTAGATTTATTGTAAGTTTAGGTGATTTAAATTATTTTAAGTTTTAATAATTTTTTGTTCAAATTATTTGACTTTAGGCTGTTGATTTTTTTTTAATGAAATCAAGTTAGGTGCGTTTCGAGTTTAGGTTAGTTGATTGAGCTTTTTGGGTTTAAGTTAATAAATTAATAGGTTTATGTCCTATAAGCTTGAATTTTTAAAATTTTTTATTTAGATTCGAGTCGTATCAGGCTTTGATTAATTTAAAATTTTATTTTATTATTTATAATAATATTCAAATATTATTTTATATTAATATTTACATATTTTTATAATTAAATTTAAATAATTTTTTATTTAAAATAAAAATTTGAGTTAAATGGATTTAGTTTATATTTATAAAAACTTTATTTAAGACCAAGCCTTACCCACTCGGACAAGCCTGTCTCAAACATTTAGAAGTTATATATTTAACAATTGGTAATATTCATGTTAATTTTTATATATTGCAATTATATTTAAAATGATATATTTATATTAATTTTGATCTATTAATACTTAGTATTATATAGTTTTTTAAAATATTTATTATTTGTATTATGCTTGTATTATTATATTTTTTTGATGTCTTATTTATATCGTATTTTACTTATTTTTTGATATTAAATATTGCACACTTTCAATGTGGGGAAAAAGTAAACCTAGTAATATTTGACAAGGTTATACGAATATGACACGCATAAAATCAAAAAAATACAACACGACGCGACATGAATATATTCTCAAAATTTATCTAATATGAATTATAACCATATCAAAATTAACATAAATATAAAAAACTTTAAACATGATTATAATACGTAAAATATACGAATATAATACAAAAATATGAATTGCCAGGTCTTAGAAAATGAAATAAAGTTTGAGTTAAAAAACCATATAGTAAAATAAATTTATCCAATGATATAAATACAGGTAATTTTTTAAAAATGAAAATGATCTAACTACGTGATAGTTTTTTCTTAATAAAATAAATAAAACACCTTTAATTACATTTTATATTATAATTTTTTTAAAAAAAATTTAAATAAAATTTATCAACCGGGTTGACATTTTACTAACTTGTAATATCAAATCAATTACTCATTCTAACATTAATATAAATTCATATAGTATATAACAACTAGGATGGAACAAAATTGAAATCCATTTTTCATAAAATAAACGAGTTATAAATAAAAAAGGAAAATAAATACTAATTCTTAAATTAATTATCTTTATACTTAAAGTGCAATAAAAAAATTTAAATATCCGATTTATGAATGTTTATTACTTATTATTTTAATTTTTTATATTTATACATTAAATTAATGGAATTAGAATAAAATGTATTAATTACTTTTTTTTTATAAATATTACATTTACCAATGACACTAAATATAATTAACATTTTTTAATATTTAATAGGTACATTTCACCTTTATCTCATATTTGTTCGTAAACTTGTCCACAAGTTGGGTTATTTATTTAATTTGATAAATTTGATCATTTCAATTTGAGACGATTTGAATTAATATTTAATAATTTAAAAAAATTATTTAAATTTAATTATAAAATATATAAATATTAATTTAAAAATATTTTTTAATTTTTATTAATTATAAATAGTAAATATGGGTGATTTAACCAACGGTTAGTTGATTAGAGTTGTAGGTACTTTCCTTTTTTTAAACAAGATCTTGGGTTTGACTCTCGTGTATAGAAACACCTCTATTGGGAGATCTATAATCTCGTTATGAGAAATCAATCAACTTCAGCCAGATTAATCGAAATTTAGCGAGTTTCTGGATACTGGTGGTTTCACCAAGAAAAATATATGAGTGATTTAGGTAGGCCAAATCAAGTCGAATTTGGGCATGAGCAAAAAATCTAAAATTTTTCGGTTAGCTACTTAGCCTGTGAACACCTCTACTTGTTCATTGGCAGAGTTAGGTCAAGGTCTAATTTTTTTCTCATTCAAGTCTAAATTGAGTTGAATTTGAGTTAACCCAAAAATTTATATAACTATTCAAACATTTTAAAAATTATTTTTATATTCATACTTAAATGAATACAAATAATTTTTATTAATGAATATTAATTTAGATAAGATCAACCTTAATTAAAAATTTATATTTAAATCTAGTCTAATATTAATTGGATAGAAAATTTGGTAGTTCAACAGGGGTAACTTTACCTATTGTGGGCTGGGGGCTGTGTAGTTTGCAGGCTAAGTTGTTTGGGGCAATTGTGGTAGCAAAGCAATGGCCCATTTAAGACACTTTCGCTGAACTTCTATTGGATGGCGTGTGTTGTAGATTTAACGCTTCGTCTTTATCGAGTAAAAATTAAAAAAGGAAAAGGAAATTGAAAGAGCAGGAAAAGGGTAAAGAAGCAGATTTTGACATGGTTACAAAATTTTGCTTGAAGTGCTTAATTCAACTGGTATAAAAAGAAGGCAAAGCAAGAGATTCTTAATTCATTTTTCTTTTTCTTTCTTGGGAGTTTTTCAACAACGATTTCGAATCAGGCACTTTTCTTTCGTTCTTTTTTTTTTTTATTTTTTTGGGTGAGATTCTGGTTCTATGTCGAGCGAGACAGTTCCCGTTGAGTTGTCCACGGGCGTTAACGGCCTTGAAAAGATCATCCTCCGCGAGACTCGAGGCAGCTCCGCCGAGGTAATTTTATAAGGCTTTTTTTTTCCTTTTAATTTTTATTTCAGGATCTTTTCAATCTGATCTGCGCTAGTCTTCTTTCATTTCCTTCAATTTACTTTTTTTTTATTATTATTATTTTCCATAAATGCGGTCTCTTTAAATTTAATGTGGGGGTTTTTCAGGTGTATCTGTATGGAGGCCATGTGACATCTTGGAAGAATGAGCATGGAGAGGAGTTGCTTTTCCTCAGTAGTAAGGTGCTATTCAGTGACAGTAGTTTTCTTGATTAAATGTGAAATTTAATGCTTAAAAACATATCGGTCGAATCCTTCATATTGATGGTTCATTTAGAACTAATCTAATTTTATTATTTCTTTGAATTCTGTATTTAATGCCTTGTAGTTGATATTGAGAAAACAAATTTTTAGCAATCGATTTATAGCCTATTAATTCATTGATGTCTGATTGATGAAATAGCTTGTGATTACTAGATTGGGGTGAAAATGCTTCTGAGGTGTGGGTCTCTAAAGGCTACTTAACTCCGAAGGATATAAACTATCATCATTTCTAATGGAAGTGATTTTGCTTATCGTGTTGCCCTTTTCAACCCAAGATCATTCTGTTTTGTGTGTTAGCAATTACAAAAATTATACAGTTTATGTCTTTTATAAGTTGTAAACCTTTCTGAACCACATTTAAGACATGAAGAGCTGATTCGTAAGTGGTTACAATAATTTGACTGCATAGATTAACTGTTTGAAAAAAAAAAAAAAGCACTGGTTTTGAATAATGATATGTTTGAAGAAATTGAATGAACTTGCATGAATTTGCTTGAAACTCTGAAGATTATTATGAAATGGACCACTTCAGATATTTTTAGGAAAAATCGCTGTTTGTAACTTAACTTTCTTCAGTCAATGGGTTCTTGCATTAAACACAGCTTATTTTTCTTTTTGGTTCCATTCAGTGGTCATATAAGGTAGGGGAGAAGAAGAAATTTTTTGGTTTATGATGTATAAATATAAATGACATGATTTAAAGGTGAATCTGCCTAAAAAGTAACAAGAATTCATTAATTTGTAGTTGCTCTCAAAGATGAACACCTGCATATGCAAATGGAAGTGTTTAAGAAGACAACACTTATAGGTTATGTGCATTTTTGTTACTAATGTGCTAGATGCATATCTTCTGCAGGCAATATTCAAGCCTCCGAAAGCAATTCGTGGAGGAATTCCTATTTGTTTCCCTCAAGTATGTGCAGATCTTCCATTTTCCTTGCTTGTTTAGACCATGATCATCCTGTTCATCGAAAAACATGCTCTGTGCTTGCAGTTTTCGAATCATGGTCCTCTTGAGCAGCATGGATTTGCTAGAAATAGGTTTTGGAGCATTGACACTGACCCACCTCCTTTTCCAACACACTCATCCAGTAAAGCTCACATTGATTTGATCCTTAGGCCTTCTGAAGAAGATATGAAGATTTGGCCACACAGGTAATTTTTTTAATCTTTTAACTTCAGCTCACGAAGAGAGATTCATAGTAGAATCTGTGTGGCTTGACCAATTAACTGGTCTTCATGGTCTTGTCTTTTATCTCAGTTTTGAGTTCCGCCTGAGGTTAGCTTTGGGACCTGGAGGAGATCTACTGTTGACATCTCGCATCAGGAATACAAATACTGATGGGAAGCCATTTGCATTCACATTTGCATATCATACATATTTTTCTGTTTCTGACATCAGGTAACTAAAAGGATTTGTTTGATATTTAATTTTCTGTGATATGATGTTCTGTAATATTACTGCTTCTAGGCTTATATTTCCATAACTTGGAGTCAATTTTTGACATGCATAGGTTGCACTAGCTTCTCCCATTGTTACATTTTCTTATCTTAGTTCATTAGCATTAACTGTTGACAACTAAACTATCATAAGTGGCTAAATCACTTTTTGTGCTGCCGGCTTCTAGTTGATACCAAGATCTAATATTCTCACCTCGATTTAGCATGGTTTGGTTTTCGTTTCACTTGCATAGCTTCTTTGGTCTTCTCCTAGTCTCACAGTTTACGTATTCTAGTTCATCATGATTAAGTTTTGACAAGTAAACTATCATGACTTGTGAAATTTCTGTCCCAAGCTATTCGCTTCTAGTTCTGGTTGATGCCAGGGTCTAAAATTGTGTCCATTATTGCAAGCATGTATATTTCTGGTGTTTGAGCATTAATAGTATGGTTTGGTTTTGTTTGTAATGCTAGTTCTTGAAGTTATGGGAGATAGGGAACTTTGTTTATCCTTACCTGATTTGCCTTATCCCTCTTTGAATCGTGTGCTGGATTGGACGATCCTGATTGCAGTTTCTAGATCATGAAAGTACCAGATGTTCTTCTGCCTGCTTATCCAAAGCCACACTTTTAATGATGAATTGGTGGCCCCTTCTGGCTGCTGCCTATTGTTCACCAACCATTGCAGCAGCAGGCTAATGTTTTATGACAAGATGAAAATGGACATTTCTTTTAATTAAAGGGTTTAAAAAACTTAAAACATGTGTTATTCAAATTTTTTTGTGCTTAAATTAACTAGAGTTACTTAATCCTACAAGAATTACAAGAAACTAAGTTTTTACTTGTTGAAACCTTTTATTGTTTTAGAGAGAATATCTTGTTGGTCGTTCATAATGAATAAGATATAAAATAAGGTAACAATAATAACTTAGTTTTCGCATGCAAAAAAAAAAAAAAGCCTTAGGTTTAGATCGTATAAACTGAAATAAAATGTTATTTTTGTTATTTATTTTTCTTTATTTGATGTTATTTTTATTTGCTTGTTTTGTATTCTCAAACCTTCAATTTGAAAGTTCATATTCTGGAAGTAGGCCCTGGATTATTTAAATCATTGGATTTTGTTCTTAAATTTTAACAGTTTTCTTTAGGTGCTTATTTCTTCTTGTTAGATTTTTTATATAAATGTTTGAGTTATATATTATTACACGAATATTTATTAAAACAATCCAAGTAAAGATTCCGACCATACTGTCATTTGAATTAGCAATTAAAAGAATCCTACCCCTTTGTACTATGATGTACTGTGGTGTAGAATGAATCTGTCAGCCTTGGTTTATCCATGCTATGGTAGAAAGCCAGCAATCCTTTTAGGTCTTTCTAGGTTGGTAGAAAGCCAGCAACCCTTGGTCATATAAGGTTAAGATATAATAGAAAAAAATACTAAAATAGTTGATGAATGTAATTGGCTATAATGGAGACTATTAACGGTCATAGTGTGTTGAAGCTATAGTTTTATATATTGGGTCATTTTTTTTGTGTCAGAAGTGCTTTAATTGATATTACAGTTTGACCAGTCTTGACGCTTGAGGCAATAAAGTAGGTCTTGGATGTCTTGAAGGCTTAAGAGACTGGGTGCAAAGTTTAGTTGTTTTAACAGATGAGTTTGTTATAATCCATAAAAGTTTATTTGTTTTATAACTTGTTTGGCATTTCTGATTGGTAGGTCTGATGCTCTATTTAATTTTTTCTTTTAATTTCGGGAATGGAGGATTCAAACCCTTCTCTTTGGTAGGAATGATGGTTGTGTATTTGATAGTAAAAGGTTTACAATTATCCAGTACTTTTCAAAATAAATCAAGATATATTTTATAATAGAAGGTCTCGTGGCCTTTGAATGGTAGAGTCAAATTGTTGTGAAGGTAACTCATTTGAGGAGACCATCTTCATTTTGATTGAGAATTTATCCATTCAGGATAGAGTGACTGGAGACATGGTTATTGCATTTGTGATTTGTTGATAAAAATATTTTCAAGCAATGTTGAACTCCTGTTTGTTGCAAGATTTATTTACTGTCATCACTTAAGCCCAGCTTTCTCGTTCACCTCAATACAAGAACTATGTTACTTGTCTGTAGTTTTGAGATCAGTAAATGTGCACGTGACTGGAGGATATTAGCCGTTCATATTCTATTTGGCCCTTAAATTGATGTAGCTTTACTGTTCTTGACCAGATATATTTCTAACTCTCTCATCTTCATTTTGTTCTTTAAAGTTTGCATCCAACTGTCTATTGATGTAAGACAGGAATGCAGCGACCAACAAATTAAGAAAAGCTGGTTTTATAGTAGGCAAGAGCCTTTAAATTCGAGATATAATTTGATGAGAGAAGATTTGACGATCATTGTGAAAAGGCTCTGTTTTGAGGGTGAAAAGGCAATCTAGATTTAAGTCATTAATGGAAAGCGAGTTTTGAAAATTTCAACAGCTATCATACTTTCTTTTTTAGGATTATACGAATCAACCCTAAACCTAGGGTTGAAGCCTTTGGACCTTATTCTTGATTTCTGGTACCGTTTCATATTTAAACACTAGAATAGCAATCTATGCAAGTCCTAACCAAATTTACACCAAAGTGAGCTCCAATTTTAAACCTAACCTTGAATCTTACTCTAGTTCAAGAGAAGCATCTCCTAGTTATTGATTTTTTTATTAATCAAAATTTCTCTAAACCTCTCCTTTATCATTGTTATAGTTCATTGATCTTGTTATTAATCAAAATTTTTGTAAATCTCACTTGTTTCATTTTGGTCAGTTACCGGAGATTGCTTTTGCACATTTTAAATTTTCGGCTTATGTTTTGTTAAGTGAGGCTGTATTTAAGAACAAAACACATTTTGTGTCTTGCTGAACTTTTCCTGGCACTTAATATTTATACCGTGCAAAATAATCGGTGGCTTAGTTCCAAAATTTTATTTCTTTTCGTTGTTTGTTTTTCCCCTTCCATTTAAACAGGAAAGAAAATTTTAATTTATTGAGTAATGCCAAGCTGATGTCTATTTATTTTTCATCATTCCTCTGACAGATGTTCAACAACTAGGAGAGTCTCCTTAAGCCAAAGTTGTAAAACCTGTACCTCACAAGAATGCCTCTTAATATATGGCAACTCTATAACTTTATGTTATTCCAAATCTGGAAGAATGCAACTTTTCTTACTCCTAGCTTCATCCATATGCTCCATACTAGAGGTGCCCACAGGCTGGGCCGTGATCTGAAATTTTTTCAGATTTGTTGGCCAGGCCTGATAAAAAATTATTTTTATATTAATGTTTATATTTATTATAATTAAATTTAAATAGAAATTAGTTTTGTATTATTAAATAGTAATTCGGGCTTGCCTGACCCGAAATAGGAAAAGCTATGTCAAAGGCTCGGCCTGGTGGTAGCACAGCCCATAGGCAGGTCTACGGTCCATACATCTGCTCCAGTGTTGGTTATATACATGTTCACACCTAATATAGAAGATTGTTACATCCTGATGGGTCCAGTTCTGCAATTTGTTTTAATTTGTTGCTTCTAATTTGTCGGGTACATAAAAACTTTGGATACAAAACATCAATTTTAGATTTGTTACTTGATAGTCATCTTTTTGTCCATTCACGTATACACATAAAGAAATGGAATTTCCTTCCTTTTCTCCATATTACCTAAACACTTGGGTCCATGCTTGATGCACACCAGGAGGTTAACAAGTGTTAATCTATTTGTGTGTAAAGGTTTATGCTTTATGAGACAATTTATGGTCCTAAATGTAAGACTTCTAGGAATCATAAATTGAAAGGATACATTTTAGGGCTTCTAGACTGCTGAAAACAAAATGCCAGGTTGCAGCAAAAATGCTGACAGGGCATGCAGGTTAGATTCAACTGAAAGACAAATGAATAAATGTGAATGAACTATAAAAAGCAATAGATAGTAATATCTAAAAACAATAAATATAGGTAGTTACACCGCAATTTTCCGTCTGCTTCAACAGCAAGCTATAAAAGCTTCTGGACTGAAACCTTTTTCACTTCCCATTTGCTATTAAATAGGTTTCTGGACTTCTAGAATTCTCAAGTCTCGTAGGAGTTTTAACTCCTGGTGAGAACTTGCCTCCAGTCTTGACCATCAATTTCTACTTTAAACCCCATACTAGAAACTATGGCTGGGATCTAGATATTACTGACTTACCCTGACTACTGATCGAAGGCAATCCTAAATGAAAGTGAACCAGAAAAATATGTTATTATTGACTTTTTTCTTGTCTTTCTATCTGTTTGTCTCAATCTTACATCAAATTTTACTATCTCATGTTTTCTCCAGGTTTTCCTCAAATTCTTTTTACTGCATGGTCCTTCTTATTAATGCCCTTGTGCAACACTATCTCATCCCAAACAAACAAACTAAAAACCATCTAATGACAAATCTTATTGATAAAGTTATTGTGCAAGCAGATATTTGGACTTTAGGATAAATTTTCATTCTTGAATCCTGACTGAGATGATCTGTGAAGCTTTATTGTTGTTGTAAAAATGTAGGCCTTCATTGACAGATTGTTTAAAATTCATTTGGCAAAATGCTAATCATCTTGGAAGTTATTTTTTTCTTTTCTTTTTTCTTTGGGATAAGTAACCATCTTGAAATTCATTAAATCATCTAGCTAATTATTGATATGGTTGCTAATGGAATTGGTGCTTCTTTCTCCTCTTTTACTATGGTATTGCACCTCAAATGGTAAAAGTGATTCATGGTAGAACATTTTTGTTGGTGATTCGATGTTTGTCTAATGTCATGACCATACCATTATTATCGAGCAATTGAGGAGCTCATATTATCAGGTTTTTAAATAACTTTTTTGCGTTCAGTGAAGTTCGTGTCGAAGGACTAGAGACATTTGATTATCTGGATAACTTACAGAACAAGGAGCGTTTTACTGAACAAGGAGATGCAATAACATTTGAATCAGAAGTGAGTTCATGATGACTTTATCTCTCAATCCGCTCACACTTATATTTTGTTTGCCGTTTACATATTCTTATATGTGCTTAAAAAGGTGGACAAGATATACCTCAGCACTCCTACAAAAATTGCGATTCTGGATCATGAAAAGAAGAGAACCTTCGTAGTACGCAAAGATGGGCTCCCTGATGCTGGTGAGGTTCTTGAAAATAAAGCTTTATCTTGTTGTTCATTACTACTTAATACTAGAGGAACTACTTTGTCATTTTTTGTAGGCATAAAATTACTTGAACATGACTTATGACTTAGAGTTTGAGTTGTCTACCCTCGGTATGACATTTCCACCTATCACTATCGATCTATGAAAACCTTTTATATGGATTATTCTTAGATGATTTCATCTAGTTGTGGGAACTACTTCCTCTTTCTCTTTTCAGATCTATCTAGTTATTGTGATCTTGGGCTTGAGGTTTTTTTATCAGCTCTTGTAGATATACTAAATTCTGGTAGTATTTGCATTTATGAAATGCAGAAAAAACAATTCGCTAAAGAGTAGCTTGAAATGCCTTTTCATATATTAATATCCAGAAGCTGTTGTTTGCACTAATATTCTTTCTTTCTTTGGCATGCAGTTGTGTGGAATCCCTGGGATAAAAAGGCAAAGGCTATGGCTGATTTCGGAGACGATGAATACAAGCATATGCTGTGTGTGGAGACTGCTGCCATTGAGAAACCTATCACATTGAAACCTGGTGAGGAATGGAGAGGAAGACAAGAACTTTCTGCTGTCCCTTCCAGTTACTGCAGCGGGCAACTTGATCCTCAGAGGGTCCTTCAGGGCAGCTGAAAAATCCTTTAATGTGGTCAATATATGTACAGGTAATTATGCTGAATGTTTAGAAGCAGTACGTTAAATTTATGTTGCTCCAACTCTTCATTTTTTTCTGAAGTACCCATATCCGACATTCATGTCCTGACACATTTTCAGACATAGGTATAGGTATATGACCCTCCAAGGACCCTCAAAATACGTGAAAAAACTTAGAAAAAATTATTGGAAGTATACCTGTATTTGACACTCACACCTGAGTTTAAGTAATATAGCTTTAAATTCTATTTGGTTTTGGTCCATATCAGGTGATAATTTGCTTATTGGCCAATATGTAATGGTTTGGGTCATTACTGTTATCTTTCTGCATTTGTCGTGAAGGCCTGAATGCATCTGCCATATCTGCCGTTACTCTGTTATGCTACTTCCATGCTTTTTTTCTCTTTTTGTTCTCTTGTCCGCAATATTGTTATCAAGCCCGAATAGCAACTGCACCTCAAATTTGTGAAAATCAAGGTGAACTTTAAAGTTTAGTGCATTCATCGTAGGTCTTTTTCTTTGACGTGTTTCAATGGAACGGATTTCATTTCAACCATATGGATATATATATATATATATATATCTCTATGTTCTTAAGTAGCCGTAATTTTTGGCTTTGTCGTCGTTTGCAGTCAGCGTCTTAGTTTTTTTGCAGGTATATGCTCAATTGCTGTTATATTATTTATAAGTAGAAGATAAGAACAGTATTTGTCCCTGATCTTGTTTTATTAGTGGATAGAGTGCTGTTTTTGAGCTTACTGCAATCGTTGTTGCTCCGACTCTTCATTTTTCTTTTGGTACCAGTGTCTGATACTCTTATCCAACACATTTTCGACATAGGTATGGGATATGATCTCCCAAAAACCCTCCAAATACATGAAAAAATTTTTTTTAAAAAAAATTGAACATATCCATTTTGAATACATACGAGAGTCCGAGTAACATAGGTTGCAATTGATTCTGCTTTGCTCACTCGTTGCTAATTGTCTTAAGATAATTGAGTTGATGAACTTTTTTTTCTCCTTTATTGAGCACTCGGATTTGTTTATAATGAGAACCTACATGTGCAGGTATTATGATGCAACATATTGTGGATGAATCCTGGGGGGGACAATGTTGTTGAAACTCCTGGGTTTTTGTTGGTTGAAGAAAAGGATGGATTAATGAGAGTAGCTTAGGACATTGTCGAATAATGTTTTTGCTTCCTCGGATGATGACACAGTTTTTCAACCAAAGTGCAAATTGATGACTATATTTGGGGAAATGTCAAAGTGGACAGACCCAAACTAAACAACAAAAAAAAGCTTTTAAAATTGAATTTACTCATTATGTGATATGAAATTCTCCTCTTGTGCCAAAGTAGGTTGTTCTTTTGCCATAGGGCCCGTTCAAGGGCCAGATTACTTGTCCAACCCAATAGATCCGGTATGTATTGGATTGGGTTTGGATAAATAGTTTTTTAGTTTGGATCTACATATGAACACTCGACTTAGCTGATATTGTATTAGCTGCTATTTCGTAAACTATAAAGGAAATATTATCGGTCCGACAGACTTGGCTATTATTGAGTTGGGTCTAGACAGCAAATTTTTTCAATTTGGATCGATCAATGAACAGCTCTACTTCGCTGTTATTGTATTTACTGCTATTTCATAAAATATAAAGTGAACGATCACTGTTATTATTATTACCATATCATCTCTTGATGTTGAAAGTGTTACTTCCGCTGTGGATGAGCTATAGACGTGTCAATCGGGCGGTTTATGTTGGTTTCGAGCTGGGTTGGGTCAATTTGAGTTAGGTTGTTTTAGGTTTTTAAAATTTTGGGCTATTTTCGCGCTTAGATATTTCGGTTTTGGTTATTTTGGGTTTGTATCACTTCTTTTTGGAGTCATTTTCAGTTAAAATCGTTTCGATTTCGAGTCAATAGGGTTTAATACTCAATACGGTTTGGGTTTATCAGGCATAACACTTGAGTTTATTGATTTTGGTCATTTTAGGTTTGGGTTAATTGTTTTAGTTTAAGTTGTTTTCAGGTTCAGATTGGTCGGTTGTGGATTGTTTATTTTTTTTGGTTAGATTGAGTTAGGTTGAGTAAATTAATTGAATTTTTTTTTAATTCAAATCATAATTGATAAGTTTAACGAGCTGTTGTTGCCCATGGGCTGTTGAATGATCTCAACACCAGCTCACGCTTTGTCAGAATTTCTTAATTTTAACCGTGTAGGGTTATGTTTTCTGTTTTTTTTTGGGAGTCGAGTTTCTTTTTCTTTTCTTTTTTTCTTTTTGGGTTGAAGGGTTTTTTTCATAAATTAAAATAACATCCTAATACAATACAAAGTATGTTTAGCCTTGTCTACGAGTCAGATTTAGACAAAAATTATTTTGTAATTCAAGCCAGTCAGATTTTGAGTTACTATGTATTAATTAAAATTTTTAAAATTTAATTTTAAAAATATAATATAAAAATAATTTTTAATATTTGAAGAGAAAGGTCATTGTCAATGAGCCATGGTAAGTGTTGGATGCTTATATACTGTGAATGAATCCCCGGTTTGAGCAAGTAGGCCTTCTTGTTCATTTGGTTATTTTTGTATTAGTTTGAGCTTGATTTGTCTTTGTTAAGAAATTTTAAAATGTATTTGAGTTAGGTTTGTTTAAAACGGGGTACATTCGAGTTCAGTTTGTTAAAATTAAATAAATTTGTTTGTGAACATTAAATAAATGTCTATGGGTAAATGAACAGTTAAAAAATTATTCATAGACAATATACAACCAAATTTAAACAAATAAACCAATATATAAATCAAATTTAAGTTATTATTAAATATAAAATAATAAAATACAAATATTATTAAATATAAATTATTAGTAAATATAAAATAACAAAATAGAAATATTAATAATTATATTAAAAATATTAAAGTAAAATATACATATTAATAGTAATATTAACATATTATAATTAAGAGACTAAATGTTTGTGTTCATTTATATATAATTAAAAATAGATTAGGCTAGACCAAGGTTCAATTCATTTTTGAAAAGAACCTTGGTGTTTCGTCCAAGTTTATTTGTTTTGCGACCTAATATTTTTTCTCAAATCATGTAAAATATTATATGATCTTTTAAGTTTAAACAAATAACCGAACCCATAAGCAAATCTATTGATTATCAAGCAGTATTGTTATTGAATTCAAAATATCTAAAAAAATATTCTTATTTTTTTTACGAATTGATATTTTTAATATTTTAATTATTTTATGTGTTATTAATAATTAACATTTACATTTTTAATTATATTTTACAACGAGATTCAATATAATTAAATAAAATGAGAAAATCCGACAATGATCATAATATGGTGAAAATTTTTGCCTTGGTGCCTGTATTGTTTGATCCAATTTTATAATTGTTAAATTAAAATGATGTCACTGCCTTGTTTGATTACCTCTATAATTAGTTTTAGTTGGAAATTAATAATTCCCCTTAATCATTGCATATGATACAGATGGGCGGTGATTTATTAATGCTAATTATTATGGCTTAAAATAATAGGCGAGATTAAATGAATATAAATCATTGGCATTTGCCATTAATTAAGATTCCAATGCTTGACAACTTAGAGTTCACTGATTACGATGTTGAAACTTGGCATTTTCTTACAAACTCAAGTAACGGAATTTTGTACCAAGATTTTGTGTCCTGGGATGTTGTGTTATTTCCGAACACAATATAATATTTGGAAACATAGAGCTTATTTTTTAAACATTTTCATGGGAACTTAAATTTGAGGTTAAAAAATTTTAAATTTTTTTTGTTACATTTTGGATTAGGTTGAGTTAAAAATTATTTTATTTTTTATTAAAATATTAAAATATTATTTATATATATTTTATTAAATTTAAATAAAAATATTATTTTTATTATTAAATAATAATTTGAGCTGGACCTATTTAAATTTACAAAGACATTATCCATGGCTTGACTCATATGGGTTAAGCTTGGCCAATAGCTGGACTTTTAGATAGGTCTACTCATATTTAGATTGATTGATTTTTTTCTATTTATGAAATTTTAATATGAAGGTATTGTAAATGTCAAGATTTATATAATAGATTTATTGAATATTACTTTTTAAAGAAAACTATATGAACTGGCTCGATTAAGTTTCATATTCAAATTTATTGAATTTATAAGTACATATAGTATACAAATACTCAAAGTTGTTACTGTTAACACCCACTACAAACTTTAGAGTAATTGAGGACGGCCAGTAATTATCTTCAAAAAATAAAAAATCTTTTTTAATAGTTTTTTCATCCTTAACAGTAATCCTCTAAAACTATCTCTGAAAAGTTTTGATGACAACATTCATCCCAGTACTATTAACTTAGGGATTACGATTGTCTCAAATATCACTAAATTCAAAATAGAGAGAATGTTTTTCTTGATCATCATTTTATCTCGTTCCTGAAAATTTCTTATATTTTAGTGGCTCGTAATTTTTTTTCCTTCCTTTTAGATAATACAAGAGATATGAGAAATAAAATGGTGTTGAAAGAATTTAGAGATTAACTTAGTTCGTTTATGCAGTGTTCTTAAAAAATGTCATTTAACAGTTTTAAAGTTCAATCCTAAACATCTAATGTTGTTTAACTGTTCATGCACTTAGAACTTTGTTTGTCTTATTAATTTTGTGGTTTCTTCTCAAGTTATGTTAGTTTATTGGTCATTTGATTTTTTTTTCAATATTCATTAACTATTTATAATTGTAATTTTTATTGACGCAAATAGAATTTGTCTTTAATACATTAATAATGATATTTTCTAGACAAACGAGATTAAAAAATTATTGACGGACTTATTTACAGCAATGTGCAACCAAGAACAAAAGGGGTACCTTAATTATCAATTTATTAGGTTAAGTTATAGAAACTGAAAATTAAAAATCTCAAGTAAAGAACCAGTTTATTAGCTTTTTAAAATCCGTCAGCGTATCACATTTTTACCGACGGATTTTGTCCATCGGTATAGTCTGTCGTCAGTATATGAAAATTTTTTATTAGTGCGAGTAAAATTTTATCAAAGGGTTCATATATGGGATTTGAAAGAGGATAGACACATACAAATTAAGTCGTAAAACTTCAAGTCCTGTTTATGCTTAAACCTTGGAAAAGCCAATATTGTCGTCTGGTTTCCTGATCAAATGTGGACCTAGAACTGCTTATTGGAGTGTTGGGGCCACTGAACTCTGATTTAAAAGAAGCTGATGAATTAATTTCCCTAATTTCCTGACGAATTGAGTGATGAGAATTGGTGCATCTCGATTCATGGCTATATGCTTTGGAGTTCTTTGCCATCTTCTTGCTCGAGCTTCTGCCTCCGATGCTTAGTGTGAGTTCAACTTCACTATCTTCGTCCGAGGCTTCGATGCTTGCCTGGTTTTTAATTCCGGGGTTCATGAGGGAGTTAGTGTCGCGAGTGGTCAATACCCTCTCCTCGTAAAACTGGCTTGTTGGGGTGGACTCTTGGACTGTGTCATTAAGCCCTGCATGGTTTTCTTCAGCAGTAGTAGTGTCAGCCGAGATGCCTGGATCCCTAGCAGGCCTGATTTCGAGATCAAAGCATCTTGCAAGTTTCATCGTGTCACCGGAACAACTACCACTCCTCTCCCTCGAGCTCGGATCACCTTGAAAATGGCCGAAATTGTACCCACAAGTAGTTTGCGTCGTTAATTGTTGCCGGTTAATGAATTCGGATCGGTTAATTTCCTTTTTCAGTTCATCCATTAGCTTCTTTTGAACACTATACAGCCGATGAAGTTCTCGTACCTGCAATTCCCAGTTTTTTTTTTTTAATTGTTACATAACTATTACTATATAATGGTTATTAAATCATGCATTTTTGAAATTATGGAGGGATATAATGTATGGATCACGTTGAATGATTGAAAGAAACATTGTTGCTTTGGCAATTTCAACAGTTTAAACTGGAAATTTAACTAGTGTTTGGTTCGTAGGGGATCTTGATGTCTAATTATTTAATTATTGAACAATTTGACAATGCTAGCAAAGTAGCGGACCTTATAAAAATCAGAAATGTGAACTAACCAAAGTTTCACAAATTCGCATTTTCTATGGCACATTAGTAATCATAACCTTTGCATAATGGTAATCATGTATGATATCTAGATTCAAATTGATTATCGAATATGAGTTTATATCCTACTAAGAAGTATGAATATGAATACGCGATACAAGTATGACTAGATACAGACATGAAAATATATAATTTTTTTTTTAAATTAGGATACGGGTAAGGGAGATAATAGGAATAAAAATATTCTTTATATAATAATTAACAATAAAAATGTAAAATTTATACTTTCCAATTAAATATTGACATGCAAATAAATTTTAATTTTTTAAAATTATTTTTGAAATTAAAAGCTTAGATTTTATTTTTTTGAAGTCTTCGATACGTATTCTGTTGTGTCGGAGCTGTGTTCGTGTCAAACACTTACATTTCCTTTATGGAAGTGTTTGTGCTTCAAGATGTTCAACACAAATATATTTAATTTTTTTAAAATTCTTTTTACATTTAAAAGATCGTATCTCGTACTATGTTTGAATATGTTTTAATACGAATACTTAAAAGAAAATTAAGAATCTAGATGACATTATTGACCATCTTTGAGATCAAAAATCTTATTGAAGAAAAGAGAGAGAAATTTAATTTTTCAAGAAAAATGCCAAATGCAAAAAGTTGATAGTTTCAACCATACCTGGTTTTTGAAGATATCTTCATGCATCTGCATTGTCTTTCTGATAGATTTCGTGTCGTGCCTTTCAAGTAGCCTATCCATGGAACTCGAAAAACTGTCGGAATATTCAATCTTCTGACAATTTATCTCCTTCAGCTTTCTTGTTCCGAAATAATCATCCATGAAATGCACATCAAAGCTGCTGCTGCAACTGTTGCTGTTTTGTAAAATTGGTATTGCATTTATCGAACACTCGAGTTTAGTTCCCATGCCTGAAAATGGTGGTTTTAACCATTGAAATTTACTCGAGGCGGGCAATAAAAAGACCTATCGTCCTTTTACAAGAAATCAAAGAAAATTATCTCTTGAAGGACATATCTTCGACTTCTATTTTCTCTTTATGACTTTCCGTATATATGAAAAAATTTTAAAAAATTAAAAATATTCGGTCAGATATATGTTAATATCAGATATTTATAGCCGAGTCAGAGTTGCTAAAAGTTGCTGCCACAAGAATTAGCAAAAATCATACAATACAATACAATAATTTTTCTTAGGAACTTAGTTTATTTTCCTTTACTTAAAACGTTTTTTCATTATCTATTTTTTATTTACTCCTTTAAAATGGAGTGGGTGTGATTAGATTTATCTAAAGCTCCAACTTGAAAATTTTAAATGGATATAACTTTTTTATTTTACATCTACTTGGCTTAAATTACTATTTAATAATAAAAATATTTTAGTTAAAGTTAATCATAAAATATATGGCTATTAATATAAAAAATATTTTATTTAAAATAATTATTCAAGTTTTTTAACTAAGCCATAGCTTGAACACAAATAGGTGTGATTCATGAAAAGCTACTACATGATAGTGAAGACAGAGTTTAGTTGACCCCACCTCCAATCTAGGAGTCCATAGTGATATCTGAGCGCCAAGGACTAATGTAAAGCTCTCATCTTCAACCTTGCCAATTATCCTAGCATTTAGGAAGAAGGGCCTATTAAAATTCGATATTTGTATTATATTTATATTTTATTGATATATTATAGTCGTGTTTTTGAAGAGAGCCCAAACAACGAAGAAGGATGAAAAAAGAAATGATTGTGGGTCTCTCTCTCTCTAGTGGTGTTTGCATCCCTATCCTTTAAGGGTGGTCTTCATCTTCAGGAAGTTGCTCTCAGAAAGTGTCAGTCAGTCAATTTTGTTTTTTCCCTTTTTGATTTGCACATTATGATGAGAAATCACTGGAGATAAGGCTAATATGTGGAAATTTAACAAAAAGGACCTAAAAAAAAGCAATAAAAATTATGTATAATTCGACTCTGAACAAAGTTTGGAAGGTTTGAGATTCAGTTCATATACTTCATACAGTAATTTGCAACTGAAAACGAACCACGAAGATATAAGCTTCTGTAGTGTTTTTCAACTGCAAATTATTATGATGGCAAAGGACCTTCTCCGTCACTTTTCAAGTATCTGATGAGATAATTAATCACTATTCATTAAAAAACAAAGTGATGGATCACTCAAAAACTGAGGAAATTGGCATCAACTAGCCTCCATGAAAAGAATATCAAAGAAGTAAAGATTTACACAAGAACTGTAACATCCAAACTCCCCTCTATATTACTTGGATTTAAGTTAATGCTCCGAGACAAATATTAAAAAATTCTTTAAAAAATTATATTTTTATATTCATATTTAGATATAAATATTTAAAAAAAAATAAAAGATTTAGACTCCTTTCGATTAGAAGGTGGATTGAAAGTAGAACATTTGATGATCTTAAATGATTTTTACCTGCAAGAAAAAAGTGGCCGTGCCGCTCTCTAGGAAGAGGCTCACTGAACAAATTCTTCAGTGCTCGACCATCTCTTTTTCATCCATATAAGTCAATCTTGTTAAGAAACAAAAGCCACGAACACCCCAAAAAGAAGTAATTAATCACCTCGAAGGAACAACAACAACCATGGCCTCCTTTTTTTTTTCCCGGTTAAAAATCGACCGAGCTATCAAAGCGATATAGTACTATGACTATGGCGATCGAGCTAGCTAGCACCAGTCTAAAAATTCTCTTGTTAAGCCCACAGAACAGCTAGGCTCTTGAAAATTTTCTTAGAGAAACAACAAGGGGGCAGTCTTAATTAAAGAATCATAATCATGTTGTTAATAATTCAAGCTTGACAGGCTGTGAAAAAAGAGGGAGGCAAAGAAAAAGCTGGACTAGCAATGTGTTTGTGAGAGTAATATTATTTTTTTTCCTTTACGAAAGAGAGAGAAAGCTGAATTTATTATATATATATATATATACATATGATTTTATCGGAGCCCATTGTTTACTCAAGTTTATTTATGTAATTTTTTTTTAAAAATTAATATACAATAAATTTAGTGTTTGAATTTTAATATTTACGACTCATTTTCTATTTATGAACTAAAAAAATTGTATTAAATATGTAGAGTATTTTATTGGAATGTATATTGGAGTTGCCATATTATTATTTATATATAATTGTATTAGAA
>JBBYHM010000026.1:1387908-1399190 GCA_038381775.1 Adansonia rubrostipa
TGCTTTAAAAATTATTTAAAAACTATTAAAAAATATTATAAATTTAAAGTTAAATATATCGTTTTATTTAAAAAAAGTATTCACTAATTATAATTTTCTCTTTAAAACATAAATTCTTTTACTTATATTTTTCTTAAAACTATGCTATGATCTAATATTGTATAACTTAAAAACAAAACAAACCATTCTTATTTTTTAAGCAAACTTTAATTTCTTTTATCCAAACTCAATTATCATTTTTATTCCGACTCTCCCAAAACATTGTGCAAGTGTTTGAGCTTTGAGCAATCCAAGAAACACGTGTAATTTAAACTCATCATTTTTGGATTTTTTTTTTTTTTTGGAAAAAACAAACTTAAAATTAGACTTAAAAACTTGATACACGATATAATTACATTATACGAACACAATATGAATAAATAAATATGTAAAAAATTATATAATACGAATTATTAATATATACTACTTTAAACACGATTATTAAATACACCAACAAAACTCTCTCCAAAATTCAAAAAAAAAAAAACACATTCAACAACAAATGAAAACCCACAACCTTAAAACATGTTGGATCAAACCAACACCGAAAAGTGCCCCTGGGTCAGGGTGAAACCAGTTTCGAATGACAGTGAAGCAACTGCACCTCACTACAAAAGTACAATAAACACAAAGCAAATTAAGCACAATCATATATTATGTCAAAGAAATGTCAATTACTTGAAAATGGCAGATGTAATCTGCATTTTAGACATCAAGATTTAAAGAGGCAATATAAAACCTACGTTACTCAAACTCAGATGTGAATGTCGAATGAGAATGTATCCTATCCGTATCCAACACAGATATTTTCATATTTCCAAGTTTTTTTTCATGCATCTCGAAGATTTTTAGAGGATCATATCCCACACCCATGTTTGAATATGTGTCATAAATGATGTCGAAGATAGATACTTCCAAAAAAATGCAAAGTCAGAGAAACATAGAAAAAACCTACATCACTTGAACTCAGGTGTAAGGATCGGATACAGATATGTTTCTAACATGGATATGTTCTTTTTTTTCTAGGTTTTTCTATTTATTTAAAGTGTCTTTAAAAGATCATATTCACGTACCCAAGTCTAGATTTACATCAAACACAAGTGTCAAATACAGATACTTCAAAAAATGATGAGTCAGAAATAAAACAACATCGACAATCTTTTCATTTAATTTTTTTAACCCTTCCTATTAGCCAAAGAAACAACGGGTCAAAAAGAAAGTCGGCATACTTTCATTCTTTAAGCTCCTTCTACGAGCAAGGAATAACTAAGAAAATTAAGGACAACTCACAAAAATCACTTTTACCTGTTGTGGTTGTTGTTGGTAAGCCCCTGACTGCTGGTAATTCACATATCCGGGATAGCCCCCATAGTACAAGTTAGGATCTTGGGAAGGAGCTGCATATTCATATGCTTCATATCCTCGAGCATATCCGTAATATCCACCATTCCACAGGCCTTGATCGGGTTGAGCCTGAAACTCGAATAGACTGCCCTCTTAGATTGCAGAAATATATGTGGCATGGCTTTAATACAAAACAATTATAGTTTTTATACAAAACCTGTTTGCTTGACGGACTTCGTCCCCATGAAAGTCGAACATTTCTTCCTCCAAAAATGGTACCATTCAAAACTGATAAAGCTTGCTCCGCGCTAGCCCTAAAATTTACATATTGCAGAATACCTTAATGCCATGGAATAAATTTCACACACCAAAATCCATGAAAGCTATTTTCCTCAGACTTGGTGTCAGTATCGGTAGATATGTGCCTAACATGGATATGTTCAATTTTTTTAATTTTTTTGTCCATGTATCTGGAAAGCATATCTCCATACTCATATCCAGACATGGGTTGGATACGATACTTCAAGAAAAATGAAGAGTAAGAGCAACATAGCATGAAGGCATTTACCATTTACCTGTTAGCATATTGAACAAAACCGCAATGCTTGTTAGCGGGAATTTTTACATGAACTACCTCACCAAGCTGGCTAAATATTTGTTTTAATTGGTCTTCGGAAACACTTGGATCCAAGCCACCAACAAATATCTGCATTTAAGCTTGTAAGATTTCAGTTGGCCATAACATGAAATAAATTACAATAATATATAAAAAAAGCTACCCACGGTGGTATTATTTGGATCATTCTCTCCAGGATTTCCTTGTGCATTCTGGTAAGTAGCTGCAAATCAAAAATATATGTAAGCTACCGTAGAATGAGATGATGATAACAATAGATCATGAATTAATATTTCACACACCAAAATCCATGAAAGGCATGTTATTCGGACTTGGGTGTGGGTGTCAGCTATAGATGTGTCCAAAATGGGTATATTCAATTTTTTTTTTCCAAGTTTTTCAATGCATTTAGAAGACCTTTGAAAGGTCATATCCCCATACCCATGTCTGAATAAGTATTGAAAATGGGTATTTAAAGAAAAACAAAGAGTCCGAGTAATGGAGATGTTAACTATGAGAACTCCAAACCTGTATACAGACATCATGTAATCAAGTTATAGCATCATTGCTTCTCTAAACTCAAATTAGACATTGTTGAAAAGAAGACAAAATAATGCATTGAGTCATTTAATATACTTATGGATACAAAAAAACAATTCAATACACAGTTCAAAATAGTTCCCTCCATGGCAAGTAAAAGAACAAAAATGCAACAAAACCAGCTATATATCACTCGACAGTTACAATGGCATCAAGAAACATCATTTGGGTTACATCAAGGCTTACCATCACAAGGCAAAATCAAAAATATCAAATTAAATGAATTCAATAATAGCTGAAAAAGAAATCATTAATTACACTAAACTAAGGGAATAACTAAAGGTCCTCTTATTCTCTGCATTAACAGAATCCTATAGAGTATTAGTAGCCAAAAAATGGCAAGATGAAGCACATTTCAAAAGCCATCGGATTCTTCTAAGCTTGAAATGACATACAACCTCAAATGACAAGTGGAAAACGGAAATGTCTTCAAAATGCAATTAATATCACAGATTCATAAGCAGCTGCACATTCATTATTTAGGCCTACGCAATATAGAAGGATGATAGATCCACTGCCATTAGGGTTAATCCATCAACTGAAAAGGCCTTTAACTACAAATTCTGGGTTTCTTTCCTGACCCAATTTGGCCTCAGGTGCAACAGAGCAATAGCATGAGGACAAAGATATTACTCCAATTTTAAAAAAGAAGCACAAATTTGAAATGCAAAACAATAAAACTTGCCCAAGGTTCATTAACAGAAGGGTGCATGATAACATCATGTCAACTTTATAGATGGCTACTTCACCTAGTTTGGAGCATTACAGCTTGACTTTAAAGGAAACAAAAAGGAGTGTGTAAACATATGACAAACAAAGGTTCTAGACTTGTAAAAAGAAAAGTAAAGTATGAGTTAAAGGAAACACGTTGGGAAACTGAAACAAATTGAACTTGACTGGAATACTACATAAGGAACTGGGAAAGTAATTTGCAAATGTAGCACAAATACTGCCACGAGAAAATGAAGCTTACGACATAAACAAAGTAACTGACCTAAAATGAGGCCATGCATTAAAGTGGAATCATTTCAGCTGATATCAGTTCCAGGCCCCCCAAAATGAGAGCCTCTTGGTGTCCTGCTTTAAGACAACATGAGTTTTATATAAGTTTTTGCATGGTTTAATATAACTAAATGTGCCCAAGTTTATAAAAGCAAACTGGAATGAAAAGACTTTGTATAAATTCCGCCAATCTTCAAGTGCATAACCGAACGAATTCCTATTTTAAGGAGACTTAACAACTGCACCTCAGAAAATTAAAATTCCAAAAAAATGTTAACTAACTAGCGTTCAACTCGTCAAGTCAAAGTACTCTAGCATAAACCGTGGCCAATAAAAAATATACACAACCAAGCAAATTCATATGGAAATCAAGATGAAGAGTGAACTTTAGATAAACCACGATATTATACCTTTCTGATACTGCTGACCAGTGACTGGCTTCTTATTAGAAGCTGGTCCAATCCGCATTGCCCTTGTCGAACAATACATCCCATTCATTTCAGTCATGGCACGAATCTGCTCAGATTCATCACCAAACCTCACAAATCCATAACCTTTCGACCGTCCTGTAGTCCTGTCAGTGACCACGTTTGCACCCTTAACGGATGGGTAAACAGCTTTAAAAGTCTCCTGTAAAAAGTAATCCGAAACATCCGCGGCTAAATCCCCAACAAAGATTGTGTAATCAGGACCTTCATCTTGCCTTTTTTCACGAGATCCGAGTGATGCCCAATTCAACCTAAATTTCTGCTCAGAATTTGGCATTGGCACCCCATTATACGACTGCAAAACCCTCTCAGCTGCTGCCCGCGACACAAACTCAATAAACCCATATCCTTCCGGTAAAGCCATTTGCTTATTCCTAATCACCTTAACTGAAACCACCTAAAAAACCCCAAAAGATTAAGCTTTATTGAATTATAATTTTTACTACTTACTTTTTTTCTTTACCTTGAAAGCGGAGGAAAAATAATATTTTTGAATTATTAAAAGTATTGACTTCAGCGAATAAATTTAGACTACAACATATTTGTTCCTTTCAATTAAATTTTTATTTTTTTCTATTTACTTAGGGTCTTCTTTTAAGTGATATGATGAACAAATCAATTACCTCTCCAGTGTGAGCAAAGATGCTGGTGAGGTAATTCTCATCCATCCACTGTTGAAGATCACCGATCCAGAGAGATCGAATCTCGCCGGAGCCGACAGCAGTGGAACTGGCGGAGTACTGCTGCATCTGAGAGGGCGGAGGGAGGGGTTGCGGATTCCAACAAGGTGGAGGAACCGGCTGACCCGCCTGCTGTTGTTGTTGAGACATCATCATCCACGGCTGCGACTGCGGTTGTTGCTGGTACTGATGGGTTTGAGACTGATCGGCTGCCATGGAAGGTGGCGTAGCTACACCTCCTGCTGCTGGATGTTGCATCATATTTGATAAACAAAAGGTAGAGAATTGGGATATCCCGGAGAGAAGAGGCAACCCTGTATTATTATTAATTTGGGAATCGAACTTTTATAAAGAGGGTTGCTTCGCTTTGGAAAAAGAGAAGATTTAAAAAAAACAAAAAACAAAACTTTTTTGGGTTAATATAAACGGCGACTGTAGACGTGACACCTGGATAATGGAAAATTGGATGGGCTTGTGCGCTGCGGTTGATTCGGGTTGAATCCTTGGCGTCTAAAAACAAGAAGGTTAAATCGGTTAGATTATTAGTTTTCAATTTAAGTAATTTGATTAATTGAATTAATAATTTAAATAAAATTAAAATAATTAATTAATATAAATTTAATTTAATTGTATAATTTTTAATATAAAATTAAAATATTAAAAATTTAAATTTTATTGTTTATACAAAATTTTGAAAAAATAAAAAACACATATGAAATTAATTTAATCAGTTTGTATTATTTTTTAATCGATTAAATAGATTTTTTTTATTGATAATTATATACATCGAACCCAAAAAATCAATAATTTTCAATTAAATCAACTTAGCTAATTGATTAGGTTGTTTTCTTTAACACCGATGTTAATTTTTGATTTGATGCAGAGATTTAAAAATATTTTTACTTAACTTAGACCTAGCAATCAATTTATTTGTATTGTATTTGGGTATTTTCATCATCTCATAATTCTATTTAAGTTGTTATATAGATATATATTTAATATATTAATAATTCATGAGTATATAGATTTTGACACGTTTGCTTATTTATGTGATGTTCATATTATATCATATTTTATATTATATTTTAATTATTTTTTATATATTCATATCGTTTGTAATCATGTTGTATTTAAAATTGTTAAGTCTGACTTTACCAAACTAATAAATATTACTAATCAATAAAGAAAAAATGGTTTTTTGGTTTAATGTTTTACAATGTGTGTTTTTTTTTTTCTTAAAATAATTATTTCAATAACTAAGGCTCAAATTTTGATATTCTCGATTATAAAAAATTAAAATAAAAAAAGGGAGTTGCATCTCATAATATGCATGCCTGAGCTTCAAGACTTTAATATTCCTTATAATGCACCTATCTTTTGCTTCTATTCTTTGCTTATTTGAAAATAAACTTGTTTAAGGGTTAAAGAGTTTGTTACTGATTGAACATGGGTAAAGGGCTAGGGTTTGAGGCAATGAAAAAATCACGACAGTTGACTTTGATTGGTAAGGGCCCGCTAATGAGAAAATGTGGGACCCTTTGACCATGGGAGGTTAACACATGATTGATATTCATGTTTTGACATATACTCTCACTTGAATCCAAGTATCATGAACAACCGATGGAGAATGTAAACAGTTTACAGATCTACTAAAATTTTCAACTTTCACTTCTTTAAATAATAGAAAAGAGTTACTGATACCACAATGCATTTTATTCTTCTTGTTTGAGCAATCCTAACTTAGTGTTACTGAACCAGCCTTACAATCAATGCATTACCATCTCCTAGATCATTTTCTTGATGCTATATTACTCAGACTTGAATGTAAATATCATATACGAGTATGTGTTTAATATAGATATGTTTAATTTTTTTCCTAATTTTTTTCATGTATTTGGAGGGTTTTTGAAAAGTCATATCTCTATACCAATGTCTGAAAATGTGGTAAATACGGAAGTCGAACATGGATACTTCGAGAAAAATGAAAAGTTAAAGTAACAAAAGACTTGATGTGATGTAAATGTAAGGTCGTGCTTGGTATGAAGAAAAAGTCACAAAGAAAATTTGACAAATTGAAAGGGGAAAGAGAACACCTATGTTACTCGGACTCGAGGGTGAGAGTTCGATAAAAGTTTGTATTCGTCTATGGTATGTCCATTTCTTTCTACGTTTTCCCATATATTTGGAAGGTCCTTAAAGAGTCATATCCTCATACCCATGTCTTGAAATGCGTCAGACACGGATAGTCTAAGAAAAATAGAGGATTGGAACAATGTACGAAAACACAGCAATGGACGACAGATAATCTAAGGTATTGTATTAATTTATGCAGAAATATAGAAGAGAAAAAAAATGGCAGTTATTCAAGTTTAAAAAACAAACATCTATTTGAAATAAAGTTCAAGTAGCTTCCTCAATGTGTCAAAGACACTAGTAAAAGGATTAAGTGCAACAGGGGCTTTAAGTTCAAGATCAGGTAACTGGTTAGTTAGAGCTTGTTGCATACCAGACATGGACATCATAGCAGCTAACTGACTGTTAGACATCACTTGACAATCTTGTGGGGTGTCTTTGATTTCGCTCGGGTCGTATCCAAGATTCGCCAAGTATGCTTTATATTTTTCTATGAACTCACGTCCCGGGTTAGGTGTCCTCGAGTAGATCTGAAATCGATATCTGGAAATCAGTACTGGTTTTGCAGCCCTCTTGTTAAATGCATAAAAAGCATGAAACAAAGTTTGAGTAATAAAATTTTAACTATTTTCAATCCATGTCCAAATCTGTACTCTTGGACGAGTTGAGTAACTACGCAGTATAAAAGTAAATATGATTCTAATCCGAAATCCGAAGCATATTCACTACCAAGACGAAGATGAACATACAGTAATTTCCAAGTGATTTATGATGAATATCTAGTGTAAGCTTCCATAAGTATATGGTCCACTTACCTGGATAAAACTTCGGTCTTTTGCTCCGGAAACGAGAGAGAAAGTGTCATAGTCAGTAGCAATGACATCATAAGGCTCTTTGGGAATGAAAGGCAATGTTGGAAAACGAAGGAAACACTTCCCCTTAATCATCTCTTGCTTTTCTAAATCCATTTCGTTCTTCACCAAATCTTCATCCGAAAGGCATTGAACCTTTCCTCTTATGCCGGTAATGTATCCGTCAGGCCCTCCATGAACACAAAATGTATCAACTTGGATAGCGGGTGTTTTCATGTCGAAAGTATAAACACCCTGTGGATTAATTGATAACAACATTGATTTAGCAACCGGACTTTAAAGTCATGAAGAATAGATAAGCAACCTGACAAAACTAGTTTTTGCATACCCCAACCGCATGTGGTGAAGTCCGAGTTGTACGAAAAAGTAGAAACGTTTATAATATGAATGGCCCTAGGGAACATTTGACATTAACACTTGAGAAGCCTATGATGATAAAAATAGTTCGAGCTTCTGTTAATCCCAACAAAAGGTGGTAAATAAAAAACTTTGAATGCTTTGAGCTGAACTCTGTAGGCATTTACATGGAGACAGGAGAAATGAAGTTCTTCATTCCAAATTAGTAGTACCTTTTCGTATTTACCTGAGTACAATGGCAGTCTTCCTGACCCTGTCCGGCAAATCCTCGTTTCAGTGATGCTACTTCGAACCACCTTCCAGAATATCGAACAGGATCGAAATTCTTTGCTGTCATACCTCTCATCATCATTAGCTTTCCATTTGCTTCACCAGAACCTTCTTCGAGCGGAAGAGTTAGCTTATCATCCGTGGCACTTGCAAGCTGGCAGATGCCATGATAATGAGATATACCGGCTGCAAGAACCTGCCAATGAAAGGTGACTAAAGTAGAACACAAAGAAGTCTCCGCTGCATTGTATGCCTTTGTATCCTTTGGCACAAGAAACTAACTCTATCAGGAAAAGTTAAGTTCAGATGAGATTCCTACGAGCTTTTTCTGTAAATTACTATTTTGAAACTCGCAAACGTTAGGGTCAAGTAAAACGAGAGAACTGAAATAATTTTCCACAAGATAGCAGCTTGAGAGAATGAAACAACCGACTGTTCATGATTAATGATGATCTAAAATTCGGAATTACTAGATTTGAACATCTACTTAACAACTCTGAAGCTTGGAAGTAGGAAATGATTTGAGCGAATATTGGAATTTGTAATATAGGGACGTCTTTTCGATACTGAACAGAAGCTCATAACTAGATTCCAAGAGGCGATGAATGACTAGACAAACCTCTACGCATAATTCAATATCTGACATTCATCCAATAGTGATGGCACCTTATCTTTTCTCAAGTTATAACTATGTTTTAAATTCACTAATAAAAACCACTGGAAATAGAAGAAAGAAAATCACCTCACCTGGTTTGTTTGAGATAGAAATATCAATGAAGCTGCAAGACCCGAAACAATATGACTTGCAACGACTTGACTCGAGGGACGACTCTTGATTGGGCATTTTAACATTAACTTTCCAGGCAGTTCCCTGTAACAGTTAAATGTCAAAATAGGAGTGGTTTCATCTGGACTTTAGAAATAACACGTATGCTGCAAAGGCACCTGCAAAATCTATTTTTTTTTTAGGGCCTAAAACTTTTGTAATGAATCCACACGAAGAACTAACATGGCGAACACTAAATCTAATGCTACTCGGACTCTTCATTTTTTCTAAAGTACCTGTGTCTGACATTATTGAGTAACACATATTTAAATATGGGTACGAGAGAATGATCCTCCATATATATGGGAAAACTTTAAAAGGAAAAAAAAAAATTGAGCAGGCCTGTATCGGACACATACCCGTATCCGATACTCGCCTCCTAGTCTGGTCAACATAGAACTAAACTATAAAGGCTGAAATCAGTAACATAGAACTAAACTATAAAGGCTAAAATCAGTGATTTCCTTTCAAGCATAATTCAATACCAAAATTTTGTAATGCATCCACATGAAGAAGCACCCTTTCTGAAACTAAAACTATGTTACCCGAACTATTCATTTTTTGAAAATACCCGTATGAAGATATGATATTCCAAATATATGAAAAAATTTTGAAAAAATTGAGTACACCACACGTAACAATATCGGACACTTACCTAAAATCAATTATTTCTTTCCAAGCATAAACTCAATAACAAAATTCTTTTGATGCTAAACAATATATAACTGGCAAGCTATTATTGTCTTCCCACTTTGCTTAAAAGGTTCCCAAATTTCCTCATAATTAATAACGACATCTCAAGTATAACAAGCATTATTCTCAGCATCCACTCACCAATTCTACACCTATCAAAGCTACCATTTCTCTTTCATGTGCCCTCAACTTCCAAAAAAAAACTCAACCAGAACCCAATGATTAAGCTAAATGAATGAAACCCAGAAGAGAAAAACAATAAATAATCTATAAAAAAAAAAAGTGAATCTTTCCGAAAAAAAACCCCCAATCAATCAGGAGAATTGGAGAAGTTGATGTGTTACCTTGGGATATGTGGAGGAGGAGAAGATGAACAACATTGAAGGAGAAGCAATGGTGAAGTTTGATGATGAAGAATTGCATTCACCATTTCTTTCTTTCTTTTTTTTTTTTCACAACGCTTCAGTACAACCCGTTTCTCTCTTCTGAAGAAAGTTCTTTTTCGAACTCTCTCTTAATGTGCCTCAATTAATTGTTGGGAACTTTTGAAAATATCTATGAAACGTTGACGTTTTTTATGTTCGGACAAGCCATGGTTTTGACAATTTTTTTTTTTTTTTTTCAGTTTGTTGCAGTTAATAACGGTTAACCACTTAATCCCATGAAATAATATAATATATATATAGTAAAAGTATTCATTATCATACATATCATATTTATATTTTTTTTATAATTTTATTTAAAAAATTATTTTTTATAAAATTTTAAAATATTTATAAATTTATATCATATTTATATCATTTTTTATATTATATCATATTTTAATTATTTTTAGTATGCCTTATTTGTTTCGTTATCTAAAATTGCCAAATATTAGTAATCAAGATATTTGTGTTGGGGGTCCCATGATAAATACTACACTAGAATTTTTTTTTTTAATGATTGGGTGATTTTAATTTCTATATTAAACCAAGATTTTACTAAAGAATGTTTTAAATACTTTTAAAGTTAATTAATATATTATTTATAGTAATAATTTTATATTAAATACAATCGGCAATAATTTATTTAATTAAGACACTCGTTTAGAAAATTTATTAAATAATTAATAAAAAAATTGATTAACTTCAATTTTCAACATTTTAAATTGAGAAGGATCCATAATACTTACAATTAAAAATTATAATAAAAATCAAATAATTTTGCATTCAATGAGAAAACTATTTATGCAATTTTATGCATCCACGATCTATTTTTTTAATCTCAAAAATAATTTAAGAAATTAGCTCACTACTCATTAAATAAAAAATAATTATTATTTAAATTTGATTATAAAAATATAAAAATATTAATATAAAAATA
>JBBYHM010000026.1:1409999-1427670 GCA_038381775.1 Adansonia rubrostipa
GTTTGTAGGATATGACATGGAATATGTGTCCGACACTTTAACCACGAAAGTGGACACAGTTCTTGTGATTGCTGCAACTTAACGCGGAGGAAGAAGAAGAAGTTTGGTTGACCCTTCTCTGGTTTGATCCGTACATTTACTTCCTTATTTCGTTTCGGCTTTTCTCTTTTAATCTATGTATCCTGAATAATCGGCTTATCTTAAACAATGTCATTGATCATCGGGATTGTTTGAACTGAAATGGGATAAAAATTAGAGATGAAATTAGAATAATTTATATAAAATTATATGAATAAATACAGAAGCAAATAAACATATATAGATATATATATATATATATATATGTTACTGCATTATTTTCATTTATATATTTTTATTTAATAAATTGTTATAGGATGTATCTACGCATCCATATCTAATCTTTGGATCTTTTTAGCTGATTTCGCAAGTCCAAAATTTTAAAACAGAAGGCAAGTCAGACATGCAGACACAAATACCAGTGTTGAAAACTGATACCCGAATCCATATAATTTAGTTGTCAAGTTGATGTTTTTCATGGCCAAAACTTTTGCTTCCAGTTTAAGGAATGTTTTTTTTAGTCTCTTATCTTTGTTGATTTTGTAAATGAAGCTGAGTTCTTCATTAATTGTTAAAAAAGGGTGCTTTGATTCAATAAAAGCTGCTTTCTTGTTTATTTGCTTATGCAGCCTGGTAAAACGCTAAGTGCAAGAAAATGGCAAGCTGCATTTTCTCCGGATGGACATCTCGATATAGGAAAAATTCTACATCGAATCCAACGTGGGGTAAGTGCATATTCAAGATCAAAAAGATTGTTTTTTCCCGGTAGTATCAAAATAAAAGTGTACTTATGCTACATATATTAGACCTATGTTGCTCCAATTCTTCGTTTTTCTTAAATTACATGTGTCCAACGCATATCAGGACATGGCAATTGGGAATATAACCGTCTAAAGACCCCCCAAATATATGGGAAATCATAGAGTGAAAAGTACATACCCACGTCAGGTACATACCCATATTTAAAACTCACACCTGAGTCCGAGTAATGTAGAAATATTTAAGTTTCCAAAGTAATTCATTCAAAACCATGGTCATCCTTATAAATCAGGCTTGGTTGCTCCATTTTTTATGCAGTTGTAAATATAATTGATATCCTTTGTGACTAGCACTTTTTCATCCTACAATTTAGTTTTTAAGCAGGTCTCAGTTGCAGTCAATGAAGAAAACTGTACTAGTCTGCGAAACAAGAATTCAAATGTAGATTTTTTTTTTCTTTTTTTGGCTTTCGATTTAGACAATTGTTGAGAATTGGTCCGGCTATTGATGTTTTAATGTTGAGCCCGCTACAAATGCATCAACGTGTATCCTATGTAACTTACTATCGATCATGCTTCAAAACATCACCAAGATACATACATATACATATACATATACATATATATATATATATATATATATATATATGTACACGCTGCTATGACTCTTTCATTTTCCTGGAGTACTCGTGTCTGATGCATATTCGGAGATGGGTATGGGATTTGACCCTCCAAATACATGAACATATCCATGTCAAACACATATCCATATCTAACACTTCCACTCAAGTCCAAGTAATATATATATATATAGAGCAATGCAACTGGACTGCATATTCTGACATTCTTTATAAATCTTATACATAGAAGAACATATGCGTATGTCAAGTAGTGTAAGGCTATGTCTATGTGCGTTCAAATAATGTACATATTTATTCTTACTTGTTTTAGTCTCTATCTGTTGGCAAACATAGGGGATTCATCCATCAATTAGAGGAGAAGTTTGGGAGTTTCTACTCGGCTGTTATCATCCCTCGAGTACATTTGATGAAAGGGAACATATTCGGCAGCATCGAAGGTAATCCACTTTTCGTGTTCTTGTTTGGTACTATTTGGTTATGTTGCTCCGCCTCTTTATTTTTCTTGAAGTACCGGTGTTCGATGCATATCTTGACATGGACTTGGGGAAATAACCCTCCTAGGATCTTCCAAATATGTGAAAAAACTTTGAAAAAATTGAACATACCCGTGTCTAACAATCACACTCGAGTCCGAATATCTTTGCTATTTAGCTATTAAATAATGGAGAGATCAGTTCTCTGCTGGGCCTCTTTCCTTGTCAGGAGATCATGTTCTAAAGCTCTGTTACTCGGACTTGGGAGTGAGTATTGACACAGATATGTTCAATTTTTTCCATGATTTCCATGTATTTGGAGGGTTATTGGAGTATCATATCCCCATAACCATGTCATAACGTGCATCAGATGCAGGTTTCGGACATGGCCACTTAAAGAAAAATGAAGAGTCAAAGCAACCCAGGTTCTGAGTGTTGTTTTCTCACTTCTATTACCTCAGGGTGCAATATGCTAGATGGAAGAATGAATGTCGCGAAATCTTTCCTGTTGTCGGAAGTGGCAAATATATAACAGCACCTGTCATCACCGAAGATGGTCAGCTAATTCAAGACCCGGGCAAGTTACTGGCACTGTACCTGTTTAAAAATAACAGTTTTCTGAAGGTGAAATGAACCTGGAATTAATATCTGATAAATTATTCAGGTGCAAGTGCTAATAGTACTGAAATGGTGAAGGAGCTAATCAATTGTGGTCGTTTGGATAAGAAAGTAATCCAGTGGTTGCTTACATTACATCAAATAGGTTGTTTGTTTTCTTCTACTTCAAATGCATGTCTTTCTTTGATTTGTTGTTCTAGAGGTGATAAAGGTTCGTTTTGGGGGAAAAAGAAAATTATGGTTAATGTACAGTATCTGATTTTTTAAAAACTAAAATGAAACAGAACAAATAACATATAAAACTGAACCGACCCAAACTGGTTTTTTTTTAATTTAGAAAAAAAAATTCTGTAGCATTTTAAGCTTTTTTTTCATTATTTTAGAAATAAAATATTTATTTTTATGTTATAAAAATTAAATAAAAATAGAATTCAGTTTGGTTCAAATACTTGCAATACCAAACCGAGTTCAATTAAAACCGAACCAAAACCTAACGGAAAACTATGATTCAAATCGGTTTTCTGTTTTCTCAGCCCTAGAAATTTTCTTCTCTTAGTCATGACCTCATTCCTCATATTTATGTTTCTGTCAGGTCTCGATGTCATTCGCACTGATCGGACATTAGTATTCTATGAGAAGCAAGAAAATTTGTCAAAACTTTGGGATATTCTCTCAGTTTACGCCTGGATAGATACTGATGTTGGCTATGGTCAAGGTGAGTAATTACATGAAAATTTTCTTTCTAAAATGATGATTATAGTTTCGACTCAATCTAAACTTTGGATATGTTTATTTATTTTCCTTAAAATGCCATTAATTTAGCCACCTAGTTTTACTTCATTAGCATGAGACTATAATTTCTATGTGCTTGCACTCTCTATTGCACATTTTTTTAGCTATTGTGCTCTGACTCTTCATTTTTCTTTAACTACTCATATCCAACACATATCCGGACATGGGTGTGGGGATCATATGACCCTCAAGGATCTTCCAAATTCATGGAAAAACTTAGAAAAAAAATTAATATACTTGTGTTAGATACATATCCTTATCCGACACTCAAACCCGAGTTCAAATAAAATAGGCGGTAAATCTCATCTACTGTAATCTCCATTCATTCTGCCTCTCTCTTTTACAGAGGGAATAATAATTCTACGTTTACAATTTGTAATCAAAAACTAAATCTCGTGGAGCAGGAATGAGTGATCTTTGCTCTCCCATGATTATTCTCATCAAAGATGAAGCTGATGCCTTTTGGTGCTTTGAGCGTCTGATGCGCAGATTGGTACCTTTTCTTTCTTCTTCATCTTCTTCTTCTTTTCTTCGCTCTGTTTATTGCGCATCTATGGCAGCATGGTGGCTTGTCTTTTCATATGCACCCATGTCTGACACATTTCCAAACATGGGTATAACCCTCCAAGGACCCTCCAAATATATGGAAAAACTTAGAAAAGCTTGAACATTCCCGTAATTAACGCTCCCACTTGAGTCCAAGTAACATAGGTTGACACTTGTGATTGCCATGGGCAGATCTTGTTCTCTATTTGGTCGGAGCTAGCTTGTTCGGTCTAGATTTTTTTTTTTGGGAATCGATTCAAAAAGTAATATCACAACTGCTAAAAATGCAGATTTGCTTGTGCTGAAAGTTGGACGTCAAAGACTTGCTTAATATACTAAAAGAAAGTTGCCGGGTTTTATTTTGTCCTTTGTTCCTACGCAATTACTAAATATCTTTTGCTCTAAAATTCATGCTGGTTTTCTAATATATAGAATGAAATGTATTTCAGTATGATCAGTTACATGACTTTTTATTTACCGTACTCATTCCTTCATTTTGTTTCCGGGATTTTCTTGCTTTCAACTTTATTTCCAGTTTCTTATGATATGTGTTTATATTTTAAATCTTAAAGCGAGGAAATTTCAGATGCACCGGGAGTTCAGTTGGGGTAGAGACACAACTTAGTAATTTGGCTTCAGTAACTCAAGTTATTGATCCAAAACTTCATCGGCACTTAGGTATGAATTGAAATTTTGTATCTTATTATTCTCATATGTTATGTTTCGTGCTTTCTTCGCACATCTTCGTTGGAAGATATTTATTTATTTTTTCTTATATCGGTTTGCAGAGAATCTAGGTGGAGGTGACTATATCTTTGCTTTTCGAATGCTAATGGTTTTGTTTCGTCGAGAGTTCTCATTTTGTGATTCGTTGTATTTATGGGAGGTATGTTAACACTTCCAATGATAACAGATGATCTGATGAAATATCTCGTTTATACACTTGAGAAGCTTGCATCTGTTCTTTTTCTAAAGTATAAAAGAGACTGCAGCCTAAGAAAAGAGGGAGGAGTTGCAGAGGATTCGAACCCCAAACTTGCTACACTCACCTCTTAAGAATGGCTGTCTAAACCAACTAAACCCGAGTTTTGCTTCTGCCCGTTCTTTGATATCAAAACTTTGTTATTTTTACCTAGTTGTTTGTAGGAGTGTCTCTATTCAGATGTGATGTGTCCAGCTATATTGGAGGAATATAGTTTTCACCACGATGATGCTTTACCGTTTGTAATCTGTACAATTGCATGACTAACCCGGATCAGTTCCGATGTTTATGGATCTATACTTCCATGTTTCGGCACTCTTCGGAAGAATTTTACTCATAAGGTTGCTCTTTCCGGTTTATCTAAACTTTCTGCAGATGATGTGGGCTCTGGAATATGATCCTGACTTGTTCTCTCTGTATGAAGAACCTGGATCAAGAATCGAGAAGGCTGAGGGATTGAAAGGGAAACCAAAATCGATACGACAGTGCGGGAAGTATGAGAGAGAAAATATGAAAACTAAAAGCTCTGATGCCCCCCTCCCAATTTCGGTTTTCCTTGTTGCCAGTGTCTTAAAAGATAAGAGCTCGAAGCTACTGCATGAAGCTCGGGGCCTCGATGATGTAGTTAAGGTGAGCGTTCATGTTTGTAGCTTTTACCAGTCTATAATGAACTGATATCTTAAGCAATAATTGACCTGGAATACCCCCATTATGCATTGCTGAAATAAGTGCCTTTATGCACAATTAGCAAATTCGGAAACCATAAACGTTTGCGAACATGACATGAATACGCAAACGTACTAAAATATATATAAAATGAATTATTAATGTGTCAAAATTTATATAATACCTTAAACACGATTATGACAGATGAAAATAACACCAGTATGACATGAATATTTTGATTCTCTAGTCTACTTGTATCAGTATATACTATCTTTTTGAATTTCCCTTTTCTATGGGACTCTTGGACTCAGCCTATGTTACGCGGACTTAGTGGTGAGTGTCAGACATCTTCATGCTCATGTTTAAATATGTCAGACACCGATATCGGACAAGCTTACTTTAAAAAAAAAAAATGAAGAGTTCATGTAACAAAGACTCCTGTTATTTTATATTGTCTTAACGCTTTACCTGTCTTGATTTTTGTTTTTTTATACTTTTTCAGATTCTAAATGACATGACTGGAAATTTGGATGCCAAAAAAGCTTGCATTGAGGCAATGAAACTTCATAAAAAATATTTAAAAAAGGTACTGTATTTTTTTCCTCGTCTCCTTTTAAAGTCAGTAGTACCTAGAGTTTCTGTTACCCAACTCAAAATGGGCGTTAGAGATGTGTTTATGTTTGTGTCCGACAAGGATGTATTCAATTTAATTTTTTTTTTATATATATTTGAAAGATTATATATGCCTTCTTACCCGTATCCGAATATGTGTAAGTGATGAATATTAAAAAAAAAGAAGAGTTTGGATAATATAGCCTAGAGTGCATGTACACGTATATGTCATTGCTAGATGATTTATTTGTATATAGCTTCGAATACTAAGCAGTAGTACCTCGAGTTTATGTTAATTGGACTCAAAGTGAGCGTCAGATACGAGTTTTTATCTAACATAAGCTCAATTTTTTTCAAAGTTTTTTTTATCATTTATTCGAAAGATCACACCCTCAAACTCATATCTACATATATATCGAATATGAATATTTAAAAAAAATAAAGAGTTCGGGTAACAAACGTACAAGTCAATGTGATTGTTAAAGGATTCATCTATGCCTTGCCTTCATTTCTAAGATTTCCTCTAAGAAATTCTTCTGCTGATAACTCCATGAACTAAAAACTCTCTTCATTTCATGTTGTGACCACAGGCCAAGAAGACATAGCACAAGATAAACATGATGACATTTTCCGACCAAACATTGTCCTACCAGTCAGGAAATAACGAAGGTTTTCTTTTTCGAATGCCACGACTTGGTTCATTAGGCAGAAGATAATAATGTACTTACCAGATGAAGCCTGGCTCAAGAGATTTCCAATCTCTCGATACGAAAACATTTGTTATATTCAACTCTCAGTGAAATTACAAAGAAAATTAGCTGCTTATGCATAAATTCACCATACATTTTTCATTGACAAAGAGCAATGGGGTTTTCAGAAGTGAAAATATATATATGTATGTATATACTTCAAAAACTATTCTCTCAATATTTGTTTCAGAATGAAGCACTTATGGCTGTGGCTTTTGGATAGATTCAGCATTTCGTATATTTATATTATATTTATATATTTTAACGTGTTATAATCATATTTAAAATATTTTATATTTATATATATTTTGATACATTAATAATTTATATTATAAAAATTTTAAAACATAATTCAAATGCATGACATCGTGTATATATATATATATAAACAACAGATGATGAGTGCCACATAGCCCTGAATGATAAATTGAACCAAACAAAAGCAAATTTCATATCCCAATAATTGGAAAGGGAGCTTTACAACCAAACAAAAGCAACTTCTCATCACCATTTGCATGCAAAATCTACGTGTTGCCATCCTACATTACACGTACTCGCCATGCAGAAGGCCTAAGATCTGTTATATATGCCCCCCTCACTCCCCCACCCCATTTTCTCACAACCAAACCTAAAACCAATGCTTTCTCATCATATATATCATCAATAGCAAAGCTCGCTCCGGATCCTCCTAGCAACTTTCGCTCTTATTCTCTTGCTCGCCAATGCCTCCATTTATCGCACCACCATCAGGGTCGGCTCAAGACGTCAGGAGAGCGGCTGTCAGCGGCAGATAGAGGAGCAACGCTATCTCAAGCACTGCCAGAAATACATGGAGTAAAAATGCAATAGCAGCGGCAGCAGCAGCACCTTTGACTATGATTCAACCGCATCATGGATTAGCTTCGGCGTGACTTTTGCATGCAGTAAGTAGTTGCTGGTCGCATCTAATGTGGCTAAATCATAGGCTAGGGACATGCCACAAGCTGCTGCACATGTTGTTTCAATGTGTATTTGCATGAATTTCATAATGAGAATTAAGCAGCTGTTGGCAACAACTAAATTCGTTTTAAAATCGGTGTCTAAGGGACATGTTATTGCATCCAATGCAGCTACAAGTAACTGGCAGCTGCTGCTTCCTGCATCCCCAAAACTCTGCTGATCCTACGTGCCATTTGATGGCCCTAACAGTTGCACATATGATAGCTGACCATGCAGCCAAAGAAGCTGCTGGCAGTAATAAATTTGTCCCATAAACGATGTAAAAAGTGGCAGCAAGCAACTCAAATTGCTACTTGCATATTTGCTAGCCAAATTGCAATGATTTTTTGTTTTTTTCGGTGCTCTCAATATTAAGAACAATTCTCGATCATTTCAAGGCTGAAAAAATTTCTTAAAATACAACAGATAAAATGTGCAAAAAAATCTGAATTTTCAAAATCAGAATTTTTCAGATATAGGGTTCATCTTCAGATTTTTCTGCACACTGTAACTGCTGTATTTTAAAAATTGTGTTTTCATCAATCTTATGTTTTAATAGTTAAGGTTTTTGAAATAATTTTGATTTTGAGATTATTCTTGATCCGATTAAATAATTGAAATTTTATAAAAAAAAAAAAATTAATTTAATTTCAATTATTACAGCATATTAATTCATGTTATATTATAGGAATTAATTAGTTTAAAAATTGTTCTAACTAATGAATTATTGGTACAATCGGTTGATGTTAATTGCAAATTGTTCGCGCAGATTTTGGTGATTGATTGGTGCTAAAAAATTCATATTTTTCTGCACACTGTAGCTGCTATATTTTTAAGAATTTTTCAATCTTAAAATGATCAAGAATTGTTTTTGATGTTGAGAGTATAGAAAAGATAAAAAAATCTTGCAATTTGGTTGGCAAATATGTGTAATTGTTGCGCAAAAGGCAAGCAGCAATTTGAGCTGCCTACTGCCATCTTTTATACCCTTTTCTCAGACTAATTTGGTGCTACCAGTAGCTTCCTTTGTTGAATGCTAAGCTATCATATATGCAGTTGTAAGGAGCATCAAATGGCATGTATAAGGCATATTAAAGTCATTGTGAATAATAGCAGGACCAGCAAAATTTTGGGGACGCATTAGGCAACATCTGGCAGCTGCTTGTGGCTGCATCTGGTGCAGTAACATGTCATTTGGACACCGATTCTAGGCTGATATTAGCCACTGCCAGCACCTGCTTAATTTTCATGATGAAACACCATACAAAGGCACGTCAGAGGTAACATGTGCAGCAGCTCGTGGCGTGTTCCTAAGCCATGATTTTGACTTCATTAGATGCTGCCAGCAGCTGCTAGCTGCACGAAGAAGTCACACAAAAGCTGATCCATTACGCGAGCAGCTAGAGAATCTGGAAAGGCAATGGCGATGCTTCGGTTTGAAAATGTGGTAAGGCAACGGATGGAAGGAGGAGAGATGGAAGAAATGTACGAAGTGGCTTAGAAAGTGATGGAGAAGTGTGAGATGGAGCCTAGGAGGTGTGGCATGCAATCTCGCAGCAGCTGGTTTTAAAGAGAAATATTATATCAGAACATAAAATAAAACGTTTTAGAGCAATAAATTGGAAAATAATGCAGGTTTGGCCATTGCTATGGAGCTTAAGGTGGAGATTTTGGGGGCAATGACTAGTAAGCACTGATAATATGACTAAAATAAAAGCACATTATCGTGAGCGTTGGGCGTTTTGTTAACTATTATGCCTGGTTTCTAGAAGTTTTAGTTCTCCTTTAACATTGTTGTTGCTCTTTGTTATCTTTTCTTTTTTTAGACTAAAAGTTGCTTTTTATGGCAATCGTCGTTTTCGAGCAATCTTAATTTTAAACAGAGAAAAAAGTCATCATTTGGTAACTTAAAAAATTAATAAATAATTCAAAAAAAAAAACAACTAAAAAAAAGAAAAAAAAAGTCATGATTCGGTAAATTATTAAAGACTTATACATATATATATATATATACACGTATATGTATGTATGTATTTGGACCGTAACATAAAATATATAAAGCCTTAGCCCTTTTTTTTTTTGCCTTTTCATTTGGAAGCTACATAATAGTAATACTCGCATACACTCATTTCCAATACAAGTATATTAAATTTTTTTCAAGTTTTTTAATGTATTTAGGATAACTTTGAAAGATCATATTTTCATATTCATATCCATATATGTATCTTTGAAAGATCATATCCCCACATGTAAGTGTCCATGTCCGGATATGCATTAGATATAAATATCAAACACAAATATTTCGAAAAATAAAAAATCAGAACAACATAAAAAAATTGTACCATTAGCCAGAACGGATAGACAATCAAAGATATCAAAATTTCTACCCTCTAAAATTTATAGCCATTAAAGCAATTTCTAGTTTCAACACCACCCTGATAAATATTATTTTTAAAAGCAAAATTATCAACAGATACTTTATTAACAAAGGATTATAAATTTTAAATTAAAAAAAATGAAGGACTCTTCATATCCGACTATTAATGCACAAGATAAGCAGATGATGGGAAATCAACAAGAACCATGAATCCAATACCAAAGTAAAGGTCATCTGCGGTTTGTTGATGTTAGCTCCATAAAAATCTAGCATTGAAGAACTAATGCCCCACTCGCTTAGCCCCTTTCGGCTGTTTACCTTCAATGTATTCCTTTCTTCAAACAATTCCAGCACTAATGCTTTGGCGGCTTCCCAGAGCGATCGACTGCCAATCTGGAAAAACAGAACTTAGATCTCATCGGCAATACAATCCATGGCAAATGTATGTTTTGGTATTAAATTTTAGCATACAATGTGGAAGGGTTAAAGAATTGCTTGAAAATGATAAGAATGGCATACCTTTTTTTCGAATGAAGACTATCAACTCTCTTCATCTGAACTAGAACTAGAATCATTCATCCTTCGCTCGGCAATTGCAGGAAAAAGCTTTTGACGAGGATCAGAAGGCAGTGCAAAACCAGACTCGGAGGAAGATGATGCATTAGACACCGGTTTTTTATGTGCTTTTACTGGCTTCGTCAGGGCATCTCTAATCTCTTTGCAAACCTTATCCAAAATTAACAAAAAATCGCGTACAATGACAAACAAGCGTAAGCCCTCATCCTTCTGCGCGTTACCATGAAAATAATCGCCAGTGCTCTTCACCAAAGCCATTATTCTCTTCTCTTCCTCGAGCAATGATGTGACATCAACCTCGGCATTCTGCACAAAACCCTTTAATGTTTCATGAAAACCACTTTCCCCCTTTGCATTTTTCATCTCCGAGTTCAAGAAATCACGGGCTTTTAGGAGTGCATGGCCGAGTTTGGAAACAGTTCCAGTTAAGGTTTCAGAATCAAGAGCTGCTGCTTTCTTGACATTTTCAAGTTCGCTACTAAGATGTGATACCACCTGAAGACCAAGGCTATGGTAGTTCTCTTCTGTATCAGCGGAAACATCCTCAAGAAGTTTATCGGATTTTACGCTGTTAGAACTTTTACTTTCTCTTGCAACACGGGCAGCTCTCAAACCCTCAGTGCGTATAATTTCTTGTACAACAAAGTGTAATAGTGTGGTCTTCCCATCTACTCCTTTAACATCCGATAACTTCAAAAGCGTGTCAAGTTTGAAAGCTTGCGCACCACCACGAAACGTCCCATCATTCATGCGATTTCCGGTTTTAAGAACAGCTTCTAAGAGCTTGAGGAATAATCGGCTACTTCTGAGTTCCTTGCAAGCAACCTGCCGAAATAGGATATAAACTGAATTTGATTGAATATAAAAATCATAGAATAGTACATGTTTTTCCATGAATTATTGGGCATAAATATTTATCATGATTCATGCAAGTCATGAAATTTAAAATCTAAATGACCCACCTCTAATGTTTCAAAGGACTCTCTAGTGACGGTAACCTCCTCATAAAGAGTGCACATAAAAAGCAGCGCTTCCATTCGTTTAAAAGCAAAAGGGATGTCAACCAAGACTTTTAGGAACCGCTCGGCAGGACCAAGTTGAGAAATTTCACCATTGAACATTCTAAGTTTGAGTTCTTCATCTGCTGTCGGAGCCATCTTCAATAAAGTTTGAAGGAGTTCAACAGGGAGCTCATTTCCTGATTTAAAAGAACAGGTTAGAATATCATTATTGAAAACTTAATACATTATACCAAGAAAAACACATTACCATAGAACTTCAAAAATTGAGAGCATGGAAATTCCATTGAACACATGATTAATCAATAAAATACTTTTTTGACACTCTTTCAGTTATGAAATATTTAAGAAAATATTTTCATATAAAAACTGGATTTCTGCACATTAATACCAAGATTAGTCCGTAAATTATTATAAGTTCAGGGCAATGTGCATCCATGGCCCCCAGAGAAAAGCCAGCACTGCATCGTCGACGTCTTTGATATTACAATAGCTAGAAGGAAACACCCCAAAGCCCTTCCCACCTTCACATAATAAACTTACAAACAAACACGTATAAGATACACACAGAATTAGAAAGAGGAAGACTACCCATTTCAGAAGCCAAAAGCTAAAATTACAGGTTTCCTAAACAAGCATTTTCAATTCAAGGGAAACCAATACTGTTATTTGGCTCTTAATAATCTCATGCTTTAAACGAGTTTTAGGAACTCAGTTATCTTAATAATTTTTCATTTTACCAGAAAGAACCTATGTCTATTTCCTCTAAACCTCAAGACTGTTCAACTATGATGCATAAGCAAATAGTGTGGTTAATTGTGTTCGAATGTAATATTCCAGCCTGTGTTGTGCTCAAATAAATATGTTAATTACAAGCATAGGAAAAGCTCGGTCAGTATGATAACACCTTTTTCCTCTTTGACCTAAAATCGAACAGCAGAGCAAGAGAAAAACCCTTCAGACCATTCTACCATATATGGTTAGCTTCAACAAAATGTTCATATTCAACATTCTTCAGGCATAAGGATAACACTGGTCATGATAGATATAAAAAACATGGTAACTAAGATTCTTTTCCAACTGGATGTACAATTTATGAAAACCAAAAGTATTCGGCTAAAAGAGAAAGTAGCAAATCATATATAAAATTTTCAGATTCCATGGAGGGTAGTACTAGTTTGAAGGATCAGTAACTGGTATAAGCAAATGCCATGACTGAATTCTAGCTTAGTTATCACAAAATTATCCACCAATAATTTAAAACACAGATATTATAATAACTGGTGAAAATGCTAGCAACCATCTGTTTGGAGCACTGGTTCAAAAACCTATGCAAGTGTTTCTCAAAAGCACATCTTTGAAAGGATAAATAAGATGGGAGGAAATCACCTTCTCGAAGTGCATCACAAACTTCTTCTGTGGTTACATTCAATGCCCGCAAAAGGATTGCTAAATTTTGTGCCTTCTTGGGATCAAGGAGTTGAATATACTGATGCACGGAATCCAATGTAGAGGGCTCTTTCTTTCTATCATTTTTGTTCTTGTCAATGGGTGCATACCCAAACAGGGTTTCTATCATCTCCTCATTGAACCTGCAAATGTAGTATCAAGTATCCCATACTGATCCATTGGAATCAAGAGTAAAAGAAAAACAAGAAAAGAATTGTTACGTACTGGAATGATCCAGACTTAATCTGACTCCAGACCATTGAATGATCAGGGTTAGCTGCAACTTTGTCCCAGAAAAATGGCTTCAGTTTCGCTTTAGGAGCATGGCCATCTTCCCCAGAGCCAGATCCCCCAGCTGAGATAGCATTTGCCGTTCGTTGTGACCCGCTTTGTGGTCGAGGCATCTTGGAACCCAAAGGCATCTGTGGAGGTGGCCTGGGAGGAGCAGGACCAGCACTTGGAGTAGGTGGTGGGCGAGGACCAGGTTTGGCACGCGGAAGCATAGGTGGTGGAGGAGGTCGGGGGCCTATATTGGCAGAAGCAGGTTTCATAGAGGCAGGTGGTGCAGGAGGTGTTGGAGGGCTGGCCCTAATTGGGACAGGGGGTGGTGGAGGAGGACTGGACTTAACTGGAGCAGGAGGTGGTGGTGGAGGACTGGCCCTAATTGGGGCAGGAGGTTCAGGAGGAAGAGGATCTGCCCTGCCATGAGGAGACTTCAAAGGAGGAAGTCCAGTTGGGGAAGCAGTCACCCTTCCTGGAGGCAGTGGTAACAGCGAATTAGTATTGCCCGATGTATCAGAAGATTCAGCTGAGGCTTTGATGGTGCCCGCAACAGCTCCAAATGACGACTTTCCGGCTAAGGAGATTTGTAGAGCATTAGATTCAATATAAACATTCCCATTAGTTGATGCCTTCTTATGTAGGCTTGATTCATTACCAAACAATTGATGACCAAGCTTTTCATCTTTATTAGATCCAAAAGCATCTGCATGAGAAGAACCTGGGAAAAAAAAAATATCGATCAAAAATTTGTCAAAAGCTTCTAGATAACAACAGTTTGCAGGAAAGTATATACCCCCAGAGAAATCACTTAGGCTTAAACTGAGAAGAGGCCTCTCATCAGTTTGCTTAGCTGCATCTCTACGACAGCATAAAAAGAAGAATAACCCGGCAACAACAGATGTTACTACTGCAGTCACAACACAAGCAATAATAATTGTTCTATGATTATTAGTCCCCTTGTTTTCTGGATCTCTGTTGGCTGGACTTAAATTCTTTAGAAGATCATTTAGTGGAGATGCAGCTTGCTGAGAAGGTATAGGAAGCGGAGAGGGTAAAGACGCCGGACTTTGCATTGGATCTGGACTGAAATGAGGAGATTCAGAAGTAGGAGAAGGAGCTGGAGCTCGGGAAGGACCTAAATTCGAGGCAGGGGCTGCTGCAATGTTCTGAGTAGCTAACGTCCTTCTAGGAACATCATGCCAGTGAAACAATGACTCAAAATATCTGGCGTACCAAGTCCTAAGGCCGCTATCTTCTCCAGATACTTGGAATAGAAGATTATTCTTTCTTATGCAGTCAGAAATAGCTTGTTTTAACTCAGGATGGAGAACACTAATCAAATTGTGAATGTTGTCTTTTGCTAAAGAGTGACCTTTCATAGTAATATCATTAGTTGTACTGGGTGTTTCCCCCAGAAGACGTAACTTGGGATCTTCAAAAGCTTCATTAAAATCGTTCAAATCTTGTCTGCAACTTATCCATAACAACTCAGCCTGCATGTAAACAATTGAATAAATTTTAAACAATGTTGTAGCAAAGGGAAAGCAGATTTAGTCTCTAGTTCATAACCTACGGAAACCAAAAACATCTTAATGTCCTATCCTATTGAAGGTGAAAATTACCAGGTACTCATTGCTAATCTCAGGAATATCTTTTAACCTTTTGAATAATGATTCTCACTACCTAACATAAGTTTCTACTAATTTTTGTTGTCAATATCCAATATTGTTGTCATCAGCAAATGGTATATTAAGCTTTAAAACATTATCAAACAACATATTTCAAAAAAATTCAGAGTGCACATAAATTTCGGCATATTCTACATGGACTCAAAAAGTCAAAAACCTAATGCCTCATCTACTTCTCAAAAGTTTAGTATCCACTATCCGTCCATACATGCAAGCTACTGATACAGCAAAAAAAAACTCCCTAATTCAAGCAAATATTTCAATGCATTAGTGCATAATACTCCCAAATATTTCAAACACTAATTTTGGTTTTCTCTTTCCCCACTTCTAACCTATGTTGCTCTGACTCTTCATTTTTCTTCAAGTACCCATGTCCAACACTTATGTCCAATACATTTTCGAACATGGGTATGGGGATATGACCCTCCAAGGACCCTCCAAATACATGAAAACTTAAAAAAAAAAAAAATGCTAATGTCGGACACATACCTGTGTCCAACACTTGCAACCGAATCCGAGTAACATGACTTCCAACCAACATACAAACATATGGCCTGATAGATAAACAATATGGAAATTACTAAAACTAATTTAATACTTCTAAAGTAATCACTGAAAGATCATTACAAATTACAAATTATTACAAAGTTAAAAGGCTAGAGATGAATGCTAAGGTATGGTTCCAATATATTTCCCAAGGTTTCAAATTAAACAAGCTGTCAACAATTTTTCTACCCATGAACTATTTGCTAATAAACAGATATATAAATGCTTTAAATCCATAAAACAATATTGTTCAAGCAAATCAAATGCAGTCAATGGACATTAATGTAAAGACAAAGAATCAAATAAGCAAATTGTTTCAGCACAAAGGAATTCATACAAGCAAATGTAACTGAAATCAAGACTCAAGAGCAAAACAAGCAAAGCAATCTCCTTTACCAGATTCTCATCAATCTCCCCAGTTGCTGGATCTACTAATTGGTTGAGAAATGCTTCTTCTCCAACCTTACCGTAACCTAAGCTCAAAGTCAATGACACACAAAGCAAAGCAACCAAAAACCTACACAATTTGTTCTTATGAAACCCATTTTTCCTTATATCTTTAGCATCATCACAATCACAACAAGGGTTCCTTTTCATTTCATCAATAACCAAAAGCCACCACCACCAAAACCACCCAAAGGGGCCAAAACCCTACTAAATCCTATCATCAAAAGTTCAAACCTTATAATATTTGGCACCAACTCAAATTCAATTTTCCCTTCAAAAGAAACCCTTGAAATCTGCTAGAAAACAAGCAGATTTTCCTGATATACTTAATGAAAATTGAAACTTGGAATCAGAACTCAAAAAACAAACAAAACCCAGAATTTATCTTCCCTTGGAAACCCAAAAAATGAGATCAAAATCAAATTTTGAAAAAAAAAAAAAAAAAAAACAGAAAACCAGAAAGGATATGCTCGATAGAGCTTAAAAAGCAGCTCAAAAGAAAGAGAAAAAAAACAATAAATTTCAAAAATATTTCTTCTGGACTTTACCAATCTTTTCCCATTAGTAATTGAAAGATCCTAATATGTGAACACATGTAAAGGACAAAGATGGGGTCCTTTTATTACGACTGGATCCAATCAATGGCAACTTATTTAAAAAAAAAAAAAAGCTGTTTTAAATTTGTCAACAGTTTTGACCACGAAAATTTTTGACTTTGTTGATAGGAGGGTTCTTACAATGAGCTGACAAAATAGAATTTTACCAAGCTTTTCTTTTCATTTTCTTTTATTTTCTTAATTTTGGGATTTTGAATTTCCTTTAATTTTTGTTCCGAAGTTGTTTTGAAAGGATAAATGAGTTTTTGTTTTTGAAATAAAGGATCGGTTTTTTCTGAAAACAAAAAAATTTGAAAAACACAGGGAGAAGTTAGTTCTTCTAACCAAATATATGAAATATCTTATATTATTCAATAAAAAATATCATTTTATTATCCATTTTCTAATACTTTTTAAAAATAAGATAAAGTTTATCTTTAATATATTAATAGTAAAATTTTTAATTTAAAAAATGGGATTAAGCTTATCACATGTCTTATTGTCTTTTTTTTTCCTTAAATTTTTTAAATATATTTTAAAATATATGTGTCACTTATTAATTTTGTAGTAAATATAAAAATTTTATTAATCGTCAGATCTAATAATTTATATAATAGAGTAATTATTATTTTCTCAATGTGTTATTAATATTTCCAATAAAAAATAATTGAAATTGTAATTTATAAATCCAATCAACATAAGATAGTTTTTTTTATATAAATTAAAGATTATAGATAAAAGAAACATATATAATTGTTTGTTTGTTCTAATATTAATATATTTTATCAAAAAAATAAT
>JBBYHM010000026.1:1474140-1499356 GCA_038381775.1 Adansonia rubrostipa
ACGCTTCGAAAAAAAAAGTGATTTTCTTTGTATTAATTAAACTGATTTGCACGTGATTTGGGACCCGATGCTTAGAAGAATAGGAAAAATACTAGTGGCCGATAATTCCTCCTTGATACGCGTATGGAAATTGCGGTGGAGAAAGCCCATCGTCTTCATTTTGATTTTGTCCTAGCGAAAACGAAATGTTGACTTTAATAAAGATTAAAAAGATAAAATAAAATTGGCATTAAAGAAACAATAGCAAATCACTTAGGATGTTTATTTAACATTATCTATGTCGGTACGACAAGTTTCTTATTAGATTTGCCGCCATGCAAGAAAAAACAATTTATTTATATTAATTTAAAATTAATTTAATTTTTATAATTTTTAGATCATTTATATTTATTTAAATTTATTTTTATATTTTATTTATTTAGATTATGAACGTCAAAATTTGATTAAATTAAAATTATTTAATTATTTATTTAATATAAAAATTTTAACTATTAAATATATATAAAGATAATATTCTAAATTAATATAGTATCAGATCGATTTAAAACTTTACATGCACGATAAGAATGATTATATTGCTAAATTCAATAATTAATTTATTAAAATATTAATTATATATAAAATTATGTATTTGTACTATTTATAAATTATATAACATAATAATTGAATTGGTGTTACAAAATTATCAAATCAGTTAAAAAAATTACTTGAAAACCAAAATAAAATTAAAAATATTTTGAATTTTAATTGTACTCTTTTTAAATTAAAAACTAACAATTCTTAAAAGAAAAAAAAATCTACTCAAAATTGACAACAAATATTTACTTGATTTTTGTAATAGCAACAAAGTGAATATAGCCATCTTCTATTAATTAATTTTATATTAACATAAGTTGATTCCTCTTCGTTGTGTATATATACACACATATATATATGCATATTATATACGTGTATATAAAAAATTTAAATTATTAACTAATTTTTTATATAATAAATTCTATCAAGGTATTGATTTTATATTATTTTTACTAAAAAATTTTTAAAAAATTAAAAATCGATCTAACTTATCAATTATTTTAATTTTTATTTAATGAATTCTTAATTTAAAATATTAAATTCAAAATTTCATTGTTTAAACTTAAAGCCAAGTTAATGAAAATTTTTTAATAAATATTTATATTTATATTTAAATATAAATATAAAAATATAATATTTTAAATATATAAAAAATTAAAATAATTAATTATATATGAATCAAATATATATATATATATATGTATATATATATATATATATATATATATATATGCATATTCGACCATCATCAAAATAACATAAAGCAAAGAAATAGTGCTTTTTTAATAATTATAAAAAACAAAACATAAAAGAAAGAGGTGAATGGTGTAGGTCCGTGTGCATCGGCGTTGCCAGTTGTCACTGCCACTGCTTCATTACATTTTTTCCGTTTCAAAAACACTTCTCTAAAAACTCCATTTTTACTTCACTAAAAATCAAAGAAGTAATTTTTATTACTTTTTTTTATAAACATTTTTCTCATTTCCACTTTGGGTTTTTTCAAGCTCGTTGAAAATCTGTTCTTCTTTTTTGCTACGAAAAGAGATCTGATCATGTAAACTGTATTCAATTCCTCTGCTTTTTTCCCCCATTTTTTATCTCTTTCCTTTTAAGTGTTACAGAAAAAAAAGGTGCAACAAACTGTTGAAAATATGAACATTTATTACAGAAAGAGAGTTCAGAATTAAGACAGAGTTGAAGCCTTGGATGTTTGAGAGGCAAAAAGCTGTTGAAAATATTAACTTCTGCCTTTAAAGTTTTGGTTTCCTTGGTTTTATAAGAGTAGTTTAAATTCGTCAGTACCTGAATCAAACTGCATTACTGCATAAAATAAAAGGCTGAGAAAACCCCACCCAATACCTCGTTTCTGGTGGTTTCTCGGGCTCAGAACTCAAACACAAGCTTCTACCTAGATTTATGCTAAAACATGGGTTTGGTCAAAAGCTTCAAAAATAGGGGGAAAAAAACTTTTTTCTAGTGTATATTATTGCTTTTAGTTGAAATGAGAAGTAGCCTTTTTTTAATCCATGTTCTTGATTGAAGTGTTGATATGCTGTAGTTTGAGAGAGTTGTAGAAAAGTGCTCGAAGACTTGGTGGGATAAGTTTGAAGAATTCGAAAATTTTGTCTTGATTCTTCAAGTTAAAGATCATAGTCAGTTGATTTTAGTGTTAATATGATGTAAGATTAGTTAGTCTAAAATGAGTGTTACAGTTGTTGTTTTTGAATATTTGGTGAGATAGATTTTCTGAGACAGGAAAATTCTCAGAAAATCTATCTTTGTGTCTTGTTCTTGAAGTCAAAAATCATAGATTGTTGTTTTTTTTTGTTCTTTTCCCTTTTTGTTCGCTTTAACATACGTAGGATTATTGTAAATTAAGGCAGAGTTGCAGTAGGAGGATTAAGTCTGAAGGAAAGGTCTTAAAGGGTTTAAAAATGGCGGAAAGTGTCAAGAATGATAAAGAAATGAGATCACTGGCCTTAACACCAACATGGTCAGTTGCTACTGTTTTGACAATCTTTGTTGCGGTATCTTTGATTGTGGAACGCTCGATTCACCGGCTAAGCAAGGTGAGTAGCTGTTCTTTAGCTTTGGTTTATATCTTGTGTTACTCGGACGTGAGTGTCAGGTACGGGTATGGATACGGAGTTCATGTTTATACTCAAATTTTAAGGTATTTTCATGTATATAAAGGGCCATATTCTCGTATTTCTATATTTATATTCGAAAATGTGTCGAACACGGATATTTCAAGAAAAATAAAGAGTCGGAGAAACATTATTTATATCTACTCTCAATTAGTTTAAAATTTGATAATTTATTCTTTTAATTTGATAACTAAAATGTGTTTCGGGTTGCTAATAATTGGTGTTTTAAGTGGCTAATTATTGTGTATTGTCAAGCTTTGTTGTAGTTTTCTTTGATTCTGAACTTCCCAATTCACTGCAAACGCAATGTGATTTGTGGTGTCTATTTTGCACCTTTGGATTTTCCTTCTTCTTGTTATACTTTTGTTCTAGTTACCTGGACTTGAATTGAGTGTTAGATGCGGGTATATATCTAACATAGGTTTGCTTAGTTTTTTATTTTAAGTTTTTCCATATCCATGTTTGAATATGTGTTGAACACGAGTACATTATGGAAAATGAAGAGTCTATGTAACATAGAAACTGCAATTATATTTTGTTTTGTTAAAACAAATTGAGTGAGATGCATTCGTGTGATACAAACTTAACAATTGTGGACATTAATGCTCTTGTCTACAAACACCTCTAGATGGAACAATTTGGTATTTCAAGCTTTTTCAACTTATTTTCAATTTAAATTCGAAAACTTTTTAAGAGATTACCATCGTTGATGGTAATTTATAAGTTTTAAAAGACTATCCTTTAAATCCTTTTAACTCTCCATTGACTAGGAAAGTACTATATCAGTTTGACACTTCATTTTTCTTGAAGTACCCATGTCCGACACATTTTCATAATTGGGTATAGGGATATGACCCTCTAAGGATCCTCCAAATACATTGAAAAATTTAGAAAAACTAGAACATACCTGTGTTGAGCGTATACGCATATCCGACACTCACACCCGAATCCAAGTAACATAGATGCTAAACATAATTCTTTTGGTGATGGGGTTCTTGGTATGCTTAAAATTGTAAACATTTTACGAGTTTTCAATTAATTTGTTCCAGTGGTTAAGGAAAACTAATAGAAAACCTCTGCTTGCGGCTTTGGAGAAGATGAAAGAAGGTATTTCCATATATTTCATCCTGCAACTGATTATATTTTCCGATTTGGTTTTGAACTAATAATTTTTCATAAACTTACTTTAGTTACCTTTCTTTTTATCTGTCATATTTAGTCACTTTATTTTTTGCTTTTTGACTTCTGTTCTTCAGAGTTAATGCTGCTTGGTTTCATATCGCTCCTTCTAATAGCAACCTCGAGCACAATAGCCAATATATGCATACCGTCAAAGTTCTATGATAGTGCCTTTGCGCCATGCACCAGGTCTGAGATTGATGAAGAACTTGAAGATGATTCTTCTGAGGAGCGTAAGCTTTTGATGGCTTCCGGTATTCACTTATTTAGGAGAATGTTGAATGGCATGAACCGGAATACCTGCAAAGAGGCATGTGACTAATCCATATATTGACTCTAGATTCTGCTATATGATCATGTTCTCGAACCATTTTATCATATATGCCAATAACTTTAATACTCACATGATCTACTGTCTCAAAATTATTCTGTTCTTCAGGGTCATGAGCCATTTGTTTCATATGAAGGTCTCGAGCAGTTGCATCGCTTCATTTTTGTCATGGCAATCACACATATATCTTACAGTTGCTTAACGATGTTACTTGCAATCGTGAAGGTTAGATCTTTGATTCTAATAACTGCATAGGTTCTTCGGATACTCATCATCTTTCTTTCTTGCAAGAATATTTTGCATTTCACAATGCAGAACTTCTTTTCCCAGGTACCTGTCAAGTGCAATTAGTGATAGGGATGATACATACTAGTTTTGTTATGTAAAGTACTTTTCGGAACGGATTAGAGACAACCAGTCTCTTCAATATTTTTTTTTTTGGGGGGGGTGGGGCCTATCAGGCAAATGTGGGCAATGATACTCCGAGGTAAGTTACTCGGACTCGGGTTTGAGTGTCGGAGATGGGTATGTGCTTGACACGGGTATGTCCAATTTTTTTTTGAATATTTCCATGTATTTGGAGACTCCTTGGAGAATCATTGATAACTGTGAATACTGAATGTGGTTAAATTTAAACCCATGGTTAATGGTTCCAAACTTTGCAAACTGAAAGACAACAGAATGCCTGTAATATTAATGCAGATGGTAAACAGTCTTGAGAGGTCTATTGCGCAGATGTTTTATTTCTGTCAAAAACAGTCAACTTCTGAAATGTTTTTATGTATGTTACCCAAACTCGGGTGTGAGTGTCGATACGGGTATGTGTTTGGCATGGGTATATTAATTTTTTTTCTAAGTTTTTCCACGTATTTGGAGGATCCTATCTTCATACTCATGTTTAAAAATGTATCGGACACCAGTACTTTGAGAAAATGTAGAGTTGAAGCAACTTATGTTTTTATTTTGATGGAAGCATGAATTTAATAGTTTTATGTTGATGTTATTTGCTTATGTTTTGATATTGTAACTATTTGGTAGATTCATAGCTGGAGAGCATGGGAAGATGAAGCTCATATGGATCGACATGATTTATTAAATGGTAAGTTCAACAATATATTATCGGTAGGTTCAGATAATACTTGTCTCTGTCCATTGCAGTTTGTCGCCAGCATGTCTGTGTTGGACAATGATATGAGGGGGATTCCCGTGTCGGTGCTTCATAGAGAATGGGTTTTGATGATCATTTTGATGTTTCAATACATGTGATCAGTTGTAGTCAAAACTATTTAATTTTTTTTCCTTCAAATTGTTGTTAGATATTACATGATTATTGGAATTTACCTGCTACAGCAAAGGCAAGAGAGTCGATAATGCGAAGACAGACAGCTTTTGTCATAAACCACACGTCGAACCCCTTGACCAAAAATAGTCTTCTTATCTGGGTGGTGGGTTCCGAAAATTGCTTCTTGCTTTGTTTACTTTGAGCGTGAATTCATCTTTGTCGTTGTGATGCGCTTTTATTTGTTATTATTTGCATAATAGTCCTGCAATTCTATTGTGCTACACATGTATTAGGGCTTGCTATCTATGTTTCTTGGATCCGAGTGTAAGTGCCGGATACGGGTATGCATCCGGTGCGGGTTTGTTGAATTTTTTTAAAGTTTTTCCTTGTATGAAGAGGGCCCTTGGAGAGTTTTATCCCCATACCCATGTCCAAAAATGTGTAGGTTATGGGTGTCGGACATGGGTACTTCAAGAAAAATGAAGAGTCGGAGCAACATAGCTTGCCACTCATTTTTTTGTCATTCTTCTCTAATTAAGTTATAATTTTTTCATGGAAGAAGGACATATAGTGTAGAGGAAGGGAGGAAGAGAAAAATTTTCCTTAGCGCAGAGTTCATTCTCACTGCTTATGTTGCTTGAACTCAAGTGTAAATGTTAGATAAGGGCATGTGTCAGACACGGGTATGTTCAATTTTTTGCTAAGTTTTTTCATGTATTTGGAGGGTCGTATTTCCGCACCCATGTCGGAAAATTTGTTGGACACGAATACTTCAAGAAAAATGAAGAGTCGGAGTAATATAGATTCTCAATTGCATCTGAAAGCAGATCACATTGTTAAACTGCTTTAAGCATGATAGGACAAATATCAAGTGTTCTTCCCATTTCTTCTTTATTTTTGTTTTCATACCTCCCCTTTCAGTTACACTAGAGAATGATAATTTTTTTGTAATATAAATTTTTTCTTTTTAACTAGCAGAAATGTTTCTTCCAGCAATTTGGGTGTTCGGTGGTTCATGCAGACTATCTGACTCTCCGCAAGGGCTTCATCATGGTATGTGTTATTTATAGTCATATTGAAGTATTCCTATTAAATTCAAGGAATGGGTTATTCTGACCAACAATTGAGCTAGCCATGTACTTACAAATATACAATTAATTCTTTGTCCATTGCAAGATATATAGCTGTTTCAATTCATCTCCGCCACCTTATTAAAAGATGAAGTAAATTAATTCATATGTTCAATCAATTACTGCATAGAATTTCTGCTGTTTTGCTAATCTGATTATCCAGAAGATTCTAACATTTTAACTTTTTAGAAGTTTATATACCTGGAAGTCGGTCTTTCTGTTATGATATTCTTGTTTTGGTTACAATTGCGGACCACAGAATAGGATAACTGGTACTTGAAAACATGTTTATTGCTATGACTATTGTATTTGTTCGGTTTTCCATTGACTGGCATGATTAGTGGTACCTATATTCTTGTCCATATTACTCAAATTCAAGTGTGAGTATTGGATACATGTATGTGTCCGACATGGGTATTTCAATTTTTTCTTAAGTTTTTCCATTTATTTGGAGGGTCACATGCCCATTCCCATTTCTGGAAATGTGTCAAACATGGGTATTTCAAAAAAAAAAAAAAAAGTGACGAGTTGGAGCAACATAGATTCTTGTGCTTTTAACTCATATTAACATATCCGATACTGAAAAACTTTGTTCCTATTGATCTTCGACTTTCTTTTCTTCTTGTTTGGTGAGGAAAATTTAAATGTGAAAAGTCTGTTGATGCTAAATTGCACGGTTACAGCTTATGAATGTTTACACCTTTTATTTTTTGTATTCATGGCAGAATCACAACCTGACGTCAAAGTACGATTTCCATAGCTATATGATTCGATCTATGGAGGAAGAATTTCAAAGGATAGTTGGCGTTAGGCAAGTAATGTTTTTCATAAAGAACTTTTGGACTGTTTTCTCCGTCAAAATTGTCCCAAAAGTCTTTTTATTGCTCACCTGCATCGCTCATACGTTTTTATCTTGTCTTCTCTATTGACTGATTTATGGGGCCACATGTTGACCATAATGGCTTATGCTTTTTTTTTATCGATTTATGAACGTTCGGTGGTTTATCTAAGGTGTTTGTTAAACGAGATTTACTCATCATTTGAATTATTGTTTACTCTTGTCAAATATTTATCCATATAGCTGTGTTATTCAGGCTCAGTTGTGAGTGTACAAGGGTGTGTTCAATTTTTTCTATGTTTTTCCATGTATTTGGAGGGCCCTTTGAGGGTCATATCTCTATACCTATATCCGGATATGTGTTAAAATTAGTGTTGGACACAGGTAAAGAAAAATGAAGAGTTGGAGCAACATAGCCATACAGAACTAACTTAAGAGAAAAACGACTCAAACATTTCTAATACAGCTTGTCTCTTTGAAAACCTGCATAGACTCGCATATTCATGCTCATTAACTAATGTCACCAAGTATGTGCCTGTGCTTAAAGAAATGTGTCACTAATTGTTTGTCCTCTGCATTATTTATCTCTTTTTGAGTATCTGATTTAGATAAAAATAATAGAATCAGTTCTTTCCAGATTATCAACTTTGGGATATTATCTAACACCGTCGAAGATGTGAAATGCTAGTGACTACGATTGTTATAGCCGTTGTGGAACTTTTTAATCATGAAATGGATTAAAACATTAAATGACCAGTGACACTGTGCAAATTCTATTTGCTTCGTCAGCCGTATTTTTTTTTTGCTCTTTCCCAGCTGTGGTAAGATTCATACCTTGTTGGGATTGTCCTATCTATTGGTTTTTACTTTTATTGTGTGTTTATGTCACTACCTAGCAAATCTGTATTTTCCTTCCAGATGTGTCATAAAACTACCATTGAGACCTTGCAACTCGCATATATCTATTCTCAGTTGTCATCAACAACTTCATGGTAGAGTTGATTTTAGGATTGCAGATTGCTAAAGTTCTGCTTGTTACATCTCTTGCAGTGGTCCACTTTGGGGATTTGTTGTTGCTTTTATGCTGTTCAATGTGAAAGGTATTGAACATTTTAAATCAAGATTGAATTTATTATGTTTGTGCTGCGTGGCTGTACCGTTACCGTGAATATGTTTTCCATGGTTGTTATCTCTCAAGTGATGCATTTTTTCTCGTTTTTTAAAGCACAAAGGAGTAGGTAGGAATAAAAGCTCTCATCCTGTTGCCTATGTGAACTTTTGAGTAGTGTGTGTTCATCTATATTAGTCGGACTCAGTTTTGAGTGCTAGATTTGGGTATATTTAATTTTTTTCTAAGTTTTTCCATGTATATGAAGGGTCCTTGGAGGGTCATAGCCTCATACTCATGTCTGACTTTCAGACATGGGCGGTGGAGTCGAACATAGGTACTTCCAAGAAAAATGAAGAGTTGGAACAACATAGGTGTTCATAGCATAGGCAGTTCTGCCAACTCACCGGATTCCTGACTCATCAGCTATTTTTCCTTCTTGTAGGGTCTAATCTGTATTTCTGGATAGCAATCATCCCCATTACCGTAAGTCACTTGCCTTCTCTTGTCTGGTATTAGTTTTGGCATTCACCACTATGTGTGTGTCGGATATAGATATGTGTCCGACATGAGTATGTTTAATTTTTCAGAGATTTTTATGTATTTGGAGGGTCCTTGGAAGATTATATACCCATACCTATGTCGAGATATGTGTTGGACACGGGTTGTTCAAGAAAAATGAAGAGTTGGAGCAACATAGCTCCTAATCTTTCATGTTATTCTGATTTTCTATGTTCATAACTTCATGTGCAGCTTGTTCTTCTGGTGGGTGCAAAGCTACAGCATGTCATTGCAACCTTGGCGCTGGAGAATGCTGGCATTACCGGCTATTTTACTGGAGCAAAGCTGAGGCCTCGAGACGAACTTTTCTGGTTTAAGAAGCCAGAATGGTTGTTGTCCCTCATACATTTCATTCTATTCCAGGTTGTTGTTTACAGCAATGCATTCGAGTTTGAAGATCTTTGTACATTTCAGACTCTAAGTCGAAAAAGTTTTTTACAACTTCTATTTCATAGGGACTAATGTTCTTGTTGTATTTCTCTGCAGAATGCATTCGAACTGGCTTCGTTTTTTTGGTTCTGGGTACGTTCTCTTCTCCAACTGGATCGATATCTAATAATACCGACGATGATGATTTTTGTTGAACATCAATCTAAAATTGCATTAGAAATTCACTCCACTCGATAGAATGTATCATTCTCCAGTTATCTCCTTCTTTCGGATTCCTGTTGCTACAATTTTGTGACATCAATCGAGTACCAAAAAGCCCTCAATAGAACTGGGAATATAAATATAAAAGAATGAACTTTGATATTATAGACAGGTTAGTCACTGGGTGTTGATATCTTTGCAGTGGCAGTTCGGCTATAATTCGTGCTTCATCCGAAACCATACGCTTGTTTACATTCGACTCATTTTGGGGTATGATTATGTTATAACTAGACCTAGTTTTGGTTTTTACTATGCAAATTTTGTCATTTACGGGTGCTTACATCATTCTCCTTTTATCTCATAGGTTTGCTGGACAATTTATCTGTAGCTACATCACTCTGCCACTCTATGCTCTGGTCACTCAGGTATTATAGTTGTTGTTCGTTAACATCTCTAAAACTTGACCAGATTGGCCGCTTGGACCGGTTGAATTGGGAACTGGTTGATTACTCGGTCCAGCAGCTAAAAAATAACTGGGTAATAGTTGAACTGATCAAAAACTTATTCAATTAGTAAAAATCGGATTGAACAGGTAAAGAATCAATTTTAGGTATTTTTTATTTTTTTTCAAAATTTTATTTGTAATTAATGAGATTTGAACTTTTAACCTCCTAATTTTCTATCAAAGATCATATGCCAAATGCATTTTTTTGTTAATTATTGACTATATTTAATATTTATTTTATATTAAACATTAAAAAATGCATATATATCAAACCAGTTGGTTCAACCGGTTGAACCGATTGGAGGAACTAGAGGTCTAACTAGTTCGATCTCCAATCTGTTTTTTTTTTTTTTTTCTTTTTGAACATTGCTTAAAATGCTATCTACTGTAATCTCTAATTTGTTGCGCATCAACGTCTGCTGATGCTTCAAATTTTAGCTGTGAGTCTTAACATTTTCTGGCCTTAACCAGAAAAAATCCGATCGAACATGTGCTTATATTCGTGTCAAAAACATATCCATATTTGATACTCACCCCGGGTCCAGATAATATAGCTACCACTATTTCATAACTGCTCAAAGAAGGTTTTTGTAGTAAATTTTATGGTATTATAGGTTACAAATTGTTTCCTGCATCATCTACTAAATTTTTCCGTCCTTTCAGATGGGGACAAACTATAAGGCAGCACTAATTCCGCAAAGGATAAGGGAGACAATCCACGGATGGGGTAAGGCGGCGAGGAGAAAGAGGAGGCTTGGACGTTTCTATGACGATTCAACCATACATACGGACACGAGCACGGTATTGTCACTCGAGGAAGAGGACCACCAGTTGATTGATATTCACGAAGATAGCACTGGCACATATACGGGGATCGAGTTGCAACCACCACCACCTAATATTACATCCAGTCCTTCGCCATTCGCTAACGAAACTTCGAGCTGGGTTGGTACGCCTCTACTTAGACCGTATTCTTCTATTTCCGCATCGACTATCTCTAGTTTTTGGAAGGAAGACATCCGAAGATCATCTTCTATGCCTGTTAGAGGAGAATGACACTAAAATACAGCAGTTGTGTAGAATAATTTTAGGTATACGGAAAAAGAGAATAACGAAGTCAATATTATTAGTGATTTACTGTTATATTCCTTACAATCACCGGGATTTTCTTCACATTCCACGCAATAATATTACTCTGACTTGAGTTTAAGTGTCGAATACGTATATGTCTTTGACACGGATATTTTTATTTTTTTAAAGTTTTTTTTATGTATATTGATGGTTTTTTGAGGGTTATACTCATATTCTTATACCAATGTCCGAATATAGAGTGTTTGACATGGGCACTTAAAGAAAAATCAAGAGTCAGGGCAATATAGTCCCTCTGCCCAAGATTCAGATGGTAGATTGTAACTTGGCTTTCTCAGATTCTTTATTTTCTTTAAAATATCTGTATCCGACACTTGTTCTTATACATATTTGGGCATGGATCAAGGGTATGATATTCTTAGTATATATAAAAAAAAAACTAAGAAAAATTGAATATATCTTTGTTAAATACATATCCGTATTCGATTCAGATTAACATTGATTGTAACATGTAAGTTGGAGCATGAATTTATAAGACAAAGAATTCTATAGACGGAGTTTTATTGTAACTGATTCTCCCACTTTTTGATTGCTAATTGCGCGGATAATATGTTGGCACGAGCTTGCATTGTGTTTTCTTACATTCCAAGTACATAAGCATATGTTATATGGAAAAATATTCCATACATTGTCCTTCGAGTTTAAAAATTTCGTAAACAGGGTTAAAAGGATAACATATATTTTATTTTTGTAAATATAATTTAAAAACATATGTTATTTCATTAATATTGCTTGCGAAACTTTTTAACTCTACTGTAAGTATATCAAATAATCATTCATATTATATAATGAAAATCAAAAGTAAAAAAAAAAAGGACTGGAGGTCAAATAGGTGTGACCTTCAATTCCTAATTAAATCAACTCGCTTATTTAAATAAGACTCTAAATATTTTTAAAAGAATTTTAATGTTAAATAGATATTAAATATAATGAATTATTAATAAAAACATGTATCCGATTTATCAATCTATTTTTTTATTTAAATATTGATATAGTTTTTAGTATAATTTTAGAAGATTATGAATTAAAATCCTATTGAATAAAAAATATTTTTTAAAAAATAATTAAAAAATAAAAATCAATTTTTTAATGTTTTTAGCAGTTTTTTATCCTTTGAATCAATTTTAGATTTATTTAAGTAAAATTTGATTCTTTATATAGCTTCCCACTAAACAAACTTTTGATTTTAGATTAAACTTATTCAATTGATTAATTCGATCTAATATTTTCAATCACGCTAAAAATTAGGTGCCCTACATCAATCTAAAGAAGATTAAGCAACTTTGAGATATTGTAAGAAAAGTTATCAAAAATTATTGGCAGCAGAGCGAAAGGAAATGACTTGTTTCCGAATTTAAAATTTAAAGCTTTTATGATAAAGTAATATAAATTTGTTATTATTAATAAAATAAAAAATTCAATTTCATTAAAAAAATTTTATTTTATAATAAATAAAACATTTATGATAATTTTAAAAAATAATAAATAATTATGATTATTTTCATCAATATAAAAATTTTTTTGCATCTAGATTACAGATTTTATTTATAAATGCCGGTTAATAAGTTAATTAGATAGAGCCTTTTTTTTTATAACATTTAGCTCGGATTTGGTTAGGCTTAGATTTCATTTTTTGTAATTTGAGCTGACTTTTCTTTTTGGATCACTTGTCATATAATAAAATTTTTTTATGTAAATTTACTTATAAAAATAAATAAATAGTAATATAAATTTTTTAAAATTTTTTAATATTGATTCGGGTCTAAAAATCAGGTAGAGTAAATTCAAATTTGGATAAAAATTTTAAAATATTTCATGTTATAACTCAACTCGGCCACGAGAATTATCCAAAAAGAAACTGAAAAGTGAAAAAAAAAAAAAAAACTTGCTTTCCATTTTTGGCCAACTTTAATATTTGGAGAATGAGAGATTCAAACCACTATTAAAAACAGGATCAAATTGGGTAGTTGAACTGATGTCTAGTTCAGTATGAGATATGTTATAGAACCGTAATTTGGGACAGCCAAAAAAATTTCAATTGAACAGGTAAAAGATTGGTTAAAAACCTAAATTTAAGTTTTATTTTTAGCATTTTTTTCAAAATATTTTATATAAAAAATAAGAATTGAACCTTTAACTTATTAAAATTATATCATTCGGTTAAATATATATTTTTATTAAATATTTATTTTTTAATATTAAAATTAGTTAATTTATTTAATTTTTTTTAAAAATTAAATTATTTATGTCAAAAATCAAATCGATAATTCAAATATCTCAACGACTTAATTTTTAATCTATTCTTTAAATAAATGTAACATGCAACAATCGGTGAATCAAATGCCCAAGTGACAAAACTTTTCTTTTTAAAGCTTAAATTATAACAACTAATATAAAAAAAGCTTCATATTTTATTTACTTTCAAAATTTCCACTAATTTTTTTTTTTTAAAAAAGAAATTGTTTGGTTACGGAGATGAAACTATCGTCCAACAAATCGTATCCAAAAATCCGGAATAAAACCCCTATTGAAAAAAAGAGACAAAAGCTTATCACTATCCAACCTACTTTTCACTTGCTCTTCGACAGCCATGTCCAGAGGAACAGAGAAGCTGATAAAGAGCGTTAAACAATTTGCAGATACCCAATACAAGTTCTTCACAACTAGATATGGGCAACAAGTGATTGACATCTTGGATTTCCCCATCAAAGTGGTACTTTCCCCTTTCACTCTTGCCTTTGACATTGTTGGATCTGCTCCTCGTGGGTTTGGCATCCCTGAGTTCATCTCCAAGCTCTCCCACACTACTGTTTTTGTAAGTTTTTCTTTGTCAGGTTTAAGTCTTTTGCTCCGACGGGTTGTGAGTTTTTCTTCCTTTTTGTTGGTTGATTCTTTATTGTTTGTTATCAAATATAAATCTACTGAAATGGGTGACTTGTAATCTGTTACAGTTTTGAGCCTCTGTTGAAAGTTGGTTTTTATTTTTTGGGATTTTGTTTTTGGTTTCTTGAATGAAATTCTATTGAAATTTGCATCAGAGTTAAAATTGATGCTCACAAATTTCATTTTATTTAACTATGTTACTCGGATTCAGTTATGGGTGTTAGATACAAGTGTGTTTGACATATGTATGTTCAATTTTTTCTAAGTTATTTCATATATTTGGAGGGGCGCTGAGGGCCATATTCTTGTATCCATGTTAAAAAATGTGGGTGCTTAAAGAAAAATAAAGAGTCAGAGTTAGTATTAGTTTTAACCCTTGAGTGGTATTAAATTTAAACACTTGACGAATGAGTGGCTGAGTTGTTTTCTTGTTTATCTACTGCTTCATTTGGCTTTATTATATTAGTTAAACTTTTGTATGCTTAAAAAACTTTTCCGTTTTTACATTTCAATGATTAAGCATTTTATAATTAAACTATAGCCTCTATTTGCCCTATGTTCTACAAATTCCAAAAGGAAATAGAAACAATTGCTGCACGCTCCATTTTCTACGTTCATCTATCATATTGAATATGGTTTTGCCCCCAAAAGTGCCTGTATTACTTGTTCTTTTAATTTTTTTTTTTACCCTTCTAAAAGTTAGAGAAGGGTAGCTTGAATTAATTGGTTTTAGTTCTTCTTCTCATGGGTTCATCGCAGGCTATCGCTGCTTTGGGAACCTATGATATGGCTTTAGAGCTGGGAAAGAAGGTGGTATGTCAAAGGTGCATTTCAATATCCTTCAAAGTTGTATTCTGGATTTGCTCATCATTGATTAAATTCTGATTTTGTAGAACTTGTGAATTCTATTATTTAAGTTGGATTATGCTTCAGCTTCTACTTTTTTCTAGAAAGGAAAAGAAGAAAGTAAATGTTTTACACTTTCGGATTCATAATCTTATTTGGTATCATGCTGCTATTTTTGTTAATGCAAAGACTCATTCAAGCTCTTGGCATATGTCTAATGGTGATTGTTACTAAAGAAACACTAAATTTTTGACACACACATTAACCATATCATTTATCAGTTTGATGAAGTAGATCTGACAGAACAAGGCCAACTTTTGTTGAAAGGATTGCATGTATATTTATTTCTTTACTTTTATTTTACCCAACTCTCTTCAAGTTTCAAAAATGATTTTTATTAGCTTGTTTTGTTCTTACTAACTTGAAATTTTAAATGTAATTTTTATATGAAATGCCTTCTTACACTGAGATTGGTCTGTCAAGTTCAGGAACTGTCGTACCTGCAATGGATGGCAGGCTTTGCGCTGTGCGATGTGCAAAGGATCAGGGAAGGTGCACTATCAAGTGAAAACTTACTCCTTGAGAAGGTAGATCAAGCTTCAGTCATTGTTTTCTGACTGTGAAGTAGTAACTATATAATCTACTTATTTAGAGTTTGAAATTTGAATTGCTTTATGATCTTAGTAACTGACTTTGTTTAGGTATCCAATCCTTAATCCAGCTCAAGATATGTGAATTATGATTGTTTTAATATATAATTTCGTATATCTGGTGTGAATCTCCTGCAGTGGGGAGAAGGCTACTGCAGAATGTGTTGCAGATGCTATTGCTGATAATCGAGCTGAGTTGGTGCACTTCCCATCCACCATTGATCTTAATACACCGTTGCCATCTAAAGAATGCCCAACTTGTGATGGAACAGTGAGTCTTTCATTAGTCAGCATATTTGGTTACCCCTTATGTTGCTTCGACTCTTCATTTTTTTTAAGCACCTGTGTCTGATTCCCATGTCCCCACAATTTTTAGACATGGGTATGGGAATACGGCCCTTCAGATACATAGAAAAACTTTTAAAAAATTGAACACATACACTGACACCTGAGTTCGAGTAACATAGGTTTCCCCAAGTTTTTCCTGTTCAATTCTACTATTGACCTTGGTTAGAGAATTTTCATAACTGGATAATTTTTCAGTTTTGATCCTTGGCTGCAACATGTCTTGCCTGCAGGGAGTAATGCACTGCCCTGAATGCAAGCACAAATTACAAGTCAGGATCTCTGCGGATGATGTGAGTTGCTCTGTCAGTCTTTAGTGTATGGAACGTTTGGTATTTTACATTATTTTTCATATCTTGAGCAAAAAGGCTTTGTAGATTTGATTGCTATCAGAAGAAGGCTGTTAATGCTGTAATGAACTTTATTTTATAGTCTTATTATAAACATTAGATTTTTTGCTTAAGATGCTATATAATGCGTATTGTTATGTGATACTTTTGACATGTTTTAAATGTATAAATTAATCAATAAATAAAGTAAAATGGAATACAAAATATCTAACGATGGGTGCAACTCAATGTATATCGGATATAAAATAGCACCAGCTTGGGGCTAAAAGTTTTTGCTTTTGGCCAGTTTAGAGCTAAGAGTTTAAACCATGTAAAAACTGTTTTGAAGAGATGGACAAAGAAACTGTTGGGGATAAAGAGCTTATGCAGTAGACCATAAACTTTAGTTTCTTTCCTTTTTTTTTCCCCTTCTAATTTTTTAATTGATTGTAACAATCCTTGTCTTAATTGCGTTTCACTTCCACTAGCCTTTTTTTTTTCTTCTTTTTTATCTAAAGTTGCCCATCCTTAAATTTTTAGCTTGCTTTCTGCAGATAATGGAACCTCCATGGAAAGCCTATAATATATTAAGGAAGATGGACTATCCGTATGAGGCAAGTATCATAACTTATCTCCCCCTATCTGTTTTTTTTTTTTTTTTTAAAAAAGCTTGTGGAGAACATTCTGTATCATTAAAAAGCTGAATTGCTGAGGGGAAGAAAATGGATATATCATTATCCATGTTGCCCAAGTTCACTAGAATACCAACAGAGTCTTATATCTTTTCCAGTCATGTCATTATTTGATCCTATGTTGCCCAAACTTCTCTTTTTTCTTGAAGTACCCATATCCAACACATTTCCGGACATGGATATGGGGATATGACCCACCAAGGACTCTTAAAATACATGCAAAAACTTGAAAAATTTTGAACATACCTGTGTCGGACACATACCCCTATCCGATACTTACACCCAAGTCCAAGTAACTTAGCTTTGATCTGTTAGAAGACTCAAGATCCTAGAATTAGTGTCTATAGATGATTGCTTGTCTTGTACTTCTCATTACTTTGACATTTCCTTGTCAAATCTGTTTCAGCACATAGTTCACAGCATGAAAGACCCCAGTATTGCAACATTTTGGTTGCTTACCCTGCCTCAGATTGTGGGTGGGTTTGAGTATGATGATGATGTGAAGCAGAAAATTTGGTGGCAATACAAGGTATAGATGTTTATGGTCTCATTACTTTTTTCTTCATGTTAAATTTATGGAGATCCAAAGAATCCGTGATAATGAATGGATAGCATTTAGGAGATTAACAGTGAACAATATTGTTAGAAGTCAAGTTTACAAAAAATGAGATGTAGATATTTATGATCTCACTACTAATCTTATTACATGACATTCATTATTAGCTAATAAAAAAAAATTATTCTTGTAATTGCTTGATTTTCTCTTGAATTTAGGAATCTATGCGGTATGATCAACTTCGAGATGTGGTGGCAAAGCGAAATCCTGGCTGGGAGTACTTGCAGGAAGTAAGCTTATGTTCCTATTTTTATGTAGGCCTTTAATTTTTAGGTAACATGCCTTTGATAACTTTTTTGAGCAAGGCATGTCTGTTATTCACATGCACGCTGTGGTTCATTATGTAAATCATGCATAAGCCAACAGAAAATCTTAATTGTTTCTTCTGTTTTTCTAAGTGCTTTTTTGGGTATTAAAATGCTTTTATATTCTTTTTCCATGAAAAGCTGGGGTCATCTTTGCATTTTCACTTTTAGCCTCTTTGCCACCTCATCGTGTGGAAGATGTTCCAAGTTTTGGTGAGCCAAACACGTTTTATTTTTGTTTTCCACTTTCACTAGAATTGGTACAGAACAGTATTCAATTTATTCAATGACCTCTGACCTTAGACATTTTGGTTATTTAGAAATAGAATAAACATGTGCTATTTTATGCATTTATTTTAACTTTTAACTTGCAATTTTGGTTTACTTCCGAAATTATCGTTTTTGGGGGACCATGCCTAGTGGAATTCTTATCATGTCTCCACCAAGTTGATGCTTTAGCCTCTATGTAGTGCAGTATGATTCACACTTATGAAGTATATATGTTTCCTTTTGTTTGGAACTATGTTGCTCCGACTCTTCATATTTCTCGAAATACCTGTGTCTGACACATTTATGGACATGGGTATGGGTATATGATCCTTCAAATACATGGAAAAACTTAGAAAAAACTGAACATACGTGTCAGATACATACACATATCCGACACTCACACCCGAGTCCGAGTACCATAGGTTTGGAAAGTTAATGATCTGATCTAATTTAACATTCACAGGGTTTGATTGCCCTAGATCCTGTTCGTGCAAGGGATGACCCTGTTGTAGTGAAAAATATTCCTTATTACAAGGCCAAGAAGGCATTGGAGGCAGAAGTCATGAAACTGGATCCTCCTCCACGGCCAGAGAATTGGGGTGTGAGTATCCTTTGCTGTCATATTATATAGTTTGTATATCACACAGAAAGAAATTGTATCGGCAATAATAGGACTAACTGCAGAGGTGTTTGCAGAACCTGGACCTTCCCCTAAGTGCGTCTTCCTGGAGTGAAGACGACCTTAAAGATCCTGCAAAACTGTATGAAATGACTGTTCTTCTTAATGCTCAAAGAGAAATTGCTGATAAACTTTTAGATGCTCAGTGGGAAAAGAAATGGCGTCAAGAGAAGGTTCGTAACTTTTGATTCATGCATTTCATGTGGAAAAAACCACTGTATGTTATTTTGGCAAGCCAGTAAAAAACCATTTCTGACCTTTTAAAGTGGGAAATCTTTCTAGGATAATGGTTCTTCATGGCCTCTTTACCACCTAAAGACTTGACAAGATAAAAGGAACCCTTAAACCTTTTAGTGATTTGTTCATTGGAAAGTGGGATGTAGGATTTGAATTGCTTCAGTTGGGACCTTAAGGTTTTTACCGAGGGCAAGATGTTCTCATGCACTGCACTTACTGCACCCCTGCATGTGTAGCCATGCAAACATCCAGCGCCTTTGCACATGTCACAGACACAAACACACATGCATGTTGCATGCTCAAATATGAAATTGTCTCAAGTGCACACTGGAGTTGCTACATGTCTTACGCCATGCTATCTGTCTCCTTTTCTGCCATAAATATAGGCTGAAATCTACTGACATATGGATTTTTATTTTCTGCTTTTATCTTCAACCATCCTATAGGAGAATATTTTCCCCTTATGTTACATGTTCATTTCTCAGACAGTCGTAGTGATGAACAATTATTCTGATTACAGTTCATTTTCTACAGCAGTAATAGTCCGAAGGAATTAATATATTTTACTATCACATTAAGACTTGATGTTGGTACTTGACTGCTGGGTGCTGCAAATGTCAAGACAAGGCTATTTTATTTATAGGTGGATTCATTGTCATAACGTTTCCTGGACTCTCTATGTCCGATACATATTCGAAATTGGTATAGGGGGTATGGTCCTCCAAATATATGGAAAAACATAGAAAAAATTTGAGCATGCCTATGTCGGATGTATACCCATATTTGACACTCGACCCCAAGTCATAGTAACATAGATCATAACCAATTTTTTTTTTTTTTTAATTTTTTTGTTCATGGATTTTTCAATATTTGGTTTTCAGTTAAATGATATGTTGGAGGAGAAGGTGCGTCCATACATTCAGAACATTGATAGTGGTGTCCTCCCTCAACCAATTGTAATACAATCACAAAATGGGAATCAAAAGGTTTGACTTTGAACCTTAGTTTCTTTCTTCACTTACAAATGTTGTGTAATAGTGTTGGATTGAATACAATTATAATATGCTATTTGTTGACGTCACCTCAGGACCTCATTTTTATGCTCCTTAAATGCCTTTCTTACATTCTTTTTCAATTATATATGGTTCTGTATGCAACATAGCCTTGTTTACGTTCTTTAATTTTTTTTTTTTTCTAGGGTCATTTTTTTTTCATTGCATTGCGTTGGAGCTATGCTGCTCTGACTTTTCATTTTTCTTTAAGTACCTGTGTCTGATACAATACATTTGGATATGAGTACGGGGATATGATCCTATAACTACAGGGACTCTCCGAATGCATTGAAAAACTGAGAAGAGATCTAACCTTGGAGCCATGTAACTAGCCTCTATGATTTGAGCTTTTACTGTAACACACACGCACACATACCTATATATTCTATGACCTCATGTAACCGCTAATTAATATGCTAGAAGGCTTTGAGGCCCGTGACCTATAACTCTAACCTATTGTTTTTCAGACATACCATATGAAAACTATGTTACCTAGATTTGATTTTTTTCCTGAAGTATTTGTATTCAAAATTTATGTTCAGAGCATGACTCCAAATATATGAAAAAAAAAAAAAAACATAGAAAAAAAGAATTAAGCACATCCGTGTCAAACACATGTCTAGATTCAACACCCATCCTCAAGTACGGGTAAAATAGGATATTAATGATTCTTTGGTACAATGGAAGCCGCAGCCTGGGAAAAGGAGAAGAGGTTATATATGATGGGATTCGAATTTTAAATTTTATGTATGTCACCTCATAAGGTTGGTTGCATGAACCAAGTAAAATAAACTCCGGGGTTTTAAATAGTTCACTTTTCATTGCTTATTATCCGACATGTTTTCTTTGAAGTTTTGCACAGGCTATGAAGCCTATAAAAGATAGGATGGCTTGAAACACATATATTGGTGATAGTGAGCCAGTTCGATAGATATAGATTATTTTAGCTTCAAACATGTGAAAGTTTTCTACTTTGCGGAGTCTCATTTTAATTGCAAAGGTGTTAATAATAATAATAGTGTTGGGTAACTTTTTGTTTATGGATGCAGAGGGCTAGAAGAAGGAGATGGCTATTTTTTTAAATCATTTCATCCATTTTTGTATGTGGTCAGTTGCAATGGCTATACTTCTCCACTTTCTATGTTGTATATATATATTTTTTATTTAGCCATGGATGTTATACCTTCTCGATACCCTTGGATCCTCCATTTTTTTTTTAGGGTACACCATTTATGATTGATTTTGATATAAATATTTTCTTGTACCTTGCAATATGTAGGGTTGAGAAAATCGAAAACTTATTTGAACCGTAGTGTTCTGCTTAGTTTGATTTGATTTTTATTGAACTTGGTTGGATTTCAGTTCGTTTTTAGTCAACTAGTTAAAAACTTGTAATTTTTTGAATCATATCAAATTTTATTTTTAATTATTTTAAAATTGTTTTTATTTTTCATAACAAAAATAAAAATGTTATGAATAAAAATTTTATTTTTAAAATAGCCGAAAAAAACCTTAAAATATTATAAAAAGAAAAAATATTTAGAATCTTAAAGGACAATAAATTGATTCAAATTGGTGAAATTTAGTTTGGATTAATTTAAATAAAGATATTATTTGGCTTGGTTGGTTTTAATTTAATTTTTAGACATAAAATATTGCACATAAATACATTAAAAAAATAACTTTTTCGAACTTGATATATCCATGGATTGTATTGCTAGTTAGTTTGTTATGGGTTGGGTTTTAAACAAAATTTTTGAAAATTTGAATTGATTTGGTTTAATTTGAATTATTATTTATCAATAAAAATATTTTTATTTAAATTTAATTATAAATATATAAATATTAATATAAAAATAAATGTTAATATTTTTTAAATAGTGAAAGGGCCATTGGATTAACTCAAATTGGGCTTTGGTAAAGGTTTAAAAAATCTGTGCATGGTTTGGTTCAATCTATAGATAAGTTTATTGGAAACTCAAATTTAAGTTTTTATAATGTCATACTCTTGCTTCGCTAAGAGATTATATTTATTTTATAAATTTAATTATTATTAATAATAAAAATTAATTATAAATTAAATTTTATTAATAAATATGTATCTAAAATTAGATATAAATTTTAATTGATTTGAAGTTATCGAGTAAATCTATTACTTTAAATATATCATTTAAAAATAAAATAATTAATAATATTTTTAAAATTTTTATTAAATAATATTTATTTATTTAAATTTGATATGGATTTTAAATCGACTCATAAGTCAAAGTGTGGATTAATCACTTCAAATAAATTATTTAAAAATAAAATTAAAATAATTATTTTTAAACTTTTTTCACTAGTTGGCTCGAGTATTAATCATAAACTTATCTTTAAGTTAACATGTGGATTAATTCCTTTAAATAAACTTCTAAAATTAAAATAAAAATTATTAATAAAATCAATTTTTTTTTTTTAGCAAATTTGGTATAAATTCTAAATTGATCTGTGAGTCAATATGCGGATTAACCCTTTAAATATGTCATTTAAAAATAAAATAAAATTAGTTAATAGGATAAAAATTTTAATTTTTTTACCAAAAAGGTTTGGTACGTATATTAAATTGAGCCATAACTTAATCTATAGATTAACACTTTAAATACATAATCTAAAAACTAAATAAAAATATTAATTAATAAAATAATTTTTGTTATGTACATATCATAAAATAATTTTATGAATTTAAGATTCAATATAAAATATTTTAAATATTTTATTATTTTTAAACAATATTTTCAACATATATAATTTATATATATTATATACATTCTATATTATATATAATATATATTGGTTGGGGATCGGTTTCTTACTAGGGAACCAACCCTAACTGTTTTTTTTAAGGATAAAAATAACAATAAATAAATAAAAATAAGAGTAAAATGATAATTATAATATCTTTATTAATAATTTTAATAATTATTATTTTTTTGAATTATTTTTCTAATTTTACTCTTTTTTAATAATTATCAATATATATTTTTTGAAATTTTACTATTTCCTTTATTGGAATTATTTTTTTTAATTTCACTCTTTTATAATAATTATCAATTCATTTTTTTTTGAAATTTTCCCTTAAGTTGTTAGACGAAAATAACCTTATAAATTTTAAAAATATCCCTTGAATCCTAGGACTCAAAAATAATATATTGTATAGATAGATATTGATGGTATAGAAAAAAGTTGTTTTTTATATACATTTTTTATTTTGTAAGCCGATTAATGTTATTAGAGGGGTTAATGGCCAAGCCCTAGCATAGTATTAACACATTTTATATTTGTCTAAACCCAATTTGACCTAAATTTAGATTACAAATTTTGCTCAGACTTCTCCATATTTATAAATACATAATCTAAATCAGTTTATTTATTGCTTTAAAAATATTTTTTAAAAATTGAATTTTCATTATTTTAATATTTTTATTAAAATATAAATAATTTAACATATATTTTAATATTTACACTCGAATATTATATATTTATTCTTTATATAATAAAAATTACATAATATAAATAAATATTAAATTAATATATATTATATAATTATAAAATAGGTCAAGCTGCGTCGAGCTGGAGCCTTAATGGAGCCTAGGCTTGGCATGATTTTTAAACAAATCTCTTTTTATACTTAAAATTATTTTTTGAACTTAATATTTTTATTTGAACTTTTTCAAATATTAGGCTGACCTTTAAGATTAGACGGGCAACTTCATGAAAATTTTTAAAAATTATCACATGTCTCATTTTTAATTAATTTTTATGTTTATTTTATTAAAACTTAAGTGGTATATATTGCTCTAATAATCCAATTGTCAGTTTTCTCCGTAAAAAAAAAAAATCTTTTTTTTGTGTAGATGATCAAATTATCACATGTATCAAAAAAATATTTTTGATTTTTAGAAATAATGAGCTGGAAATTGTAAAAATAACTTCAAATTGATGGTCAAATAATTAAACCAAAATATGGTCATAAAAGATATGAAACTGTTCAATTGAATGGTATTCAATAATATTATTAAACTAAAAGTAACCTTTCATTTTAACATTGCATATCTGATTTTGTCCATGAAAATTATTAAGGGTACAAAAGAACACAATCGGTGACACTTATTTAGGTCGCCGGCTTTTCAAATATTGTTTTTAATTAATCAGGCTCGAAATCCTTCATTTTTAATAAGTCAATTAATTTATAGTTGTTATTAAATTTTAGATCTAACAATTCATTTATTAACATTATGTTTATATAATTTTATGTATTATAATTATGTTTAACATAATACATATTTATATAAATTTTGATTCGTTAATAATTCATGTTATATATATTTTAATGCATTCAGCACTATAAAATTTAGAGGATTGAGGATGAACAATAATTATTTTTTAAAAGATGAAAAACTGTTTGTAAAACTTTTGAGGATAAAAAATTATTCGTAACAGTCATTCTTTAAAATTGTCTTTAAAAAATTTTCAAAACGACATTCATTTCGATACTGTTAAATTCAAGATAAAGAAGAGACTTTCTTGAATTTCATTTTTTTCTTTTGTTTGTAAAGATATCTTATGTCGTAGAGTGCATCTATTTATATTATATCCGTATTATTTTTTATATCATATTTTAATTATTTTTATATCATATAATCATTTTGTATTCAAAATTTTAAGTTTATAAATTATGTCAAACCCTCAAACTCGATAGTAAATGAATATTATAAATCCTTTTAATTTTTGAAGGCCAAGTTGACTATTTCATATTAGGAATGCTAATCAATAATTTTCTTTAAAAAGAATGGTAAAAGTTAAGCATACTTAATTTTATAAAACATTTATTAGATAATTGACATTCGAGAGTTTATTTATATATTTTAATTTTTTT
>JBBYHM010000026.1:1501844-1527314 GCA_038381775.1 Adansonia rubrostipa
GGATCTATGTATGATTAAAGGATGAGGATTAGTGTATCTGACATAAATGTTTCTACATCTTGATTCTCATAATCGAACCCAATATGTTGAGACTAAAAATTGATCCGATTTCGTTTGTTTTTGCTTATAATAAAGTCTACAATACCACTCATTTAAAAAAAACACTATAATACTAACAAAATACAATAGATGACTTTAGATATTAGTCCCCACCAGAGCGATGGTCAGTTGCAGGTTTATAAAACAACCAAAATAAATAAATAATAATTTATATATTAGCAAATTTAATTTACGTTTGAAGTTTGTTTTTATCTCCAAAGTTTGTAAGAAAGGATTCAATATATCATGGTCTTGCAGAATCTCAAAATTTTAATACTATATTCATGATTCTGTTTTTCTTTTCCCCTACAAGAGTGAGCAAATGCCATTTATTATTCAAGTTCACATAATCCATAATTTCTGATCAAACAGACTCGTTTCTGTTTTGGATGATGTATTGCAGTGCATGTACCGATATATATTTAAAAATTATATCTTATATTTATATCGAAAAACACAAATACAATAAGGATACCGTAACATGTTATGTTATTTGGACTCGTTGATGAGTATTGGATCATATGGGTAGATATCCAATACAAGCATGCTCAATTTTTTTTAAAGTGTTTTAATATGTTAAAGAATCATATATTTGTACTCGTGTTCGAATATGTGTTAGCTATAAATAAAATGAAAAGTCCGAATAAAATAAACGAAATATCCAACCAATTGGGAGATTTAATTTTCTTGTAATGTAATTTGGAATCACTTTACGAACATGTAAGTTTGAGACGTGCTAAATAATTGGAATTAGGTAGAAAGAATAATATAAATAATACAAATTTGAGGAGAAAGATTAAACATCTTTGATTAAGAATATTTAGATTAACCTTTCTCTCAAACTCTTTAGCATTTTCCTATAAGATTTACAAATTATGTTTTAATGAATGGGAAAATGGGAAAATTTTGCTTCCATTTTAGCCCAATTGACTCTAAAATAGGAGTCCTAAAATCAAAGAAATAAAACACCAAACTGTGTATGTTCACTTCATGTTCATTTGGGACATATTTTTCAATGCGATGAGAATTCATTTTGATTGTACCAAAATGATAGTACTAATAATGTTTTGATCTATACGTGATTATAATGTGATTAGAAAAATTTCTTCTCGCATTAAAATCATTCATTGAACGAATTTAAAGTTTAATTTAAATGATATATATAATTAATTTTTAAAAATGACATCGAATGAATTTATTATTCAGATTTCAATATTTATAATATATTTTTTTATTTTTTACTTGTTACTTCTTTGATACCAAAAATTCATTAAAAAAAAACATTCGTTGAACTAAATTTTAAAAATCTAATCATAAAACAACATTAAATATGTTAAAATACTTATTGAGATCTAAATGAACGCTAAAGACCTTCTACAACCCAAAAAAGCTGTGCACTAATTAATAACCGTTAGTTGTCAAGCTAGTGGTTACCATTGGAAGCATCTTACAACTTACAAGAACTATTTTGAAAGATATTCCTCTTCTGAGGAGCCGTTGCTTCAAATTCAAAACCTACTCACAATGCACTCCACAATTGAATGGACATCGCATATTTCCCCAACTTTTTGGATATCTTCATCAAAACCAAATCAAACATATTTGGCGGCAACTTCTGCTTTTTGGTAGAAAAAATGAACAAAATTCATTGATTTTAATAATATCCCCACACCCCTAATCAAGCGCGTGCTTTCCACTCTCTTATTTAATGAACAATTTCATGTAAATTTTGTAATATTCAATACGATTATATGAGTATAATATAAAAATTATTAAATTTTATATTAAAATATAATATAATATAAATATAAAAATATATTAAAATCTATATAATATAACTTATTAATATATAAAAATTTATATAAATATAAAATAACTTGAATAAGATTATGATAAGATAAAATACATGAATAAAATATAAATACATAAATTATCAAATTTAATCCAATCATGATAACCTCTACAAATCTAGCCCTAACTACAATTAGACTTAAGCCTACCAATCCGTACATTTATATAACATTTTATTATTTTCTCGAGTTATAATAATATTTAAAATAATATATTTATAATATCAATACGTTAATAGTTTTACATAAATTTTTAATATATTTATAGATTTATATTATATTTATTTTATTTTTATATTATATATTTTATTATATTTTAATTATTTTTTATACCATAACATAATGACTTATATTGAGAATTATGGCATCTACATGCATCCCACAAATGAGCAACTTACACAATCTCCCATCAGTTATTTTTCAATTAAAATTTCATGTAAATTCCGGTCCTTTACACTCGCGTGAAGATGAGTATAAAAAAATGTTAGTAGAAAATGTTTTACTATTTCCTTTTCTACAAAACCTTCTGCCCTATTCTCCTTTTTCATCTAAAAAAAAAAAAAAAAAAAAAAAAAACCAAAAACTTTAAGCTGAATGCAAGCTTTTTTCGCCTAAATTGATTTCCAAGCGATTTTACATCATGGGTTTCTCTTGATTTTCGATTTCCAATTCGGAACGATTCAACTCAGCGTCTTCCCCGGTGAGTTAAGTAGTTGGTTCGATCGATTTTTATTTATTGCTTTATTGAAGCACCCAATTGAGCAAACTGAAAGATAGATAATTAGTTGAATACCCATTTACTTAAATCTTTTCAATTGATACTATATGCAGTATTTTATGGAAGTTTAGGATTAATTTGATATATAAATTAGAGGTTTTCATTTTTTTTTTGTGGGGGGTTTTGGTCATGCAATTATCACCGACCTCGGTTTCTTCATCGAAACGGAGGGATTTGGGGCAAAAGTCGGGTACCAGGCTTCAAAAGAAGCATAAAAGATTAGATGCTATTTGTGAGGAAGAGTATAATAGGAACCATGGAGAAGGAAATAAAGGGGATGGTGTTGATGGGTCAGAAAGTGTGGATTTGGAGCTCCGTAGGAGCTCACGGGTGAGGAGAGCGCCAGTTATTTTGGATGTCTCACCTCTGCCTCCAAAGAAAAGGCAGAAGATTGGGAAGATTGAGCGTTCTGGACGGGGGAAGAGGACGTTAGGGAGTGTGAAGGAGGAGAAGGAGAAGGAGGAGGAGATGAGGGAGGTGCAGACTCTGGGGAGTTGGGGGTCAAGATTAAGGACAAAGTTGAGGGCAGGGGGAAGGAATGCGAGTGTCGAAGTGAAGGTGGAGGACAGAGTTTTGTTGAGTAGGAGGAAGCTTTTTGAGGATATAGGTGGGAATGAGGAGGAAGAGGAGTTTGAACTAAGTGGTGGGGAAATGATGGTCGTGAAATCGAAGAGGCCGGGGAGGATTAAGACTGCAAGTGGTTCAGAGAGTGAAGAGAAGGTGGAGATTTGTCGCATGGAAGAAGAAACAGGGGTGGAAAAAGAAGAAATTAAAGGTGATGGAGTAGAGGAGGGTGCGCCTGTTTTAGAAAGTGAAATGATTCATTTAAAAAATAGGGAGGATGAGGTTGTGGAGGGTCCAGCTGTTTTAGAGAGTGAAAAGGATCATAGAAATGAGGAGAGGTTGGATGGCAATCTGGTTGAGGTGGTTCAAGAAGAAGTTGGAGAAGTGTCAAATTGTACACAATCTGAGAAGGGGTGCATTGGCCATGAAAATGCTGAGGTAGCTGAAACAATTGAAAGAGTGGAGCTGAGGGAAGAACAAGTTAAACAGTTAGAATGTCAGAATGATGGAGCTAATGAAGAGGATATTGTAGAAGTATATAATGTTCCAAAGGAAGTTGAAAGTGGTGGTGTTTGTGACGCAAAAGATGACGGATTGGTGAAGGTTGCTGAAAATACTTTAGAACATAAGAATAATATGAAGGTAGAAGAGTCAAATCAAGCAGTTGTTGATATAACTGGCAAGCCACGTATCAAACAAGGTAGAAGGTGTGGTTTGTGCGGTGGTGGGACTGATGGCAAACCCCCGAAGAAGCTGGTCCATGATGCAGGTGATAGTGAAAACGAAGCATACTGCTCTTCAGCTTCTGAGGAGCCAAACTATGACATTTGGGATGGGTTTGGTGATGAACCTGGGTGGCTTGGTCGTCTACTGGGGCCTATAAATGATCGCTATGGTATCGCTGGAATATGGGTTCATCAACAATGTGCTGTATGGAGTCCTGAGGTGAGCTTTTTTTCCCCCTTTATGTTCCTCTGTTTCAAACTTATTAATTGCCTCTTTCCTGGTATTTGTGGGTATGTATGTGTATGCATTCATTCTAACATATAATGCTGATTTTATCATCTATTATTTCCTTCTCTGTCAGCTGTAGGATTTTATAAGCATTTTGGATGTCTACTGTTGATATTGTAGCTTGTGTTGGACTTTTGATACACCATGGTCTTTTACCATAGCTTTTTGACCATTTCCAGTTTCCTTCTTGAGCTTTCCCCTTTTAACAACATTCAATTTTCTCTATGCCAATCATACTCTTAGTTTTTGTCCCATGTGATTTTAGGCAATTGAAAGAATTGGTTCTGTTAAGTATACAATCTCTATCACCTGCTAATTTCTCCTTTAACCCTCATTTTAATGTTCCTTTCTGTAGGTTTATTTTGCTGGCTTGGGTCACTTAAAAAATGTTAGGGCAGCACTTTGTAGAGGAAGAGCTTTAAAATGCAGCAGATGTGGGAGGCCAGGAGCAACAATTGGATGTCGTGTTGATCGGTGTCCAAAAACGTACCACTTGGTTTGTTTCTTGATATCTTTTGTCCAAAGAAATCTCCCTCAGTATATCCTTTCCTTGCTGCTTCAATCTTTGTTTAAGAAAAATGAAGATGTTGACATTCTATTTTTTGCAGCCTTGTGCACGAGCTAATGGCTGTATCTTTGATCATCGCAAATTTCTCATAGCCTGCACAGACCATCGACATCTCTTTCAACCTCATGGTTTTCAATATTTAGCCCAGATAAAGAAAATGAAAGCTAAGAAAATGAAGTTAGAAATGAGGAAGGTATCAAATGAAGCATGGCGAAAGGATATTGAAGCTGAAGAAAAATGGTTGGAGCATTGTGGTGAGGATGAAGAGTTCTTGAAACGTGAGGGCAGGAGACTTCATCGAGATTTGTTAAGAATAGCGCCTGTCTACATTGGAGGCTCAGAATGTGAGGGTGGGAAATCCTTTGAGGGTTGGGAATCTGTTGCTGGCTTGCAAGATGTTATCCGATGCATGAAGGAAGTTGTCATCTTACCGCTGTTGTATCCTGAGTTCTTTGATAATCTGGGACTTACACCACCCAGAGGTATTCTTTTGCATGGCTTTCCTGGAACAGGTAAAACTCTTGTGGTGCGAGCATTGATTGGTTCTTGTGCTCGTGGGGATAAACGAATTGCATATTTTGCACGCAAAGGTGCTGACTGCTTAGGGAAATATGTTGGTGATGCTGAACGTCAGCTGAGGCTCTTGTTCCAGGTTGCTGAGAGATGTCAACCATCAATAATATTCTTTGATGAGATAGATGGCTTAGCACCTAGACGGACAAGGCAGCAAGATCAGACACATAGTTCAGTTGTGTCTACTTTGCTTGCTCTGTTGGATGGTTTAAAGTCCCGGGGCTCAGTGGTGGTGATAGGTGCAACTAATCGCCCCGACGCTGTTGATCCTGCATTGAGGAGGCCAGGGAGATTTGATCGAGAAATTTATTTTCCGCTGCCATCCCTGGACGACAGGGCTGCAATCCTTGAACTTCATACTAAAAAATGGCCAAAACCAGTTACTGGATCTTTGCGCAATTGGATTGCAAGAAAGACAGTAGGGTTTGCTGGTGCAGATTTGCAGGCTCTTTGTACTCAAGCAGCTGTTACTGCACTGAAGAGGAATTTTCCTTTGCAGGAAATTTTGTCCGCTGCCGAAGAGAAAACTCCTGGTGCTAAACGTGTTCCCCTTCCTACTGTCAAAGTTGAGGAAAGGGATTGGTTGGAGGCTGTGTCATGTTCTCCACCTCCTTGTTCACATAGAGAAGCAGGAATGGCTGCATACGATTTAGTTGCCTCTCCTCTTCCTACCCATCTCATTCCTTGTATGTTAGAACCATTATCCACTTTGCTTGTCTCTCTTCATTTAGATGAGCGCCTTTGGTTGCCACCCCTTCTTTCTAAGTGTGGTGCTGTGATTGAGAGTGTGATTGTTTCCACATTGCATGAAAAGGGACTGCCGAAGGATTGTTGGTGGTCCCATGTTCATGATCTTCTTCAAGAAGGAGAGGTTACTAAGCAGATAGAGATACGGCTCTCATGTGCTGGATTGTTAATTGGAGAGACTAGCTTTGCTGATTATGATGCTTTCATAGGTGATATTAGTGGTGATGTTGGCAAGTTTGAACCTTCAATATTGCGTAATGGCAGGGCATGCTCTAGTTTGTCACGGAATACCTATTTTACTTCAACAAGGAAAACAGGGTTTCGGATATTAATTGCTGGATGTCCGAGGTCTGGCCAAAAGCATCTTGCTTCTTGTCTTCTTCACTGTTTCATTGGGAATGTTGAAATACAGAAGGTTGATTTGGCTACAATTGCACAAGAAGGGCATGGTGACTTAATTCATGGAGTAACTCAAATTTTGAGTATGTCCCCTGTACTTTATCTTTTTGTTCTGAACTGCATTAGCTCTTCAGTAATACCTGTTTACCTTTTAATTAACATGAGATAGATTATTGTGATGCAGACCTTTACCCTTTCACACGTGTGTTTCCCCTCCTTTTTGCCATCTATGCTGTCTTGGATCATTTTTAGGGTGCTTGGGCTTCTATAATCTGGAATATTTCTTTTATCATTCTTTATCCTTTTGTGGCAAGTAGCTTATTGGCGTGTAAGGGGTTTGGTGAACATATATGACAATGACTAAGCTTCTTGGGTCATGTTTTATGCTTTTAGTCTATTTTTTCAGACCATTTCTTTTAAATTCAAAACAAATTTCTAGTGTGACTGCCAGACTATATAGTTGCTTGATCTAATTCATTGGAAAAATCCTTGCCAACTATTCAAATTCTGTGGCAGTGAAATGTGCAAGCATGGGATCAAGTGTATTATTTATGCCAAGAATGGATTTGTGGGCTGTGGAGACCGTTTATCAAATTGCTGAGGTGAGTAATTCATCTCCAACATTGCATCAAGCACCAATGGAGGAAGATCCTCAACATGTTGAAAAGGAAAATGAATCCTCTCTGCAGCAATCTGGGTTTGCAGAAACAGAGGAGGCTACAGTTGCTGTTCAAAGCGTCTCACGTGCCTGGAGCTCATTTGTTGAGCAAGTGGAATATTTTTGTGTGTCAACATCCTTGATAATCCTGGTATGAATTATTTTTATTTGCTTATTTGCATTTCCAGATCTAATCGTTTATTTTGTTGCTTGAGTAGCTAGTCTCTACATGTGGAGCTTAGAAATGAAATTAGTTTTTGCTTTGATCTAACCTGGACTTTGTTCATGTCCAAGTGGTTAGACATGTATTACCATCTAATAAAATTTCTTATGTTTTACGGTAGAGGTTAATTTGTTAGTTACTGATTAGCAGCTTGTTGTAAGCTGAATGATTCACATAAAATTGAAGACTTTACTTACCTGCATTTGAGAAAAGCTCTAGGGTAGAGCTTCTTTTTTGTGAACTTGATATATATCGACTGATCAAACTAAAATACAAGCTTGAAGCTTGAACTTCATGCTTTGGTCCTTTTACTTGATTTAGGACATTGGAGGCCAATTGTTGTAAATATATTAGTATTTCGGTATGATCCTTATATGAGCCTCTGTCCCTCTAATCCCTTCTCTTACTGCTTTTACATCTCTTGCAAGCATGTCTAAGTCTTAGTGCTTCTTATCTCCAAACAGGCTACTTCAGAAATTCCCCATCCGGAACTCCCTGATAGAATAAGGGAATTTTTTAAGAGTGATCTACCAAATTGTAGTCAGAAAACTGCATTAGAGCACACAGTACCCAGATTCACCGTGCATGTTGGCAAGAATTTCAAGCATGATATGGTTATCGAACTATCTGCTACAGAGTTATTAAGGGATGTCCTTCAAGTGTTTATTCATTTAATTTATCAAAGATCTCATAACCTCGAAGATACCAAAAGAAAAAATTCTGTCCAAACCTATGCAACCGCAGAAAATGACAATGCATCTCATGGTTTGGCCTGTGAAGTGGGGGTTGGATCACAATCTTGTGGTGATTTGTCTGTTACGGTGTCAGCACTGCCAACCAACAACAGAAATTTGAAGGGGAAATCAAGCTTGATGCTGGCAATATCTTCATTTGGCTATCAAATTTTGCGATGTCCTCATTTTGCAGAACTTTGCTGGTTGACATCAAAACTTAAAGAAGGTCCTTCTGCACAGATAGGTGGTCCCTGGAAGGGCTGGCCATTCAACTCTTGTATCATTCGTCCCGCCAACTTATTAGACAAGGCAGCCGTTGCTAGTGGCTCCAGCAACATTAAAAGCAAAGAGAAATTCGGTTTGGTTAGAGGTCTGGCTGCCGTTGGTTTATCAGCATACAGAGGTTTGTATACATCACTTAGAGAAGTTTCCTCTGAGGTGCGGAAGGTTCTTGAGCTCCTAGTTGGGTGGATTAATGGAAAAGTTAACGCTGGAAAAGACAGATATCAGTATGTTCATATTTTGTCTCAAGTTGCTTATTTGGAAGATATGGTTAACAGCTGGGTGTATTCACTGCACGGGTACCTTTTTCTCTTTACTTATATTACTAGGTTCAAATTTGTGTATAGGTTATCATCTAACAAGAGATTTGATACATTTGCAGTTTAGATCAGGATTTTCAAATAAAGGCGGCAAGCCCTGATTCACATGCTTTGGGATCTCAAGGTAATCATTTTGCATATGTGAATGATACAGATCAAATTAAGAAATATGGACCCAGAAGTTGCCTTGAATCTGAAGGTCTGGGTGGAAACACTAAGGAATTCACTTTGAAAAATACTGATTTCGTTGACTTGAACAAAAAGGATGACAACGAGGAAAAAGTTAAACTTTCTGAAGAAGCTGCACAGGTGAGAGGCCTCAGTGGTAATAATACTAATTCAGAGGAGCATCTTAATTCTTCTCTGGCCAACCTACCTATTGCTCATGGAGGCGAGCAGAATGGGACAAATTCTAAACCGTGTGCATCTGAAAATACTAATCCTATGTTTGAGGGTGAATTGACCGTGCAGAATATGGACTGCCCTGACTTGAACAAGATGGATGATGATTGTGCTCCTAGTCATGAGGGAAAAGTTGCTGCTAGGGAAGAAACTGTAGCGAATATAAGCCTCAGTGGTAATACCACTTCAATGGAGCATCATAACTGTTCTGTGGCCAATGATCTGGTTCGTGTAGACATGCAGAAAGGGACAATGCCTGTACCAAGTGGGTCAGTAAGTATTAGAAATCCTATGCTTGTGGGAGATCCTGGGTTCTCAAAACATCAAAGTGGATTTGCACCAAGTGAATCTGTTCTTTCTGAGAATGGATTCTGTAGTTCGGATGAATTCGGCTGTGCAAAGTTCTCTGGTTTAGGGAAAGCTTGCAACCAGATTAATTCTTCTGAACCAGAGATCACTATCGCATCTGAAGATGGCAAGCCTGAAGATCATGAAAACAAGAAGGATCCCAATTTCTCAAGTGGAACCGCTCTTCCAGCTGAATCAGGCTTTACATGCTTTTACCGTTGCTGCTCTGGTTGCCTGCATTCCCTCCTTAGTTTGATGCAAAAGGTTCTGCTTAAAGAATGGAAATCAGTTGGGAGCTATTGGACGGTAGATGATGTTCACGATACAGTTGCGCTATTGTCTGTGGATATTCTTTCGGCTGTTAGGAAAGTTTATGCTGCTGGATATAGCAGTGATAAATTTGGTGAAAACCCAAGAAATGAAAATCATGGGAAGTTATCCAAACATCTAGAGTGGAGCAGATGCCATTGCAAAAGCTCAGAAAATAGTTTAGTTATTCCAACGCAATGTAGCTGCCACTCTGTCGGCTGCACCACCTCTCCGAACATCCAAGTCAGGTTTGATCCAAAATTTGTTTACCGAGATGGAGTGATGGTTCCTACGGATTCTAGGAAAGACATTTCTTTCCATTGTAAATTCGATACATTGTGCCTTTGCTCTCTTATAGAGACTATATCATCGACAAAGCAGCCCTTCGATTGATTTTCTTTTTTTTTTTTTTTTTTTTCAGCGTGAGTTGTCTAGTTGTGGCAACCTGAGTTTCTTTGGAGGTTAAATCGAATTTTGTTGGCTGAGCATTACCATAATGCAGTATTCGTATTCTTATCTTCTTTCGATCTCAAATTGCTTCCCCAAATTTTGATTCTTCTGGGAAGAAGCTAACCTATATATACGATGTAAATATCATCCAAGGTTATTGCAGCTCTTATCGAGTACTGTAAGTATGTTTTTCTTATGGCCATCATATAAAAATAAAATAATCGCTATGGAGGTTTGTCGTTTGTGGTCATTGTTGTCTTACTGCATTCATTTGCTTCCTGCAAATTATCCATTGATATCTACACTTTTAGTGCTGCAATTTTCAGGCTCCCAAGTTTTGAGATTGTTAAATTTTTAAGCTTTCTTTCAATATTGTAGACATTGCATCTGCATCTTTCTTCTTTTTTTTTTTTTTTCAAGGATTTGCCAATGGAATACAATGTTAACAATGCTTGCCACCTGTATTACTCAGACTCAATCGTAAGTGTTAGATATGAATATATATCCAACACAAGTATATTTAATTTTTTCAAGGTTTTTGCATATATTTAAAGGGTTCTTGAAGGATTATATTTTTATACTTATATTTAAGTATGCATCAGACGCAGGTGTGGGATATGAATATTTCAAAAAAATGAAGAGATAGAAGCAATATAGCTGATGCCTCCCAGTGTTAGTAGCCTAAGCCAATGACATTTATTAACGCGCTTAAGCTGTTCTCAAATTAATTTGTTGCTCTAGGACATTGGTGGCTGATTATAGTGATGACATGAAACTGGCTAGCAGACTGTTGAGGTAGGTACGCGAGACATATTTAAATAATTGACTTAATGCGGTATTATGATTATTATTTTACAGTTTTTGTTTTTTATTTTTTTTTATTGTTATTAATATTTATTTTAATTGATTATGATGATATTTTTGCATTCGCAATTGTAATAAATATGGTATGATTAAAAGGATATTTTCAATCACAATTTAAATCCTTGACAGGAGAGTTTAGAACTGAGGGCATGCAGTTGGGGAATTCCATCAGAACAGTCAGTTTTTATCCTCAACATTAGAAAAAATCGAATCAAATCGACCAATTTAACTGGAACCAGTTGATCCTTTGGCCCAATTACATTGATATAACCGAAAATTTTTTAGAACCTTGCAAATTTTCTGGAAAGAACTGTTAATTAACTGCCAATCGGAAACCGGTTAATTAGAGAGAAAAAAAAAAAAAGAAAAGAAGAACACGTTGAGCCGGGAATTTGTATTTACAGGTGAAAACAACTTCGATGGTTTGAAATTTTCAGCCCAAATTCTCAAGTTTAATATAAATATATATTTTTTAGCCCTTGTCTCTTAGGCAATGATTTTTCAGCCCATTTAGACTTGGTTTGAGCGATGAAGACATGATTTTCATGCTTTTGGAACTTCTGGTCTTCTTCCCTCTCCTGTAGCAAACGGGTGGATTTGGATAAGTTTAAATTTGATTATTTTATTCAAACTTTTTAAATTTGAGTTTTTTCAAATTTATATATTTTTTTATTTTGAATTTTTTTGGTTCTTTGGATTCAGACATTTGAATTTTTTTTTTTTAAGTCAATTTGAATGTGGTTGGATGCGGTTTCAAATTTGCTTGAGCGGTTTTTTTGTTTTGATAGCTCAACTCCTCAGTTCTCTGTATCCTTCCAAGTTTTAGCTGTTGGCCTGCCTACTTCTCGTCTACTGCATTTGTTGTCGTTTGGCATTTCCTCTCTCTCTCTCTCTCTCTCTCTCTAGCTACTGCCGGTTTCATAGCTCATTGTGATTCCTATTGTCATATGTTGGGTTGCCTTTTGCATCTACTACTTACTGCCCTCTTTACCCACAACAGGTGCAATTCTTTTTTTTTTAATTCTTTTTTGTTTGATTGGTTTTGTCTGTTGAGCATAAAATTTTGTTCGGAACCCAATATATTGTTGAAGTTAAAATGGCTACACTACTGTTTCATTATATGATTGATGTTTTAGGCAAATTATCCCTCCTATATTATTTAATTAAGCACCCTTTTTGACAAAATTAAAGGATAAATTTTAGGAATGTACAAGCTTTGAATATAAGGATGACATTGGTCTTACAATTAACAAGTGGATACCTTTTCTTTTTCTTAAAATATAATGTTCTCCGCAGATGAAAAAAATTCATGATATTACTAGAAAATCTGATAACATTAGAATATGAATATAATATATTAAAATATTATACAAGATATGGTGTAAAAAATTAATTAAAAATATAATAGAAAATAAGTATAAAAATATTTTAAATTTTATATAATAAAAATTATTAATGTAATAAAATTTATAAAAATATAAAATATTTTAAATATAATTATAAAATATAAATATTACACGAATACATAAATTATTTTGAAAATCATGAGCACTTTGAGAATGAAAAAAATCAGGTATTTCCTACACAAGTTAAATTCATTTAACAATTAACATTGGCTGTTCTCTTTCTTTTCCTAATCAAATGAAACAAATTCTCGTGAAACTATCAAATTTAATAAAATTGATTTGCATAGCAAAAGTAAAACAGTGAAAAAAATTTGCTAAAGGGTTAAGTTATTACAATATTTTTTTGAAGTTAGTCAAAATATTATTTATTTATAACGTTTTATATTGAATATAATAATTAATTTTATGAATTTTATTGTAAATTTTAATTTAATATAATAATTTTAAAATACGCATGGGCAAAAATTAAAATAAAAAAAAACATATTTTTAATACAATCCAAAAGGACCAAAAACTACAATGTTTTATTGATTTTTTTTTTTTTTGACCTTTCACTGATTTTTACCAAACTCAGCTCATCAAAACCCAACTCCAGCCGCAGCGGGGGCTAGCATCTGGGTCTGGGGCAAGCTTAGCTGATGATTTCATCGGCTCCGACAAGCAGCGCGGAGCACAAACGGCTCATACCCCTTACTACCCCCAACGAACTTCTGCTGAACCACAGTAGCCGACGTAGACCCACCGCCGCCAGTCCCATTACCTGCCCTGGCCGCCGTGACCATAGGCGGAGGAGCAGCCATCGGGAAAGAGCAAGAAGACCTAGGTGGCTGCAACGAAACTGCGGCAGCATTGTAGTCAATGCTGATTTTTCCTTTGGGAACCTCATCTCCGCCTTCCTTTTGTTTGACCAATGGCTGCTTTTTCTTCTCCGGTAGCCACCCGATGAAATCCCTGCTACTCACCCAAGTCTCCTTGGAAACCTCCATTGACAACTTCGGCTCACACATCATTAAAAGTAAACCATCTGGCAATAAATTCTGTTGACTTTCACCCCCTTTTGATTCATCCTCCGGGTCGGGCTCCATGGTTACCGGGCATTCAAGTTCGGGTCTTCCTTGGGTTGTCTCAGTCTCTTCACCATGTAGCTTCTCAAGATCAAATGGAACTTGAGTCAAACTTTCTTCTTCCATTGTCGATCCTTGCAGGTCGTCATCTACTTCATTTTCCCGCTCTTGAGCTTGATATTCTATAATTTTTTCAGCTTCTGGGGTTTCTTGTTCCTCAGTTGCTTCTTGATGTTCCATTTCTGGCTCAAATTTCATATCATCCCCTTGGACCTCTTCTTCTTCTTCATCTTTAGGCAATGGAGTTTCCCGGAATTTATTGGCAAGAGCAGCCATTTTAACAGGATCAGATCTACATCTCATCAACAACAAAGCATTCTTAGGTGGAATACAAATATTCACCCTAGCTTGATCTTGATCTTCATAGCCCATTTTTTCATTACCACAATCATTTATTTCAATATCTTCGAAAACATGTCTCCTTTGACTACTCCCATTGCCATTCCCATAATCATTTATTTCAATATCTTCAAAAACATGTCTCCTTTGACTAATCCCATTTCCATTCACAATATTATTCCAACCAGATCTTGATCCTGTCTTATCTTCTTTGTCCCTAAGTTTAGCCACACAAGAAGAAGAAGAAGAGCTGCTAGGCAAAAAGCAGTTAAATTCAGCACCAAGGACCCTCAATGTTTCACAAATAATCAATGGCAAATGCACCCATTTTTTCTTGCATTCTTTTTGTTGCTGTTGCTGTTGCTGCTGGTGATGATGATGACGATGATGGCTATTATTGCTTAACAAATGACCCATATTATCATGACTGTTGCTCCCATTGTTGACAATAGTAATGTCATGATCAACTTTTCTGAAACTAACTTCTCCACTTCTTTTAGATCTGAAAGCTCTAAACTTTTTCCCATGTTTCTTAGTCTTGACTCTAACTTGACCTATACAAGTAACCTTAGGGGAAGAAGGCTCGGGGTTTTGAATAGCACATCCTTTGCTTTTGCCATTAGAGAACATTGGTGAAGCTTGACCACCACCTTTCATGCTACCATTGATTCTTCTCAATCTCTTACTACTACCAGGATTAAGGATGGACTTTGAAGATATTTTCATCGAGCAAAGGCGTGAAGTGAAACAAAGGAAGAGATCGCTCCTGGTGCTGCTGCTACTACTTTGATGGGTTCTCTCCGGATCCATTGTTTTTACCTTCTCTAGTTTACTTTGACATCATTATTTCAATAGGAAGAAAGAACACCACCTCACCCCCCCCCCCCAAAAAAAAAAAAAGAAAGGCAAAAAGATAAGATTTTTGAGGTAGTTTTTATTTGTGGATTGTGAATGAAAGAACATAAGAAAAAATGGATTTTTGGTTCGTTTGATGGGAAAGTGCAAAGATTTACGCATACAAGGATTTAATGGGGGAGAGAGAGAGCGCATGTGAAATGAAATGGAGAGGAAAGAAAGAGAGGGGTTCGAGGGAAGATGACGAAATGTTGTTTTGTCTTTAGCAAAGCATTTCTTTCTTCTTCTCTTCTTTCAGTTTCAGATTCCATGGGCCATACCGCATGGGTGTTACTATGTTCGGGTTACAACTTTCCTTTTTTTTGGGTCTATAAAATGACTCTTTTGGCCTAAAGCTTCCAGTTAAATCTTTCAGGGATAACTCCTCTTTTGGTGTCAGTGAAAGTGACCAAAGAAAACCTCCAACAGGTGATGAGACGAGGGATTTATTATAAAGATTTGTTTCGTTGCTCATGCCATTAAATTAATACAAGTAGCCAAACAAGAAAAAATAACTAGCCAATTGCTATTACAACATGATATATTGGTTTTTTTTTTATTTAAAATTTTTTTCAAAATATAAATCAAGTCAAATAAATTTTCTTATAAGCTCTTAAAAAAGATTAATTTATTTTTAATGAACAGAATAAAAAAACTTCAAGAAAAAAGTAAAAAAATAAGAGTTTTCTTTTCTTTGCTTTAAAAAATATTCTAATTCTTTATACAATTTTTATTTTTGCTCCAAAAGTATTCTAATTTTTTGAAAGAAAACCCCATATCTATAAAAAAAAAACCTTAAAAATAAAATTATCAAATAATTTTAATTTAATTGTAAAATTTTTTTATAAGGGCTTAATTGTAGCATTTAAAAAAAAGTGGGCAAAACAGGTACTGATGCTCTTTCTTTCATACTTTTTACTCCCAACATCTATTGATTTGAGACAATGATCGTTTGAATCTAATTCTTTGAATACGAAATATATGTCCATACCATTGAAACAAATATTTGATTGAGATTTGCCGATAGCAATATAATATGTTGATAATAGAAATCTTCATGGATCATGTTGAATCATACTAAAATAAAAAAGTTAGTTGTCTAAACTTAATTGGATTCGATTTGTTGAGTTCAAAATTTTTTATTATTTGAAATATATTTTTTATTATTTTAAATATATTTAAATATTAAATTAATATTTTTATATTTTATAATTAAATTAAAATAAAAATATTTTTTATTAATTAAATAATAATTTAAATTAAATTAAATTATAATTTTTTTAAATTTACTTATTTTAGATCAAATTTATAAAATTATTAAATAATTTAATTTTTGAATAAGTTTAACTGAGTAGCCAAAATTCAACTAAAAAAATTGAAAATTGGACCATGTTATCCGAATTGCCAAGGGAAAAGGGTTCCCCTACAATTGTTAAAAAAATAAGCCATAAAAAATGTGGCCAAATCATCTAATCTAATAATAACGGACAACAGAAACCAGACGAGGATTGACAAAAGGTGTCTTGGGAATAGCAAGTCACCCATCCATCCGTGTGCCCTCTGTTTTCTTTCTCGTATATAGTGCAAAATGGAAGTGTCCATTGCCTAGTCGTTATTCGAGATTTTTTTTTATTTTAAGTTAAATCATATTGGATGAATTTAAAAATTTTATTTTATTATTTAAAAATATTAAAATCATTTTTATATTAAATTTTATAATTAAATTTAAATAAAAAATTATTTTATTATACAAATAGATCAATTTAAATTGTAAAATAATTTATTTAAATCAAATCATAAATAGGCTTAATGCAAAATATGTTAATTTTAAATAGAATAGAATAGATTATATTATATGAATATAATATAAAAATAATTAAAATAATATACATAAAAATCATAATACGATATAAAAATAATATAATTATAATATGAATATATAAATATATCAAAATTTATATAATATAAATTATTAATATATTAAAATTTAAATAAATATATAATATTTTAAACACGATTTTAATATATTAAAACAACTTCATTTTGTTCTTGCACAACATAACTTTTATCACCCTTACTACCCGATATATCTACATTAATTATAAAAATATTGATTGAGTTTAATGTCATCAATTAAATGACATTAACTAAGTAAATTTACAAAATAGCCTATAAATTTATCACCCTTACTGCCTGGTATATCTACAGTAATTATAAAAATAGCCTTCAAATTTATTAAATCAAATAATAAACGTGGGTATAATCATCTTTTAAATTTTTATTTTGAAAAAAAAAATGCTTAAAAAACTACCTAATTATTTTTTAAAAAAAAACCTCTCCATTTATTCTTTAAAAATTACTTATTTATTTTTTAAAAAATCTCAATTTATTCTTAAAAACTATCCAATTATTTTTAAAATACTATCATATGTAATTTCTTTTTCTGCTAAATCATTTTTTTCTTCCACCCATGTTACGTGGGTATCTATATTCTAGTTTATTTAATATGTCAGTAAAAGATCAACATATAATACATTAAAAAAATGAGTACAAATAGACACATATACTAAATGGATTTTTAAAATTTTATTTTGAAAATCAATTTAATTATATTTAATATATAAATATATATTAAATGGATTTTTAAAATTTTTGGAAGACCCTGACCTCCCACAACCTTCAATTGCTTCGCCCTTGCTTGAAAAGCTGATAATTTGTATATATATTTTATGTTTTGTATTTTTTTTTCATTTTAATTATATAAATATAAATAAAATATAATTTTTAAATGCTTAAAAATCTTACGAGCCAATTTAATACTAATTTATATGGGATGAATGCTCTTAACATACTTTTTAAAATTGTGAGTTTGCAAAATTGTAAATGCATAATTTTTTAAAATAATTTAATTAAATAAAAATTAAAAGTTATAAATAAATTAAAACCTTTAAAAAAAATATCGAAGATAAGAGGTCAATATTCTTTAGCTGAAAAAAAAAAGACTAAGGCGTATGATTTAACATTCTAAATCAAGCCCCATTTTAAAGGTCAACCCGCTGTAACATGATTACATAAAAGAAAATGAAATGCGATATTTAAAAGAATTTAGATCTAAAATCATGAGATTTTGCCATGTTAGGTACTTAGGTTGGGAGCCAAGTCAATCTTTTCTTTTGCAATATGGTTCAAGATTTGGTGGTTCAAGCTTGGATTGAAGATGGCTCAAGGTTAGGAGGCATGGCTTGGGGGTTGATAGGGTTATAGATGATTGGATTGGATGATCATGATTCATTACCATTAGGTTGGACTTATGAACCATGGTTCATTCATCTTAGAATCTTAGCCCTAGTTGGGCTAAGTTGCATTTTCTTAAACTTTCATAAGTTAAAATAAACTCAAGGAGTGGGGTTCTTCTAATTTTTAAATATATTTGATTTAAATTAAATTAAATTAAATTAATTTTTTTAAATTATGATTCAATCAATTATAAGTATATGTAATTGTTATTTTATTTTTTTTTTTAAATTATTTTTGTTATACTATTTGAACAATCGATTATTTACTTCATCGTCTAAACAATCACTTCAAGTTAAAAGGTTACAAAGATTGTCTTGACGATCGCCAAAGCATGAAGAGACATCGATGTGACCATCCGACAGTAGCATAACCTCAGAGCTGACACTTGTTGAATGGCGGCCAACTAACAAACTCGACCACAAGACACCATAACCTGACAGCTAGCTCAACGCTAGCTGTCTTCCTATTGAATCATTTGACAATATATCCCCCGATAACGCTTATAAAAATATAAGCAAACTCAAAAGTAAAGCAAATCTTTTTCATTCTTGACTTTGTTTATTATATTAGCATATAAAAATCTAACAACTAACTTAACTATTAAAAAATATCCCAAAGTATCACTCCTCTGATATTTTATATGTTATAAGGATGCAATCGATCTTTAGAAAGAAGGCATCAACGATTGAAATATCTCATGATGAACTCATTTTTTTCCGTTGACGGCAAAGAATCAGTGACTTTGACTTCGGGGTTAAGCTTAAAATTGGGTCTAATTCGAAATCTGCCTTTTTAAGTATTTGAAATTGATTCTACATTTTTACCGGTATTTACTCAATTCCACTATTTTTTTTCCTCTACAATCAAGTATGGACCCTCCCAGACGTCACTATCTGCAACTCACAAAATGAAGGGTCAGATTTGGGGCCCATCTACAAAGTACAATCAGATTCGATAAATTTCGCATGCAAGAGTTTGTTACCAATCAAACTTGCGGATCAATTTCCACCAACCAAACCAACCAAAAAAAAAGTTTTTTTAAAAGCCAGTAAACGGTCAATAAATTATTCATAAATAATTTATTTTTTATTTATTAAATTAAATAAATAATTATAAATATAATTTTAATATTTATATATTAAATTAATCAAGTTCAATCAATGCATATTCAGTTTATTTATGTTTACAAATAAATTTGTTTATAGTTTATTAAAAATTTATTTAGTAATTTATTTAAAGTGAGTTTATTGCTTGATTATTATTTAATAATATTATTTATTATTTATTTCATTTATTTATAATAATATTTTTATTTTATATTTAGAATTGAAAAAATAATATAATAAATAAAAGCAAAAATTATATAAACTTAAACCCTAGTCGTTTATTTATTATTCATGAACATTTTTTAATTGTTTGTGAACATTTATAAACATGTATGTTTAATATTAATGAATAAATTTATTTAATTTAAATGAACCGATTTCAAATAAACCTATTAATAAATGAGCTCAGCTTTAATACGGTTTTAAAAATTTTTAATAAACACGAATTGATTAAAAATATAAATAACCGAATGTTAATAGAGGCTTATTATTTGTTCAAGCTCGATTCATTTACAACCTTATAAACAAGCTATCAAGTAGAGGTGGTAATGAATTGAATCAAATTGAATATGGATAAAAAATTTTGCTCACCCTCGTCTCAACTCAAAAATCTATTTAACTATCTAAAATATATTAAAAATATAAAAAATATTTTTAAATTAATATACTAACAGTTTATCAAATATAAACTAAAGTAGTCAGTACCATGTCGATGGGTATACCGTTTTTATTTTGGTACTGATACATACCGCTATTGGTGTGTTTCGGTATACTTTTTTTAGTTTAACGGATTTTGAACATTTTAGTTTATATATATAAAAAAATTTTCAAATATGAAATAAATAAGATTAAATAAATTTCACGTATCAAATACTCATCAATTATATATAAAGTTATAAAAAAACTTTATCAAATATAAAAAGATTAATATCAGTTCAAACAGTAAAGTTAAAACTTTTAATGATTGTCAAATTTATTACTAATTATATCTAATATTTATCGAGTTTATAAGTAATTTTATCTATTATTTATCAAATTTATTATTAATATCAATGTATTTTTTTAAGCTTAAGTTATGTACTGACTGATATAATTATTATTAATTGGTACAATTGAAACATGTTAGTACTTACTAGTATGACCGGTATAAGTTGATATCAAAATTGAAACGCTATAAAAAATTATCTATACTAATTTAATTAAAAATTAATATATACCGAATAGTAAAACCGCTACCGACCACCATGATACAAGCACATAAAGTCGTTAATGATGAAAAACTTGATAATCGATATAGAAAAAATATATATATATCATTATTAGGTATACCGATGAGAAAACCTTGAGAAATAGGAAATTCAATTCTTGTTGAGAGTACGTACGACTGCTTAAGTTTGAACCAATGATTCAATAACTCAAAGTCTACGATTTACCCTTTTTTTTTTTTTTATGTTCGCTCGATACAAGAGGAATTTTAAGATATAGTCAACGGAAATTTTGATCTCTCTTTCCAAATAGTTTATAGTTAGGAGCCTGAAATATAGCTTAATTAATTTATTCAAACAAATTTAGGTTCGAATATTGAAATCTACAATCATACCACGAATTGTGACTTTGTTTGTACCGAAAAAAAGAAAAATTCATAGCTTCAAATCGAGATCAACATGTCCTCCTACTTCATCACCATTACAATTTGCCATGGATAATGTAGTTGCTCGGTCAATTTGCACAATTGCTGGTGGAAAGAAGCTATAGTAAGGTCGATAATGCTGGTTTAATCCGGTAGCTCCTCCTTGTCGGATAATCGAATCTTCAAAGCTAGCCTTTCAATATATTGAAAAGATTATATATGTCAGAAATTGAAGAAGAAAAAATGATAAAAAAAGCATGAAATTAATGAAAATGGAGATGGTGTAATTTGTTGTTTTAAGCTCACTTGATAAGGTAATGACTCCAGGTCGGGCAATTCGCGATGGTAATAGATTAAATTCGGGGGAGGTTGCTTGAATTTTGAGCTTGTACACGTTGATGTAGTTGTTGGAAGGGCTAATGTGAGAAAATCTCCATCGAATACCCCATTTTGTTTGGTGATGCTCTTATTGGACTTTGATTCCAAATTTGACGTTGAACATGAAGGTCCTTCCCTGAAAAACAATGCAAGCAAACATACAAATTGGGGAAAAAAACTTGATATCAATTAGGATAATTTTTCTTTTCGGTACATATGGTAAGGTAAAAAGGAAAGTTCGGGATTTGAATCTTAAACCTCGATGTTTATAATCAAACCTGAAATTCGGGGTGCCGGGTGCGAAATTGAATGTGATCCCATTGCAACCTGCTTCAACTTGTCCATTGATGGAATGACGAATGGGAGGATATCTGGTATGGATAGAGGGGCCTGAAGCATTGTCTACAGAGAAGGGATATGATCTCTTCATGCCAATCACCTGCAATTTATTGTATCCAAATTCACACACAAAATAAGCATCCCTGCTAACATTACATGATATCAGCCTAATCTTTTCGGTTAATATTACATGAACTAACTGCTTCAAGCTCTAGGTTCATTCGACAATCAATTTTTGGCTATGAACAAAGCAATATTTTGAAAAATAAGACCGAAAGTCAAATTTGGTGAGACCTTTGGTTAACTGGTGAGGCCTCTGAAATTGAAAGAAGATTTCAGAAAATGGCAATATGGCGTAAATTTCAGACCATAAACATCATGAATTTCACAACTGACAGCAATAGTAGTAAATCGAAAGAGAGATTTAAAACTAGAATTTATCATTGGATCAATAATAAGCTACATATTATTGAAGATTTGAAGGCAAATTGAGCCTATAATATTATACCTTCTCCTCTTCAGGCAATAAAGGTTTACAACTTCCATAATAGCTTTGGTTTGAAGGGGGCTCCGTCTGAAAATTCAGTACAGAAGTTGAAGAAGTTCTTGATGAGAAATTCAACTGCATTAATTTTTTTTTTTAAAGGGAGAGAATTCCATTTATCTATCAACAATAGAAGAAACAAAAATATTTCCCAAAAAATACAAAATCAATTTTCTTACCATTGAAGAAGAGGGTTGCTGAAATGGTTGTGGCCTTTGCATCAAGCAAGGCAAAGGCCAAATGGGTTCAGATTCACAAGGGAAACTCATCAAATTTGTCCTGAAATCCAACCCAGAACACTCTTTTTCAATGTTACACTCAAAATCACCACCAAAAGAGCTCCAAAATTTATGACCATTTTTAAGACTGCCTGTACCAGGATGCCACCCTGACCCTGGTGAACCACTGCAGCTGGTCAATGGAACAGTGTTTGGAGTGCTGACAATATCATCAACATTTTGAACAGATAAAGGTGTTCTACGGATTGAATTTGGTGGTGAAATTACATCAGCAAAAGAAGAAGTAGATTGATTTGAGGGATGGAAAATTGGGATTGGCAAAGGTAAATATGATGATTTATGAACAGATGATGATTGGGAAGGCGAAATTGCAGCAGCCTCAGCGGCATCTTTCTTTTGTTGTTCTTCAATTCTAATCTTCTCAAGCTGAGCCACACCTAGTCCTCTTTGTGGCAATTTTTTAGGCCTTTGCTTCTCCTTCTTGGAAGATGAAGATCTACCAATATTGTTACCAATTCCACCACCAGCAGTACCACTGCTAGTATTCCTATCGCTATACCTTTGGGATTGATCTTCTTGAGCCATTGTTTTCACTAGCTTCCGTACACATATATATGATGTAAACACCAAAATTTTCTCAATAAAATTTTAGAATTGGAAGAAAATCCCAAGAAAATAAAAGCTTTTGAGAAACACCCAAATCTGAAAAATTTTGTTAGAAACAAGATGTTAGCCACCCCTACCCTGGTTCTCATGCATGTCTCACTAACTTTTTAAACTGATGAAAAGAGACTTAGAAAGAGAAAGAAAGAAGAAATCTTTGAAATCAAGAAACAAGGATTTTGAAAATAAAAATATTAAGGATAAAACAAGAGGAAAATCTAAAGAAAATATACAAAGAACAAAATTTTAGAAAAAAAGATACCCAAAATCTCGTAGATATTGGGAGTCAAAAGAAACAAAGCCATGAGCACAGCCAAGTTTTCAGCTAAAATACTGAAAAAGATCACTATATCTGAGAGGTTTCAGATTTTCCCCCAAATGCCTAGTTTGTCTGAGAGACAAATTAGATTTAAAAAAAAATAATATACAAATCTTTAAATTACTATAAATATATATTTTCTCTCTCATTTCTCGCCCATATCCTCGGTCTACTCTTCCTCTTTTCATTCCTAGTCTTCTAGACCCTCTCTTTCAGCTTTTTCTCCTTCTATTTTTTCTCTCTAGAATTATGTTTTCCAACTTTTAAAATAAGCTACACTAAAAATAATTTTATTTATTTATTTAATTTTAAAAAATAATATTTAATAGATTTAAATTAAAATTTTGATTTTTATAAATTTCTTTTATATCTGAATGAAGATGTTTTTTATAATGTTACATGGCAATACATATATTCATGGACTGATTTTTCCTTACTTTTCAAACTTTTGAGAGAAGCTAAACTCTGGTTAATTCAATTTATTAAAATAATTAATTTTAAAATATAATATTTAATAAATTAAAATTAAAATTTTGATATTTATGTTCTTTTTTATATCTTTAAATGATGATTTTTTATAAACAAAAAAATTCTGAAAGAAGCTAAGTTGCAATTTTTCTTGATAATACATCTATCTATAGATCGATCATGACTCAAAATTTTTTTTTCTTATTTAAGTTCTAGAAATCTATTTTATTATTTAAAGAATATTAAAAAAATAATTTTTTTATGTTTATATATTTTTATAATAAAATTTAAAATAAAATAAAATTTTTATTAAATAAATAATAATCTAAATTAAGTTGAATCAATTCAAATAAAAAATCTCTATGCTTTAATTTGATCTCATTTGAGATGTACCTATTAGACCAAACAATTAGTTATCCTAAGATAGGTATACACTTGATCTAACCTTGCTTTTGGAGATTTTGGACCTAAATGTAAGACCCCACTCTGCTCTCTAAGACATGCTTGGAATTCACAACTTCTTTTATGTCTTTCAATCCAAATAGTTGGTATGGAAGTTTTTTTTTTCTGGTCTATAACAATATCAATATATTTTAGTGTATTATTTTGAATTTATCAATATTTTACAAATATTTTCATATATATATATATATATATTTATAAACATGTTTTCCAAGTTTTCTAGTAAAGTATATATTACATACATGTATAAATATATCAAAGCACATTCATATATGTTTATATACAAATATAAATTTTCAAAATTATAAATATTTAATATATAAAATTTTTAATTATAAATAAATAAAATAAATATTAAAAGATTAAAAATATAGTAAATTATTATTATTATTATTATTATTAGATTCAATAGTTTAATTTAATAAATATATTTTATTTTTGAATGAAATTATGAAAATATATTTTATCGACTAATTTAATCGAAAAAGTTCTCAAGTGATTATAATAAGAATGTGAGATTTGTTTCACAAAAAAATTGATATTTTTCTGTGTTTGTTTCGTTAAAAATAATTTAACTAATAAAAAATAAATTTCAGGTCAACGAAAAATTAATTAATACATTTTTTCAAAAATGTCTTGGCTTCTTTTACTTAAGTAAATAAAAAATTATCTGTCTCTTAAAAATATGGGTCAATTCATTCTTAAAAGTAAAACAAAAAACGATAGATTATATTACATATAAAGATTGATCCCTTCAGAATGAAAAGCTAAATCAAAATAAAAAAGAATGATCTCTTAAGTGTAATCAAGCCAAAAGAAAATTGTTACGCAAGACCATGTAATTTGACCAATTTTAATTTAACTCTGACCATGTTTGATCAACTTGGATCAGATTAACCATCTTGATCAATTTTTGACTTGACTCTGAACAAGTTTCATCAACTTTGACCAATGGGGCTTTTCTAATGATTTATAGCCGCTCATGGATGTGGCATTCATGGGAGAACTTTGAATGATTCCAAGGCCAAGAAAAATTAATATTAAAATCGACAAAAATTACTTTTTTAAAAATTTATTTTT
>JBBYHM010000026.1:1577843-1591858 GCA_038381775.1 Adansonia rubrostipa
TATTATCAGGCTGGGGACATCCAGAACGACGACGTTACAGGAACGCTACTGTAATCCCTGCAACTCAACGCTTTTAACAAGCTCCAAGAACAACTCTTGTCGGAGGAGCTCCGGTCACCGGCAGGCTTTTTTCCGTCATCTTTTATGATGGGAAACATAACCGATGGATTCTGACGGAACTGTCGACTTTTGATGTCTTTGAGCTCCATTGCCGGCGGAAGCTTAACCTTTCCAAACATGAAGACATAAAAATACCACCTAGGCTTAAGCGGTTTTTTAGCTGAAACCTCGGATTTCTCGACGCTTTCTGGACGGTGAAGCTTTTGAGAATCCACAGAACGATTGTTCCTGAGAAGTGCAGCACTGTTTTTCGAATTGATGCGCAAGTCGGAAAGTGACGCGGATCGTCTCTTGTCTCTCAAAGGGGAATCTTCCAGTGTTTGAAAGGCCAAGGGTTGTTGTTGCCTCGAAGGGATTAGTTTGCCGCAGAAGATCATGTCTTCGGCGGGGCACATATCGGAGCTACGGTGGTTGAGAAACTCGAAGAATTCAGGGGCAGCCTCGAATGACGATGATGATCTTCGAGATTTGGCACGCAATATGCTTGGCGAGTGATCACTTCTAGGGTTGCTGTTATTATTGGTATCTAAATCTAAGGGAAGGTCGCAAAGAGAAAGTGCTTCATCTGCCTCTTCAACTAATTCATCATCATGAAGATGACGAATATTAGTAGTAGTAATGTCTTCTCCCATGGTTCTGTGTCTGAAAGAGAAAATTGGAAAAGATTTAATAAGAAGAGGAGAAAGAATTGAGAATATATAGTGTAAACCGAGGTCTTCACATTCTATTTATTGATTACGAACATAAAAAATAAATATCATAACGATCACTTATAATAAATATTAATATTAAAAAAATTAAAATTATAAAATAATAATTTTAATGCCGTACTATAACTGTTACTTAAATCGTTAGTATACACTTAGAAAGAATAAGTTGTGCATAGAAAGAAAGAAAAGTAAGAGAGGAGGAATATTATCACTTTTTGATTGGCCTATAACAAAGTGGAAATCTGTGGAGTTTTTTCTTGTCTTGATAACCGTTCATTATAGCTTCTAGATGACATATATAAGTATATAAAACAAATCAAAGAACGAGAAAGACGGGGTATGCATCTAGAAACAAATTAAAACAAATTAGACAACCTAGTAATTTAAGAACTTTTTGTGTGAATACATACAAGTTCTTGTTATTGTAGTTTAATTGATAGCTTATATAGCTTAAAGATTGTTTTTAAGTTGGTGTAAGTTTTTAGGGTTGCGATTAGTTCCATGCTTGGTTAAATTTTGTCGTCAAATGGCGGCGTCTGGTGATTATGAGTGACTGGCTGACACGTCTATTAATATTATTATGCCCATAGATGGTTAAATCTTTCTGTTCTAGGGTGGTGGGTGATGCGGAAGTTTCACCTCGAAAACTCAAGAACTTGACATGAAAGATAGCTCTTGCTTTGCTATGGATTTAATGAACAATTGGTGGGGTTAGAAACGTTCATAATAAAATATTATAAAAAAATTTTATTTTTACACCAATATTTTTTATAATTAAATTTAAAAAATATTTTTAATATTAAATTGCAATTCTAGCCTGATCAAATCATCTCATTTTTATTTAAAAATTTTGTCCAATGTCCTGCTTATACGAGGTGAGCTTACCTCTATTCTTAAATAGGGGGAACACAACTGTAAATTAGGTATTCTCTTCTGCGTAGATTTAATCAAATTGATTTTTATATATAATCATTTAAAAAAGTAATATCAACATTTTTAAAATTAAAATCGAAATATCTATCATTTTTATCATATTTTTAAATCAAATATCTTTTGTAAAAAAAAAAAAAAAGATAAATAATCTGTTTGGATTTGTGAAATGGGTTGAGCAAGAAGAAGTTTTAATCAGTTTTATACATTGTTCTTGAAGAACTTTGATCAAATTTCGCCATAGATGATCTTTTGTTTTCATGAAAACTAGTTACTAACGGTTGTTTGTTCTATAACTTCAAAGAATTCCGAGCCACAAATAACAAAAAAATAAAAATAAAAAATATTGCTTTCTAGCCTAATTTCAAAGAAAGGTACTTCCAAACAGAAGTCAAAGAGTAAAGAGAAAGTAGCTAATTTCTAGAATTTCAAATGAAACTGGTAACATGACTGATACGTAAAGAAATTCAAATTTTAAATTAAATTTAATTGATTTATATACTTAATTTTAAAAAATTAGATTCAGTAGACTTGAAATTGAATCTTAGCTCTACAATTCCTTTCCTTGACTCTCGGAGTAGGACCTCTTTGTAGAGAAAAACAAAAATTCAAATCAAATAATCAGGGACAAAGTTAAGAGGGGTAGGTAATGGCTTTGGCCCCTTTGGCTTCCCAATTCTTTTTATTTTTAGGGTTTTTTTAAGTAAAAAATAGTGAATTTTGTTTTGATCTCAAAATTTATATTTTGATTTGGATTTTGACCTGACATAAGATGTTAATCGTTAAAAATGATTCTTTATTAGCAATTGCAAAGGTCAATTGGATAGATTCTTCATGGTGGGATGGAGAAGGTTTGATGATGGAGACACTGTAGTTAGCTCAATCATGTGTTTGAAGCTTTGGTCAATATGTTGGCTCATGATATTGCTAGAACAGAATGCCCAATTGATCATCAAAGAATCTGGGATGGTGTTCTACAATATTGGATTTCTAATCCTAATTGACTTGATGAAATTTCAGTTTTTCCTTAAAAAATAAAAAGTATTGATGGATGGGAAACATAAAGAACCAATATTTGTGGCGTTTGGTTGTTTGCAGCTGGAAAATATAACAATTAACCCAAGGCTTAGCCTAATTGATTTATAAAATCATCCTTAAAAAATAACATTCAACGGATTTAAAGTTCATATCTAAAAAAGTATCTAAATTTTGGTTCTACTTAGATAGATCATCTATTAATTGATTAGATAGTTACTTTTATTTATATATATATATATATATATATATATATATATATATAACTAGATTTTAGACACATGCAATGTATTTTTTTTTCAAAATAATATAAAAATAAATTTAAAAAATAAAAGATAAAATCATACATAACAACACATTGTTAAGTGAAATGTTAGAAAACATCATTCACCAGTGAATTTACATGGTTAATTAGTTCATAACATTACAAGACATATAGACACTTAGTTTTATATTTATAATAAATTTATTTAAATTTTTTAAATAAATTTTTTAATTAAATTAGTATCATTTGATTCATAAATATGTTTTTTATAATTGATTCAATTGACCAATGAATGGGTGGAAACGAAGTACAACATTTAAATAAAAAAATTTTGATTCACATGCTTTTCTAAAAGAACTTACAAAAATGCATAAAAATTTAAAAGGATGGTACTTTATTTTATATTTATATATTTTTTGATATATTAATAATTTATTTTATATAGATTTTAAAATATATATTTGTGTCATGTCATGTATTCAGTATTTCATTCATGTAATCGTATCTAAAATTTTCAAGTCTAGTTACAGATCCAATGCTCGATAGCTCTCGTTATGCCATCTATTTTACTCGGACTAGATAGTAAGTGTCAAATACATGTGCCCAACATAAGAATCTTCAATTTTATTTTAAATTTTTTTCATATATTTGAAGTATCATACTTTTATACTATTTTCGAATATGTTTTGGATACAAATACTAAGCATAAATATTTTAGAAAAAAAATAATAATCCAAATAGCATAACATGGTATACATAACTAAATTCTAATCTCGTCATCAGACTTCAACTCAAGTGAGAGGGATTTGCCTTTGTTTGAAAATTTCGAAACCTAACCACATCTTAGAACCTTGTATCTCGGCTCGTGCTGCATAGATTTAAAGATTCATGTATCTAATGACATGATTCTTAACCATTATACCCACCTTGATCACCCCTAGCGTAAGCCATAATTTATGTGCTTTTCAGTCATTTATACTGATAATTAGAAGTTATGAAAAGCAAGATTAAAAAAATCAGATTGGAAATCGAATTAGACAAATTTCTTATTTCGAGTCCACTAGGTTCAACCAGTTAGATAATCCAATTATATAGTTTTTTTTTAATATTCAAATGCTAAGTTTAATATTAAATAAATATTAAATATAGTTAATAAAAATACATATTCCCCATAGTCATACATTGTTTAATCTTATTTCTAAATTGACATTATAAACATTTTTAAACTGAGAAAAAAATCATATTTATTTATTTTATTTCTAAATTGACATTATAAATATTTTTGTTATTAATAATATTTATCTAATTTAGATGTAAAAAGTTTAATTTGACTAAAAAACTTTAATTAAATGATAATATACATTATTTTTCATTATAACCATTTGAATACTATTTTGTTATTATAATAAATTATAAGATTAAGGTTATATTTTTTTTAATTTTTATTCAGATATTCGGTTAAAATAATATAAGGATAATTTCATGTGTTTAAATTTAATTATTAGTTAATTTATATAGATCTTAGGTTAGTATTTATCACTTAATTAATAATTTAGTTAAATATAAATTAAAACTAAGGCTCTCGCAATAAAACAGATATTATAAAACATCAAACATTGAGTAAAATCAAAATATTATAAATTCAATAGTTTTAAAAAATTTTCTTTCACAACAAGGGCTTTTGGCTCTTTGGTAATTTTTTTTTTTTTAATATGGTTTCGTACTTCTTATTTTTATTAGATTTATTTTGGTTTGGATAGACTTCTATGTATTGTAAATTTAATAGATTTAAAAAAGATTTTATAACAAAAGATTTTAATATTAAGTTATTCTTTAAATTATTATCAATTAATTTTTATTTACATGAAGAAAAAAATACATTATAAATGACTTGAACTGTTTTCTTTGGCATTGAATTTCAATGGGGAGAGGAGGACAAGACTATGGGAAGAGAGAAAATGCCAGTACTGTCTCTTCCGAGCAAGAAACTTTTCCTGCTTGGGCTAGAGATGTGAAACAATGTGAGGAGAAGTACCAAGTGAATCGAGAATTAGGATTATCGAGTGCTGAAGTTGAAAAAAGGAGGCAGATTTATGGATGGAACGAGTTAGAAAAGCATGAGAGCACATCGATATTTAAACTGATTTTAGAGCTGTTTAATGACACATTAGTTAGGATATTATTGGTTGCTACAATTATATCGTTTGTTTTAGCTTGGTATGATGGTGAAGAAGGAGGGGAGATGGAGATAACAGCTTTTGTGGAGCCACTTGTTATTTTCTTGATCTTGATAGTGAACGCCATTGTTGGAATACGGCAAGAAAGCAATGCAGAAAAAAGCATTGGAGGCTTTGAAGGAAATTCAATCAGAGCACGCAAATGTAATTCGAGATGGTAAGAAGGTCTCAAATTTGCCGGCAAAGGAACTTGTCCCAGGTGATATTGTGGAGTTGAGAGTTGGTGATAAGGTACCTGCAGGTATGCGTGTTTTGAGTTTGATAAGTTCAACTGTAAGAGTTGAACAGGGCTCATTGACTGGAGAAAGTGAAGCTGTGAGCAAGACACTGAAGGTTGCTCCTGAGAATTCAGATTATTCAAGGGAAGAAATGCATGGTTTTTGCTGGAACAACTGTGGTCAATGGACACTGTACTTGCTTGGTCACCCAGATCGGCATGAATACTGAGATTGGGAAGGTGCATTCACAGATTCATGAAGCATCACAGAATGAGGAAGATACTCCATTAAAGTAGTTCTCTGAATTTCATGTTCTTCCATATCAAATAGAAAAACACAATATTGAATTATTATCGAAAATCTTAAGATATTATATATATATAATTTACACACTTTAACATACTGCAAAACTTTTTAATTTATATATTTCTAACAATTAATACTATAAAACTCTAGGAATAGGAATTGCTTTTGCACTCTATATTTGGATAGAACAACAATGCCCACAAAAAATACCACTTATTTAGCGTAAAGTAAAAATAAATGTGTTGATAGATAAGATCGAACTTCAATTCAAAAATTTTTATATTTTTTAACTAAGCATGTTTCTGCCCGACCCGCTTATATTACTAATATTTAGTATTCATAATTAATAAAAAACTTAAAAACATTATTTTTTATAATTAAATTTTTATAATTTTTTTAATTATTAAATATAAATTCAGATGGATCAGACCCACTTGAATTGACAAAAGACCTCCTTAAAACCCAACTTGAGCAAGCTGCGCCCACTATGCTGAGTAGGTAGCCTGCATGGCCAGGTGGGTAGTCCGCCGTGGACAGTACTAGCATAAAGGCCGGCTGCTATTTTTATTAAGAAAATTAATTACAAAACCATTATATTATCTTCCCATTTTTGCCATGAACAATTCACCACTGATTATAATTACCAATCAAAAAGATAGTAATAAAGAAGAAAAGAAACAAACAAGTCAAATTATATATATATATATATATATATATATTAGGATTTGTGACCTGGAGAAAACCTTATTCAAGATTCAACCCGGAGACTGAGCCTACCAGACGAGTTGAGTAGGACGAGTTAAGTAGATCGGCCGTGGACAGGTCTATAAATATTCATTTTGGTTGAAGTTTAGTTTCAAAAGCAGCAAAATAAATGCAATATGTCAACTCTCTCCCAAGAAGAATAAACAAAGTTACAATGCAAGAATAACAACATTTGCTTGTACTCTGAACCTCCTTAGCCGGTTCATACAAGCAAAAACTAAACTAATGAAATGAAATAAAATGAAAGTTCATTGCTATAAATAATATAATTAAATTTATTATGTATACATAATAAATTACATGAACCAAATAATCTTTCATATTGGAATGGAAGAGTTGAAAAAGAATCACTGACCTCATCACTTTGATGCTAACAAATTTTTAATTTTCACCCCCTTTAAAAGGTGAAATTACAATGTAGCCTTCCCTCAAGCTTTTTTTCGGCCGAACAATGTGGCCTCAGTATATATAAGCAAATTTTTTTTTCAGTATTTTCATAGTAATCGTCATCACCATACATCACGTAGATACCGGGCGGTCATTTGCAGACTTTTCACCATGCTCTCAGCCTTTGAGCTGTCTAGAGATCCCTGAAATCGGAAAAAATTTGGTGCCCACCGAATTAGCAAAACAGGGAATTCAAAAGAGAAATGGAATGGCAGTGAATAGAAGAAAAGAGGGAGGGGGCATTCATGCACCATGTGAATGTCACATTTTATAATCAAATTTCCTTCTAAAATGGCGCTGGCAAGTGGCGATTATTACATATTCAATTATTTATATTAGCAATTATATAGTCTCAGACTATGTTATTTAGACTCGGTTGTGAGTGTCAGCACTAGTATGTGCCCAACAAGGATATGTTCAATTTTTTCCGAGATTTCCATGTATAGAGGATCCTTGGAGGATCATATCCTCAATGCTCGGATATGTGTCAGAGACAGAAACTTCAAGAAAATGAAGAATCGGAGCAACATAGGTCTCGGATACAAACGTAATAAGCAAACCTGCTCTTGCAAAATAGTGTGTAGAGTTCGATGAACATCTCTAGCCATGCCCTTGGCATCACCACACACATATAGGTAACCTCCCTGAGAAATCATGTTCCAGATGTCCAAGGCCTGGAAAACAAGCCAAAAATGTGTTTATAGCTTGAAATTAGAAATACTGGTAAGAGAACTGAAATGCGCAATTTGTCAAAAAAAAAAAAAAACAAAAAGATTGTATCCTAGAATTCATGGTGGTGAAACATGTTAAGTACCTTCTCCATCATTTTGTGTTGCACGTATTCCTTGGTAGGTCCCTCACGTGAAAAGGCAACCACAAGCTCGGAAAGTGCACCACTGTTGACAAAATTGTTGAGCTCATCTTCATAAATGTAATCCTGGACAAAAAAAAATGTATTGAATACACATTTGTTGTACACTTAAACCTAAGTTACTCGGACTCAAGTGTATTGGACACGGTATGTGTCTGACATGGATATGTTCAATTTTTTCTAAGTTTTTTCATGTATTTGAAAGGTCCTAGGATGTTTGTCCCCATAGCCATGTCCATATATTTTTCGGACAAGGGCACTTTAAAATAAAAAATAAAGAGTTGGAACAACATAGCCCTAAACCCAACAGAGATATAAAACTAATCATAGGGTTGGAAAGCGGTGTGACTTACCATTTTCCGATTCCTACAGCCAAAGAACAATATAGATGGACCCAATTCAGCCCCAGCTTCTTTCAGGGCAAGTCTTTCCTGAGAACAAAAATACAAATAATTAGTTTATAATACTCACTGAAGATGATGAACACTGAAAAGGTGACAGAAATTACCTGAAGGAATCCCCTGAAAGGAGCCAATCCAGTACCAGGGCCAATCATAATAATAGGCACTTTAGTATCTGAAGGAAGTTTAAAGTTTGATTGCCTGACAAAAATAGGTGCCCAGCTGCAGTCATGGGTTTTTTCCAATGGCTCGGAATTCTGAGAAAGAAAGTAGGCAAATGGGTTAAAGATTATATTATTATTCGATGAAGAAAAAGATAAGTAAAATACAAAAGGGAGGTATTATAAAAGGAGAGGGAAAGATGGATGCTAATAAGTTGGCACTTAGCAACCAGGAATGAGATACCATTTATCTCATCAAAAAATGTCATCTAAGTTTCCATTAACTTCAAAGACAGACTTTTTTCTAACTATGTAAAATGGAAAAAGGAAATATGGTACCTTCATCCAAGTCGAACAAACTCCTTTGTGAATACGACCTGTTGGTGTTGTCTCATAAACCCAAGCACAAGTTACGTGAATTCTAGACGGTGCCATCCTGTAAGACATAGTTATAGATCATAAACATTTCCGCATACATTTAAAAATATCAGCTTGAATAAAAACATGAAACTGAAGATGTTAGAAGTCTCCTATGTGAGAGATCCATAATGCTATTGACTTAATCAATCTATTACACCTTACTATTTAGAAGGTTTTTTTCATTGCTAAACCCAAAAAAAAATAAAATAAAATGGATGACTCCGTTGTGATCTAATTATCTAATTGCAGAGTCATTTTCTACAAAAGGGGAAGCTCTCATGCTCAACTGATCAGGAAATGAGGAATCATCACTCCAAAATGGACCCAACTATCATAATGAAGTTTTTCCTCTTGCCAAAGAAAAAAGACAACAAAAGAGGATTACCTTGGTGAGGATGAGATAGAATAATATCTAGGCTGCAACCGTGGAGCAACAGCTGCAAAAAAGACGCCAAGTGGAGGCTTGGCTGAAGGAAATTCAGCCATGACCTCAAGGAGGCTTCTCTGACTTGCAACCATCCATTGTGCATATTCATCCTATATAAATGCCAGAAGCTACATTAGCTTACAAACAAACAGCAAATAGGTGAACCAAACTAAAATAAATTAACTCCTAGAACCTTTCCAGCAGGCGATGCAAGGTGTCTTAGTCGATCAGCTTCAGTTGGATCAGAGGCATGAGCAGCCAAAGCAAGTAAGGCAGACTGGAAGTTGTATGCATTAAAGAATTAGCTTCGTTATTCAAAGAAATAGACAGAAGAGTTCATGATATACTGAGAAAAATAAAACAGTCTAACCTTTTTCGGAGAGCTCAAAAGATCAGCATATCGTGCCAATGCTGTCCTTAGAGTGCAAGGTGGGAAAGGAGGAGGCAAAGAGCTTCCACCAAGTGGAGTGCCATCCTCTTTATCAGTATGAACAGAGAAATAGGTGTCCGGTGATAGCCCCAACAATCTCAATGCTTCCTCTACAACTTCATCTAGATTCTCGCAGTAAACACCAACATGATCCCCTGTTTCATATCTGGAAAGGAAGATAAGTATAAGTCCACGAAGATCTCTATGATGTCAGAAAGAAAACTTGAATTTAGCAGTACTCAGCATCTAGTTTTAGAAAATAAGGATTAGAGGGGAGGGAAGATGGGAATAATTGCAGCAATAAAAATTTACCAACTCAAACCAAAAGATTTAGGATAGCAACTTACGAAAGTCCAGTGCCAGCAATGTCAAATTCAAGATGGGTGCAAGAACGATCAGATGCAGGAGTATGAAGCTCCTTCCTCACAGCCACATTAGACCTTCAAGTTAGAAATAAAAAACAAGTTAGATTTCATCAAAGAAGAATACCGAACACAATGCCCACCAGGATATCCAAAAAAACCTATTCTTGTATACCTGCATGGATGTTGGGCATCATAAATAGTATGACCATTAGCATTGCTCCAGTTCTTATCCTCAAGAGGTGCATTCGCAGGATCATAAAACACAACACGGTATTCCAAAACAGCAGCAGTGTAAGGGGTAGAAACAGCTGTTGCATCATCTTCATCACGGAGAAGCTGATCTAACTCGGGCCACACTAATTCACGCCTAATAGAGCAAGATATTTCAATAAATGGTAAAGGTAAAAGAATTTACAAGCTTTTGATTTAAACAGAGTTGAAGTTCTTAATACCATGCAGTAAAGTCATCTTCAATGCATTGATCATCATCTCCAAGACCCACAGGAACTAGGCGCTTTGCTCCTGCAAATATAGTAAGGCTAATGTTAGCCCATAGGTTCTAAAATGATCTTTTACTGCATGGACCCAAGCATTTTATCCATCTGTATATTTCTATTTGAACATTTGACTATATAAATAGAAAGATTTGGACACATCTCGAGACTCGCTTCACCTCAATGAAATCACAATGCCCATCAATTCAGAATTTTCATGGAATGGAAATAAAAGCCAAAATTTTACTTAAAAGATGAATATTCTAGTTCTGGATTGCAAAGTATGTTAAGTTCCTTTATTGAAATCAGCCACAATAAACAGCCAACGAACAGTTTATTGATTTTGTGCACTTCGATCAAAAAGATGAGCTGTATCCATCTTTCCATAAAACCTTCCCCTCAAGAAACAGTTCAAGTCATTATAGGTAAGTAATAATATAGCTTTTATACTAAAAAGATGGAGATATTAAGATGCAAATTCTGATAGTACACCAACTAAATCCATGCACACTATTGCAATTTATTGAAATCAAATTATATTCATGATTATTGAACTCCGAAAACTATATTTAGCAAGCAGCGCGCACTTCGATAAGTATCATCATAATCCATGAAAAAAACAATTAGTTAGTAAGCATTAACAGCATTTTTACCATCCAACTTCAAGTAGCCCTTATAACAAAAGTAAAACAATTAAAAGTCCACAAAGCAACACATCTGTTTGTGAGCAGGGGGGAGATAAGAGCATAATTAAGAGCATACCCTGCTCGGTAAGGATGTCATCAACCACCTTTGCAACCTTGTTAAAATGTTCATACTGTCTGTTGCCAAGGCCAAAAACTCCATACTTAATGTTCTGAAGCCATTCTCCCCTCTCTTTTCCCTAAATATCCAACCACACATTCAATAATTCAATAACAGCTAATTAAAAAAAATTCCCGTTCTAGGTACAACCGCAATATCATAATTTCACTAAAAACAATCAAACGCTTTATCGTCTTTAACTAATTACAATTTAAATTTACCTCAGTGAACCATTTATAGAACCTCGCTGCATTATCAGTCGGTTCACCATCTCCATATCTACAAGTTCATCAAATTAACCGAATCAGAAAAACAATTCCCAAAATATTAATATACATATATATACACGCAAACATATATGCGCGAATATCTAAGATAAAATATAATTATCAAAAAGAAAATGATTCAAAATAACTAACGTGGCTAAGAAGAAAAAGGCCAAACTTTCTTTCTTCATCTTCTCCTCGTATTCATCATCATCCGCTGCATAATCATCCTATTTATCGTGCAGTCCAATGGTTAGAATCGCGAATTCGAGTTCGAAAAACTTAAAAAACAAAATAAAAAGTCAAAATTAGACTGACCAAATCTACAACTTTAAACGTCGCCTTGTCATAGCGTGCTTTTGCCTCGTCAGCTAAAGCCTGAATCACAATAAAAGGAAATGAGCAGATAAAACTAATCAGCAAATCATGATCAAGAAAAAAAAAGAAACTATAATATATATATATATATATATATATGGAATTGAACCTTGGCGAAGCCTTCGGCGGTGCCGGTTTGAGTACCGAAAAAGATGGTGACTTTTTTCTTGCCATCATCGACTTCGGTTTCGGGTTCTTTAAAGATCAAAGGCTTAGGAGCCTCGATTTGTTTAGGTTTCTGATAACCGGATCTACGCCAGACTAAAACGACGACGCAGCCAATGAGCACCGCGACGGAGGTAGTTAAAATCATGACAAGCTCTCTGTTCTCCAGAAGGATGGTGGCTACATCGGCAGCTGAATCGGAGGAGGCGTTGGAAGGGTCCATTTTGGACTTGATTATCGCCGCCATTAGATCGAGCGGCGAAAATTTCATCGAACCAGAAGAAGAAGAAGAAGAAGAAGAAGAAGGTTCCATTTGTTGTTGAAATCAACCCGAAACGGGAATTGATGAAACCGTAGATGCAGAAATGGAGGAGAATTGGAGCTGGCGAAGATCTCTCAGTACTTTTATGAAAATTTGGTGTCGTTGGGAGTTTGGTGGTAGTTGAGAGTTGTGAGAGACTTCTTTGAGAAAGACAGAGTGTTAAAAAAGGGTGGGAAGTAGATCTCCTCAAGTCGGCAGCCCACCCGGGTCGAAAAACGTGACTCGCACCGAATCAGATTTTGGTAATTTTTGTAATTTTAATAAGTTTGATTTAAATTATTATTTTAATAATAAAAAATTATTTTTATTTAAATTTAATTATAAATATTATTATAAAAATATTTTTTAATATTATTTTACGTAGTGGTATGAATATTCATATCGATTTTAGGCTAAGATAAGAAAAAATATTTAGATTATAATTTGATTCATAAATACTTATAATAATTAACATATTTTATATATTTATATACGTATTAATAATTTATGTTATATAAATTTTAATATTTATTATTTTTAATATTATATTAAATTTTATATTATAATTTAATAATTTAATATTATATAAATATATTGTATCGTATCAAATATTTTGACATAAAAGAGCGAAGGAAACCAAGGCCTACCACCACCAAACCAAACTAGTCAAACCCACCAAACACCTAGCTAACTATGGTTAAATTTAATGGAGGAACAAATGAATAAACAAGTATTCAAGTTTCAAAATGCCCTTTCCTTTCTCTTTCCTTCAAAGGGAATAAAAAAATAAACCTATATTATATGTGAACAACTAGATATAAAATTCATGCATTCGTATCATATTATATAAAAATAAAATTGAATTTTAGTAAAAATATTATGTCAATATTTTAAAAAATAACACGTATTATAATCGAATTAAATATTAAATGTTATGTTAATATTTTTTAATGATGTTATCACAAAGTATTTATGTGTTTGATAAAATAATAATACAGATATTTATTTGGATTAAAATTTTCTTTGTATACTCAATTAAGAAAAGTATTATATTACAAGAGCCATTATGAAATTAACCCTTTTTGTTATTATATTATGTTAAAAATATTGTATATATATTTTTTTAACAAGTTAATAATTAATATTATATAAATTTTAACATATTTATAAAACGTATCATATTTTAATTATTTTTTATATCATATATCTATCTTGAAATAGTATATCTATCCAGTCTAATTCGCTTCAGTCGAACCTTAAACAATTTTACCAATTCAGTCCAATCCTAGAACTAAAATCTAATATTATAACATAAAAGCGAAATAGAGGATTTTACCAATTCAGTCGAAGTTTGAGATTAGATGTTGCTTTTGAGCAAAGCTATTTTGACATAATTCTCACCTACTTAAACATAGGGGATTGACCATTTCGATTTCAATGAGATTTCTTGACCAAAATGTAGGAAATAAATAATACTATTTTCAAATAAAATATATTCA
>JBBYHM010000026.1:1619904-1646452 GCA_038381775.1 Adansonia rubrostipa
AAAATTAATTAGAAAATATAATAATTAACTCAATAAATCAATATAATTTTTGTGTATAAGGGAAGTTGTGTCATCTAGTTTTCTATTCCTTTGCAATTTTTCTTCTCTTTTTTTACTTTTTTTTATTTTTATTTGTTTTTAAGAGAATTAAGAGAATCGCACATTTTAATTATTTTAAAATCAGTAGAGAAAGGAGACACGTAGTTGGTACTATAGCTATAGCTATGAAACCAGCATTAGAACTCAACTAAAACTACGAAATAAAATATTTACAGCGGAAACCAGGAACACAGATGAAAATTATACTTTGGCTAGGAACCTTTGATTCAGCCAAAGAAGTAGCGTGAGCTTCGAATGTAGCAGTAAGGTTCCTCCGTGGTAAGAGAGCGAAATCAAATTTTCTTATAATTTCCTCCAATATCCCAGTGTTTCCTATCAAAAAAATTGTAACAAGGCGATTTTCAATACTGGAAAATGAATTTGCAAAATCCCACGAGGAGTAGCATGAGTAGTACGAACGTGCTATGCAGTTACTCGATTTAAATTTTTTTAAATTACTATATAGATATATATATATATTTAAGAATTATATAAAAATTGATTATTACTTCCCACGTCTTTTTAATATAACTTTTTCACAATTCAAATGTTTTTGAAAGTGATGTTTGTGTGATATGTTCACAATTTAAATATTTTTTGTAAGTGAATTTTGTATGATATGTTGATAAAATGATACTCTTCATTTCAGGTTAATCCTACAAATTCAAATTAAAAAAAAAAAAAAGAAACTTCCATTTGTTTGTTAACGTTAACATTCGGCTAATTAGAAACATATAATTAATTTTTTTTTTAAAAAAATAGAAATTTAAAATAGAATAAAAAAGAAAAACTTCAAGGAAAGAAAGACGTAAATAAGTCTACAGGTTGAGTGACTCGTTTGACTTAATCTGTATGGGTTGAATTTTTAATAAGATTTTTTTTCAAATTCAAGAAAGTTAAAATTTTATTTTATAATAAAAATATTTTATTTAAATTTAATTATAATATAAAAAATATATGAAATATTAAGATAAATAATATTTTAATAATATAATAAATAGAAAAATGAGTTTTAGGTCAACTCAGACTCGGTTAGACTTGACTTGGGTACGAGCAAAATGAATTAAACAAATTTGAACCACAGCCCTCTATGCATTTTTTTTTTTTTAGATTTTAAGTCATGAAACTCTGAATAATTTTGGTAATTAATTTTATTCTTGATTAGTGAATCAAGTCAAAATTTTTTTTATTACAATTCAGATAAAAATATAATGCCGAATAATTTTGAAAGTGAAATTTTGTGTGATATGTTTACAATTCAAATATTTTTGAAAGTAAAATATTTTATTGCAATTCAAATAAAAATATATATAATGCTGAATAATTTTCAAAGCAAAATTTGTGTGATTTGTTCACAATTCAAATACTTTTGAAAGTAAAATATGTGTGATATGTTTGATAGAACATTAATTTTTTTAATTTTAGATTTATCATTAACAACTTCTAACAAGAAAAATTCCTTGTAAATGAAGAACTTAAAATGGATTATAAAAATAGAGAAGGAAAAGAAGACGAAGATATATTTACAGATCAAGTTATTTGTTCGGTTTAGTAAATTTAATTTAATCTTATGGTTTGAATCTTAGACAAAATTTTTAAAATTTAAATTGACCTGATCGAAATTATTATTTTATGATAAAAATATTTTAATTTAAATTTTAATTTATTTATAATGTATTTATATAAAATTTAAAATTAAAATAATATTGTAATAATATAGAAAACAATGAAATTGATTTTCAAATTGAGCCGAACTCAGCTTTTTCTTGGATTTGAGTAAAAAGGACTCAAAAAGTTTCGAGCACGGCTTCACGCTCAAAGGCAAAATTTCTTGATGCATTCTTCGAAGATTTTAGGTCATGAAACTCTGAATAATTTTCGAAATTAATTTTATTTACAATCTCATACGTGTTTATGTTAAATCTTTCATTTTTTATAAAAAAAAAAAAAAAAAAGGAAAATTGAAATTTTTATTTTGTAAGTTTTTTCTTTTTTTTCGCACCATGTCACCCCACCTATAAGCTCGTCCTATAATATTATTTTATGTCAGCATTTTTCTCTGCATCAAAATAAATAAATAAATAAATAAAAACTCCTCTAAACAGTATTTATTTACGGTAAAAAAAAATTAAGGGAAAACTCTTCATGTAGACTTGTTTAGAAATCGGATTCAGATAAAATTTTTTATAATTTGAGTTGAGTTAGTTAAAATTATTGTTTATATAATAAAATAATATTTTTATTTAAATTTAATTTTAAATATTAATATGATTAATTTTTTAATATTATTTTGAATCATAAAATAAAATTTTGAGGTTGTAGGAATCCTACTTTAGGTAAGGGAAATTTTATTTAGACGACTATCCAGATAAGGCTATAAACTCCTTCACCTTCATGCAATTGTCAAATTATTTTTTATGAACCTTTTGATCATTATTTTACCATTCAAACTTTTTTTTTCTCATCATGTTCTTCTGGGTGAAAAAAATGCTGACATGGAATACTACTATTTGACGGATCGATAGGAATGATTTAAGTGATAGTTTTTATTTAAAAAAAAAATTACCTGGATTTTTTGATGGGCTAATTTTTGGTTAATATGAAACCGGTGATAATGTGGCAGCTCCATAGGAATTTTGGCATTTAATTCAATGACAGAGACACCATTTTTCATTCCGTAGCAGGGAATCAATTTAATGTAACAATTCAAAAGAATGAAAAAAAAAAAAAAAAAAAGAGGGAAACAAAAGAACGATCATTGCATAGTCCTTGATTGTTCAATCATCTTTGGTTAAATTTTGAAAGCCACCTTGAAAACTGATCTAATAAAAGAATAAGTCATGGTCTGAAAATTCGTATATTTTTATTATATTTTTATATTTTTATATGTTATAATCACGTTTAATATTTATACAAATTTTGACATGTTTATAGATGTATATCGTGTTTAATATTTATATAAATTTTTGATGTGTTAATAATTAATATTATATAAATTTTAGTACGTTTATAGGTGTATGTCGTGTTTATATTATTTTTTCTTATTATGTTATATTCTCTATTGCTTATCTATTATTTCTTTTATCGTATCAAAATTTACAAAATCTATATGTGTTGTGTGTGTTTTTTTTGAAGTCTTTTTTTCTTTGCTTTTGGACTTCATTGATACTAATTAAAATATTAAAATTTATATATGTAATATTTTAAACATGATCTTGAGTCTTGACTTGTACAAATTATGTTACCATTTTTGTTCAGTTTTAGTTTACGTTCTTTAAGTTGGTTTTGCTCTGCAATTTCCATCTAATTAGCTTGTGAAGGATCAGGTGCTGAATTCAAAAGCAACAAATATCTTGAGGAATTTGTGAGGGTGCTTTTTTTTTTTTTTTAACTTTCCTATATGTCCTAAACCATTTAATACGACTACAGAAGTCTAATTCTTCAAATATATGAAAAAATTTAATATATTTGTATGAAAAATATCTAAATCTTACTCTTAGTTCTGAGTCCAAGCAGCATAAAAGCCATGCCTGATAAAAAGATAAACCAGAAAACTGAGTTTATGTTCTACGTACCAGCATGCTTCATGTTCCACTTTCCTACAACACTGATTTTGCATTATGATTCTAAAACTAAGTTGCATTACTAACTGTCAAAGCTTTGTCTGGGAATTCTAAATTCGGTCTACGTGGAAGATGGTAGGGATCTACAAGAGACCTCCAAAGACCGTAATCAAATTCGACCGCATCGGAGAAATAGATAGTAGCAGACGCTATTCTCCTTCAATGTAGTCCAAGCATTCTCTCCTACAATATCTGCCCTAACTTCGTATATGGAATTTGCTGCTCCTCCGAAGTAAGGCTACTTAATACTTAGAGAACAAGAAAACAAGTTAAGGTCATAAATCGATTCTCGTATGAGAAGATGCGTTGTGCTTCCAAAACTAACAACAAAAAGAAGAGAATGAAATCGTTAGAAAATTTTCCAGATATGCTGAAAATAAGTGGTTACCTCCTTTCGAATCGTCTCCACTGCATGGTATTGCGGAACGACAAATTACTGATGACAGATGTATGCAAAAGCAGCCATTAACATCTGGAAACAGATAGACAAATATTTCAAACGGACCACAAAAATTCGTGGATTGAGCTGTTGATCAATGATGCAGAAGAAAGAACAAAAAAGGAGCAGACATTGACAATATATGTCATCATGTTTGAGAAATCAAGCAATACAACTAGCAGGCTTGCCTGGCAGTCCATTCGGTCCACCATGTCCGGGTATACTACCGCCAAAATCCTGCATCAACCGAGAAAAGAGTCGGTCAAGGAGGTCGAAAGGGGCATGACAATATGGATGAATGTCAGTTTCTTTTTTTTAACAAATTTAAACAGTACAATAATGAACAAAAAGGTTCGCCTTAATCTTAAAAGCTCTCTTGAAACTGCTAGAGAAAAAGCCTCCAAATGGGGCAATAATTGATGCAAATAAACTTAGACATAAAGCATGCCATTGAACCGGTAAAATTGCAATCTCTTTCCACGGCAACTGCGATATGTTACCTAAAAAGTAAATTACTGAACCGATCATATTTTGTTAGGACAGATTAACACATGAACAAAGGTCCAGACGAGAACTAAGAAATATTTAATTAGCAGAGTTCCAATAGAATCTAATTTCGTCCGTTAGTATTAATACTTCTAGGTCCCGGACTCACCCATTGAGAAATCCATTCAGGAAAAGGATAGCACTCGGGCTTGAAAAGTGGACCAGGATCGCAGTGAAGCCATCCGGTCGATAAATCCTACACGCATTTCAGTCATATGAGCATTATTGGAATTGAGTCACCTTTTTTTGTTTGAAGACGAATGCATTCCGCGATGAGTTTACCTTCCTCGGACATGTCAGCCATTGCAAATGACCAAAGACATTTGCAAGCTGTATAGAAGATGGCGAGGATTAAGCCAACATTTAGAAAAGTTTGTCCTTGATTCATGATCATGAACACTAGTTACCCTCGGATAATCGAAGTAGCAGATTCAGCCGAATGATTTTTAAATTCGGAAATCATGCACTTCATGCTGACATACATGTCATAAAGGCTTCAACATCCGGAAATCAATCACCTCGCAGCATCGAACTAACATTGATGGCATAAAAAAAACATGAATGAGGAATATTAAGTATTTCGATTCTATCCTAAAACAAGAAAGTCGAAGACTCAGTCGACCACAGCGTGAAATTTCTTAACACAAATGCTGAGATTGTAGTTGCAACTGATGCCCCAATAAGAACCTCCCATGTTTTCTTAGGAGATAGCTTGATCAACAGAGTTATACGGAAAAAGAAAGCAAAGAAATAAGCAGCAACATCTTTGACAGCAATTAGTGATGCTGGGAGAAGAAAGCCGCATAGATCCGATACTCGTTAGATTTCAGCAACGGGACAAAATATAGTTGTTTTTCAGAGCTGCTAAAGACTAACTAGGCTCGCGTGTTACCAGAAGATGCCTTCGAAAATGTTGGCTACAGTAAATGATGCATAAGCAAACTGCCTGAATTGATATTTGTACATCTTCTTCTTTAGTGTAAGAACGAACCAAATGACACCTTAATCCGAAACAAAAACCGAAACCTTCTCAATCGGAGCAGAGATTATAAGATTCATAGCTGAACAAGCTAACTGCAGAGACGACGGGTAGTAAGGGAATGCGGATAAAAGCAACTTCGATATAATCATGAACAATCAGATTCCCGGAAAAAAATAATAATAATGTAACATGGAACTTAAAAGTTCTAGACACTATACAAGTTAATCCGAATCTGTCATTACCTAGAAAAAAAATCAAAATTAAGACAAACTAAGAAGAAAATTTTGTTTATGGGCTTATATGTAGGAAGAATGTGGGTGTCTCGCTTCATTTCGAAAAGCAAAACATATACGAACCTGCTATGTATAAGAAACAACAATAACCATCTGATACTTGATGAGCCTAATCACAAGCCTATAGAAGATTTTATCTGAAGTTACGGTGTTCACGAGATGGTGACCGAGAATTCGACCATAAATGAAGAGCATAGCCATGAAGTAGAAGTGCCTGCTAGGACATAAAATGGCCACCGAAATACCGGTCTCTTAGGTGCTACCACTACAATTATCAAACTTTGCATTATAATTTTTCTTACCTGCTCAAGATCTGGAACCCGGCAGGCGTTTATCTTCAAGAGCTTTTCGGAGTGGATTGAAGAGCTCACTTGCCATGAATATTTGGATGATAACAGCCATCTCCAAATTATAAAGATGCCCAAATAGAGAATCGACAGGAGGGCTCCCAGCATCCATAGAGATGAGCATGAACGAATCTGCATTGATCGATATTGGTTTTGATCAATGGCAAATAAATGATTTCCATTTGTTCTGCTCATCTTAACGGCAAACTGACATAAAAAACATGGTCACGATTTCACCACTTGAGCAGAAAAGAAAAAGAAAAGGATCTCATCTTTGTTAATCGGATTCGGTGTGAATGTTGCATAAATATAATATGTGTTGGACACGGATATGTTTAAAATTTTACAAGATTTCCATGTACAAATAGCACTATAGAGTCCAAAATTAAGTGAAAGAGATTGATCTTTTCATGAACGTCACAAATAATGAACAAACCTTAAGGTCCATTCATCGCTAATGTACTACTTATTTATGTTATGAACTAGTAATTTTCTTTAAAATACCAATGTTTGATAGTACATAGTTGGACATGCGTATGGGAGTATAATCGTCCAAATACATCGAAAAATTCAAAAAAATTGAGCATACTCAAATTAGACATATACTTATATCAGATGGACATTCATGTCAAACTTTGGATTACATAGTAACTTATTGAAACAATCATAGTCTTAAAGAATTAACTACTCTAGAATGCTTGAATTTACAATTACATGAATGTGACAAAAAAAAAAATTAACATGCAACACAAATACACGAATGTATCAAAATCTATATAATACGAATTATTAACATATTAAATTTATATAAATACGTGACACGATAAAATACATGAATATGATATGAATACATAAATTGCAAGCTTATATTTACGTAAGAATACAGAACTTGTTGGAACGTTTCTGGTGCTGAACTCGGCCAATAGTAGGTGTAGATGGTGCACTGGAACCATGATCCTTTTGCGCCGCTCTTATTATTTATACCACTAATCTGATAAACTTTGAGGCAACACATACATTGTAGTCTAATAAAGCATTTCTTCGTATGAAAACAAAGAAATTTCAAGCAAATGGTATTATATATATGTTATACCTCCACATATATAGGCGATCGTCGAATATATAGGCGATCGCCAAATAATACTATACAGGTGGTCGCCCAACAGCACCTGACAGCGATGTGATCTCTTCGACAATGACTTAATTACAAAGTTGACGTCTTCTGAGTGGTGGCTGACTGACGGAGCCGACCACGAGATACTATAGTCTGACATTTAGCTCGACGCTGGCCACATCACTATTAAATTACCTAACACCATGTCTCCAAACAACATCTATAAAAGAGGCAAGCAAACCCCAAGGTAAAAATTCAATCCCCAAATATATCCACGCCATTGTATAAAGTGCCCTTCTGACTTAACTATCGGAGAGGGCTCCCAGAGCATAAACTCCGACGTCCTTCTAAACTTCTATGTATTGCGGAATTGCATTCAGTTTCCGATACTTGTAAGTAGAGCATCAACAGTATATATATATATATATATATAGCAAATGTAACATATAATGAATTGCTAACAGTAGGAAAAATAGCCATGTCAATCTGTTGCCATGAACAAAGAAGAGCTTAAAGTTGCGAATCTGAAGTTTATAAACGTAGTTGATCGAAAAACTCAGAAATGGTGAAGGACCAAATTGATATAACCGCTTAAAATGAAAGACAATGAAAGATTGAGGAGGATGAACTTGCATGATCAAATTGTCGGCTTTCCACCGATTCATGGAAACAAACAGAAAATGAAGGCTGATGAACAATGACTCTCCTTTCTGGACCCAATAACTACTTGACACTCCCATAATCTGCCACTTTGATTCCTAGAGAATGACTTTTGGTTAGTTGCCACGTGTAATCTTACTTTCCATCCCATTATTTTAAACTAGGGGTAGGAATCCATTTGATAATTCCTCTCTGATTTTTTAGGGTTAATTCACCGATAATCTTATTTATATTTTTTTTAATTGAATATTTGAAAATTTCTAGTAGATATACGTTATAATTTTGTTAAATATATAAGTACGTCATTAATATTATTAAATAAATATTAACATAATATTTAATATTTAATTTAATTGTAAAATATGATATTCACATGATATTTTTGTCATATATCATGATGTCAATAGCTGTTACATATGTGTTAAATAAGTATTAAACACGAATATTTAAAAAAATAAAAATTTTTAAATAACATAAATAAATAGGTTGATTTGAAACTATCCTCATTGCAACTGGTGATGGATTCTTTTACTCGATTAATCTTTAAATTTTGTTGTTATTGTTGGTTAGTTATTATTATTATTAGTATTACAGCTAGTTTTACGAAGAAATTAAAGAAATTTAGTTGAAAACTAGAATACCATTTTGTATAATACAAGGAGAATTCTTTTCCATCCCACTGTAATCTTTTATTTGTTCATTTATTTATTTAGACCACAGCAAGAATGACATTATTTTGTAAGTTTTATCATTATTATTTAAAATTCGTTTAAATTTTGATCAAAGATATCTGATATCTCATTGCATTAAGTACCATTTTATAAGTTCAAAATTTTAATCGAATCTCCTAATTTTGCTCTTTGATTTCTCTTGAACACCATCTTATAATCTACGGTCGTAATGTTGAATTTTTTTTTTCTTGCTTTATAATTTTTGAGCACCATCTTATAATCTATTATCGTAATAGTTAAATTTTTTTTTTTTTTTGCAGCTCTTTATTATTTCGGTTGATTTGGCAGTAGCAGTATTAGAGCATGAGCTAGAGCTTAATAATCAAAATCTGAATTGAACTTTTATCACCCAAATTTTTTTATTTTCTTTTTCGTTTTATTTAGGATGATTGTAATTTAATTCTTGATTCTTTTTCATTAAATACCCACTCATGCAGTAAAAGAAATTCACTATGCTGTACACTTGTCAACAACACATTGATCGACCTAAAATCATTTAACAGAACACCCCATCCTTTTAACACAAACTTTACAAATATATATATATATATATATAATCAAAATCATACAAATGGATTTATCCACGAATTGAAATATTGGCCACTCCATTGATATAGTTTTCAGTAATCCAATTTCATTCGATTAAAATTATTATTTAAATAATAAAAAATATTTATTTAAATTTAATCATAAAATATATAAGCATCAATGGCCATATAAGATAAAAATGTTAATGTCTGATCTTATGTTTTGAATAACCTTAGTAGTTTTCTTTTTGATTAAGCTTCTTTAATTAGCATAAGGAAACTTATTTCAATACCTAGGCCAGCTGATTTAGCAATTAGAATTTTCTTTTTTGGTAATTGAGATTGTCGGAAATTAAATTATGATCACTAAAATTAAGAGTTTAACAGTCTACAAATTGATGACAAGTTTATTATAGGGAAAGGCATGAAAATATCAACTTAATTTGCTAATCAAACTATGATACAGAACTACCTCTAGGATTTTTTACCCCAAAAGAATAAATAGCACTAGGACTATATATGGTACAAGGCAAGAGCAGGCAAATGATCCTCAGATGCGCAACAGGTCCAAGCAGCAAACTTTTTACCTGTTTTCACATAAATAGTTATCACTCCGAAAAATGTTTTGACAATGTTTACCTGATTAGAACGAGGATATAATTTGCCACAGCAAAAAGTCATGGCATGATGCTAAGTAAACAGATGCATAACCGTATTAACTTGATATAGGTTGAAAGCTTCCTTTGAATTCATCATAAAGCCATCTGCAGAACGAGTAGTTCCGTTGTTAATCAATCCGATTCATCATTTGCTTAACACATGCTAAATTTATCGAATGAATATACATACTTGCACAAAAAAATTGCTCTTAATCCTTCATTTGCCCCAATTCCTAACTGACTTCGCCTTTCACTTTCTTCCTTAAATTTAGAAGCAGGTAGAACTTCACATGGGCACTGAATCGAGCTTGCCATCACAGTGCTATCATTCTTAGATTCATAAACCTACAAAGAACAACAAAAAGAACTATTGGCAAAGCATTGGATTTTATTTGCTGCTCTGACAGTCTTCATATACTAGAATGGTAAGAGAACAGACAACGTAAATATGCATGACAGACTACCTCACTGCTTTCAGGGATACATGGATGAGCAACACCCTCCGGCAAATCACTAGGAAAGTAACACCTTTTAACAACCACCCACTTTGACCCAGTTTTAGCATCCTCCCACATTGCCTGTAGTGAAGATCCAAAATTATGAAGTTTGTTTTAACAGGACATTGGAACCAGCAGTCTCAATATAAATTTTTCCAAACATGCTTACCTGAAGCTTAGATGGTATCTGTTTATCCAGGTCAGAATGAACAAAAGCATGATCCTGCACTTTGTAAGTTATGCCATCAATGCAACAAGACTGGTAAAACTTTTTCCCATCCACAACTTGAAGTACGTCACCAGTCCATTCAACAGCATGCAAACCATCAGAAGAAAAGTCAGGACACGTTGAAATCTCAGTATCAGCTCCAGAATTTCCAGTAGGATTAATTCCTGCAGCGGCAGCAGCTTGTTCACATTGATTAGTCTGTACACTGCAGTCAATGCCTCCTTTCAAACAATCTTTCTCCAAATCTTTAACTCCAGAACTTTCATCATGGCAATTACTTGAAGGGAGTTCAGCACAGTTTTGCTGCCCTGTTTGGATGTCTTGAGACTTATGTGAAGGCTGTGAATGATCTGCCTTGTTGCTGATCGTGTTATATGACATATCAGCACGCTGTGATGTTGATGTAGGATCTTTTCTTTCTGCATGAATAGATGAGTCAGTTATTTGAGAATGTTCTGCAGGTCTCTCACTTACTGTGCCAACAGGAGAATCAAATACAGCCTCCAAAGGTTTTGTCGAGTTCCCTTTTGGAACCTTAGAACCAGATACTGTCTCAACAGAGTTGCTATCCATTGTACCAGTCACAGCAGAAGTCTTCTGCGCAGAGCTTCCATTAGCTGTTACCTTCTCATGATTGACCGTTGGATCTAGATTTTCCACTTTCTTCTCTGAAGAAGACTGAGCTGCAGCTGTGCTAGAAGGCGGTTTAGGTACACTGATACTTCTCATGACACGGCCATATTTAGGGGGCAAAGGCTTCCCATTGCAAAATGACAAGCATCTAGCACAGTGCCACTCGCCCCTAGGGATTCCCTTCTGATTGTTTGATGGCAAACATTTCAAGTGAAATCCTTTTTCACATGCATCACAAAGCAGCACAGTTTCCACTTCATTAATGATAACTTTGCATGTTTGGCAAGTCACAGCCTTATTCATATACTCTCTAGAAGGAGGAGTCCAAGAAGGATGCTCGGGAAGCTTTGGCTGTAACAACTTTTGAACAATTCGAGCAATTTCATTGTGATTATTAATAAATGGAGGAGCTTGTACAAAGTTCACACCTTGCACAGGCTGGTGCACACTTGGAAAAGTTCCAGTTGCAGTTTGAGCAACGAATGGTCCAAAGGTTTGATCACTCACTGCTTGAGGAGCCATCTGTGCCATAGTCAAACCAGCACCTCCTTCAACCTTGGTTGGATTATGAGTCAAAACCTTGTTTTCTTGCCCAGATTTAGCTGTTGCTGCAGGTTGAGCCTGTACAGACCAAGTGGGGGCATTCACGAGTGGATGGCCTGCTGAAGAATTAGCTGAAACAGACAATATTTTCATGAATTCGGAGATGATATGTGAATAAGGATGTTTAAATGTTTAACAGAACTGATTAAGAGAGATAATAGTCGCAATATGTAGCAGAACATTGGGTAAAGAAACCAAAGCATTAGAATTAGCTTAGACGATAGCATGATGATTTGATACCATAATAATACAACACTGCAAACCAAGAAAGCCTTTCCCCCACCCATTAAAAAAGGTAAGTAGGCCATATTATCAAATTTCTAGATGATAGTACACAAAGCCCAAATATTTCCAAATGATACCTAAATAGAGTCCTTCAATTTTGTTTGCTACCAAGCGAAGGATACATGATGGAAGAGAGAATTACCTGGTACTTGGGAAACATAAGAAGCCACATTTGATCCTCCATCCAACTTAATTTGCGGTCTGTCAACACGAGGATATGCAAATGATGACGAATCCTTTCCAAGATGGCCACTTGGCATTCCAGTGGACCTTGTAGGTGTTTTTACATCGCTGGTGGGCAACTGATGCTGTAAGGTAGTTGAACCTGCTGCTGTAATATGAGCAGGGGCCGAAGAAACTGGGAAGCTTCCAGAAGATACACTTGCATGAATTGGTCGATCTGATGGTAATGTGCGAACTGCATATGATGCTCCATGGTTTTCAGCTGATCCACCAACATTTGTTTGCAAAGACTGAGATGCATATGTAGGAGGTGCAGCAAATTTCTTGGGTTCTTCCATCTGGAAAAGCATTAAGTTAATCAAACACTCGAATTCCAACATAATCCTAAGTAATTTAGATACCAAGAACTTTTCCATCATTTAATAAAATCAAGCTACATTTGCATAAACAGCTGAAATGCTTGGCAGCACATAGATCATGGAAAGAAGCATTCGCTAATAAAAAAGTTAATATTCCATTCATACATATCATGAAAATGCTGCAAAATTTACAAATTACAGCAAGATTCCTTTTAGAGAGCATGATTAAAATACTATTCTTGCTAAGAGACGTCAAGCTGTTCAACAAAATATAACTGCACATACAAATTAAAACACTATGGTAGCATGGCATTGCAATCCTTTAGGACAAACCTATGAATCAAATTCATCTTTCATTCTATACTCAAAAACCACTTTAAGCCATGCCCATTTTTCATTGCTGAAAACCATGAACCCAAAATATAAAAACCAATGTTACTCGGAATCCGGTATAAGTGTTAGATATGGGCATGTATCCGACATGGTTATGTTCAATTTTTTTCTAAGTTTTTCACGTATTTAGAAGGTCCTTCAAAGATCATATCTTCGTACCCATATCCAAATATATGTCAGACACGAGTGTCAGACGTAGGTACCTCAAGAAAAAAAAAGTCAGAGGTAACAACTAAGCCACAGAGAGTATCAGACTAAAAATGACCAAAACCTGCCAACAGTTACTAAAACCCTCCTATTCCTTAATTCTTATGAGCAATTTAACCAATCCAAAACTTCAATAGTTTCAAACCCTTAATCCCCCAAAATTTACTTTAAAAACCGGCATGAGCATCAAATTTTACAATACGTTGAGAGCTTTAAATTTCCTAAGAACAAGCACAAACTCGATTTCAGGACAATTTATCATATAAATTGCAAGACAGAAAAACCAAAAAAACGTCTGCCCGATATACTTAGGGAACAATATAAATTATACAAATTAAATAAAAGGAAAATCCAAATGTAACCATAATTACTAACCAACGAAAAACAAAGGTAATGCCAGAAAACATTAAAAGAATAAAAAGTGAACCCTATTAATAATCCCAAATCCCCCCTAAACCCACAAAAATTATAAATTTAAGGCCTTTTTTTACCTTCATTTTAGCAAACAAAACCTTCTGAGAAATGGACATTCCCATACCCCTAAACGCTAATCTCTGCTCTTTAAGTTTGGAATTAAGCCCCAACTCTTCAATCAAATTCCCTATAGCCTCTCTCCCAACAATATCCTTAGGCGCCATCTCTTCGCACATCTCTGCTAACATCTCACGCGCCTCCGCCATCAAAGCCGCCTCCGCCGATGTAGGGTTCCTCCCCCCGCCCCTCATCCTCCCCATAGCCGACAGCACCAGCACTATCTCCGCCACTCTCTTTAATCCCTCACCGCATCGCTGCTTCTTGGAAACGGAAACATCCCCGTTTTCCACCCCTCGTTTCTCGCCTACCGCTGGCGAAGGCTCAAAAGCTGCCTTTTGGTCGACAGCCACCTCGGGATCCATTACAATAAAATATATTAATCTAAAAACAACGTCGTTGCCTTTGAAAAGAGACCACTGGAACCAGAGCGAGAGAAAGAGGCAAAGCGAGAAAGAAAGATCAAAGTGGGGAATTAGGCACTTATAAAAAACCTGTAAAGCTTTAAAAAAATTAAAATTCGGGGAACTTTTTGGCGGGTAAATTGGGGAAATTTTAAATAAATTTTTATTTATGAAAAGAAGGGATCAGAGTGAGATTGAAAGAAGAAGGGATTTGGGAGCGTAGATGACGAAAAAGATAAATAAGATTGGTTTATTTTGGGGGAGTTTTTGTAATTTATATGAACCGGTTGGTTTGCTGAGATCGGACCGGGTTTGCGGATATTGACAACTTGGGGATTTTGAGGTAAATCTAGGGTTAGGGATTTTTTGTACGGTGAGGGTTTTGGGGTGATGGGAAAGTGAGATATTAAAATTAGCCACGTCAGCAAAAGATGAGGTGGAAATCAGCTTCTTATTTAGAAAAAAAAAAAAAAACCCTCAAGAATTACTGGTTTTCTTTTTTTTTTTTTAATAAGTTGAAATTAATGGCCATAAACATGGCCAAATTTAGTATTTTTTTTATAACAAAAAGATATTAATATATGAAAAATTATTTCATATTAAAATTAAAAATCAATCATTTAAATATAATTTAAAAATAAATATAAAAAGTAAGTGATAATTTTTTTATTTTTTTGTAAAATTTTAAAATTCAAAATATGAATATAAATATAATACTTTAATATATTTTCGTATGAGATAATTATTTTAATTTTTTAATTTAATTGATCATTATTATTATATTTTTATCAAAATTCTAAAATTCAAATATTTTATTCTTTAATAACAAAAATGTTTGTGCATTAAATTGGATTTAGGTTGGCCTTAATAAATTTAGATAATCTGAAGGGATCCGATTTTGTTGGGTTACTATTTAAATTTTAACCAACTAAATTCGAGAAAGAAGAAATGAAAATTCATTCAAACAAACCTGCTTAAATGTCAAGCTATCCACTCACACGGTTGGACATGATTTTTTTCTATTCAATCCAAGTGATTTGATTTTTATTTATATTTATTAATAAAAAATATTTTTATTTAAATTTAATAATAAAATAAATAAATATTAATATAAAATAAATTTTTAATTTTTTTACCAGTAATCCTGACATATAAATTGACTCGAAAGTGCTTGACAAAATTCTTTTAAAAAAATATAATCCGATCATGAATATGTCTAACCGAGAGTGTTGTACATATGTTAATCGAAAAAACATAGGTACCCTTCGACTAATAAATTTGTGTTTGTATCGCCCAACCCAAGATTGGTGCACAATAACAAAAGTCAATGTGAGAAATTCTTATATAAGAACCAAATGTTGCAACAACTCAACTCAACCCTCCGCTGTTCCTAATCCAATTCTTGTTAAGAATCATTGTCTCTACACTCTCTCTCTCCCTCAAAATTACAAGGAAATATATCAGGGATTCTCTACCACATAACATGCTAAATTGCTAACATAACACACTATTATTACAAGCACACGTTGACCGAGATACGAGCAAACGAACAACAAAGGCACGCCTGACAATGCATTTCTCATGACAAATTGGAATACAATCCTTGCTAATCACTGCGCAGCCAGCCTATCCATTCATCTTTCTTAGGAGAACATATTCACCAAGTGGCTGTAAATCCTACTCATCGATTGATTCAAGTGTAATGGACTAGAAAAGGTAAAACTTCCACATCTGCTTCATAGAAAGTAATCCGGCGCAGGCTTTTTGGCAGGAGTGCCTCTTGATTCCTGCATTTGATAAACTTCCAGTTAAGTCATTCAATGTAATCTAATTAAACTGAAACTACATTATGCCTATAAGTCATATCGTGCAGAATGCAGATTGTAAAATCTTCTTCCCATGCAAAAATTGAATTAGTGAAAGTTTCATGCAATTTTTCTGCATTTGGCGGTCGATTGCATGTAACTTATGTACAAACCTGGGGAGCTGCATCAAAAACGCGGAATTGCTTGTTAAGATTCTCATCCAGCTCAAGAATTGCTGCAACATTACCACACCTGCAGAGCATGATGCGAGAATAAACCGTTCAGCTACACCATAGCGGATTAGGAAATTGTTAACTGATAATTTTACCTGTAACAGTAATTGGGAGCTGACCAGACGGTAACTATCTGGTTATTGAACATCCATTTGTATCCTTCCATAACCAACTGATGCGCACGGCATATATAGTCGATGTTGTTTGCATGGTTGAACGAAGTGACAACACCACCACCAAACAGGAAACCAGCACCACGGGGACTCAAACCCCAACCATCAACAATATCCTCAGGGTCTGACCACATCAAGTCACACATGCCACCATCATGAGGTACTTCTTGTTTCCGATCAATCGTTCGAATCTGGAAGAAACATTGGATTAGTAACACCAATATAAAGTTTCACGAAGATTACCAAATAATAAGATAGCTTCTTTGACCTGATCTAATGTTGATATCACAGGCGAAAGCCCACCATGGACGCTGAAAATTTTGTTCTCGATAAGGGCCGAAAGACTAATACAATAATTGACAAAATATAAAATCATCAGAAAAAAGAAAAAAAAAAGACCTTATACACAGGGACTTAATCCAGACAGTATATATGTGACAGCTACACTTGTCAACTTCAGTTTAACCGTGAATAATATAAAAGAAACTCAATTGCTCCCTTTCACAATTGTACACCAGCACAGAAACCAAACTTCATTTTATGATGAAAACATCAAGATACTGTATTAAACCAACCCTTATAAAAGCAATTCAATTGCCACTCCACGACAGTGAAACATCTGTTGCCCTCCAACCTGCAGGAACCCTTGACAATTTATATTTCAAAAATAATGAAAACCGGCAAACCTCAAGTAATCAAATATGTCAGTGCAATATCTCCAAACATTCACAGAGCCATATTTACGCAGGCATTCGTCATAGAATCCATACACCTGTCAAGAAATGGCAGTAAACAAATACTCTGAAAATCAAGAAGCTAATAAGTAGCCAAATAAAATTGCTTAACCTGTGTGATCTGACGACTTTCATGGTTCCCTCTAATGAGTGTTATGCGATCTGGATACCTCACCTGATGACGCTCAGACTATCAAAGAATAATATTTCAACACATCTTTCGATAAAACATATAAAAGACAGTTTACCTTCAAGGCCAAAAGAAGTAGAAATGTCTCCACAGAGTAAAACCCTCTGTCAACAAAATCCCCAAGAAACAAATAATTTGTCTTAGGGCAATCACCTCCTACTTTAAAAAGCTCTTTCATATCATAAAACTGCCCATGGATATCACCACATATCTATGAAAAAAAAAAAAAAAGACTTGTAAGTATTCTAAGTCACAAAAGGTCAGTATCCAAATTAAAAACATTATCGAAGTTTCTATAAACTACTCCCAAATAGCTTTATTTGCTGCTTTAGTTTTCCAGGAAGTAACAATGACCTAACCCTGCATAGCACTGATTTACCAACATCTTATGTCATAGACTTACACCTATCCAGCTCAACATCCAGCAAGCTCTATGTTCCTGACAATGGAAAGGCTGGTATCAAGTTTAAGAGGGTTATAGACACTTCTTGAAGGTTATAGACTTCAGAACCAGAAAGGTGAACTACATGCCCTTTGCAGTAATGTTCCAATGATATATAAAACCCCATCATGGCGTAACTATTTACCAACATCTTATGCCATAGACTTCCGCCTATCCAGCTCGACATCCGGCAAGCTCTAAGTTCATGACAATGGAAAGGCTGGTATCGTGTTTACAAGTTTTGTAGACACCACTTGAAGGTTATAGACTTCAGAACCAGCAAGGTGACCTACATGCCCTTTGCGGTACTGTTCCATTGATATAAAATCCGATCACAGCGTAAATATTTTACTAACTTTAGTCAGACCACAAAGACCCTAAATACTACATCCATCATTGACTTTCATCCATGTTAAATTCTCCAAAACATAAACCTTCTGTTTCTTTTAATTAAAATTCAATCACTCTGAACAAATCCCAGCTTCTAATCCTTAAAAGAAAAAAGATATATTCATCAATTGATTCTACTTCAAAAGCCTAGTCAATTCCATTTCCAACTCATTTCTTGCCCCAAATGCAAATACACACAATAATACATATCCATAAGCACCAGGCTTTAAAATGTCGACAAAAATAAAAGAGCTAAAATCCTGTTAACCAAAACAATTCAATGAACTCCTATAACCCATTAACACAGAGCTAAAACATTTACTTTCATTAAATCAAACCCCAACAGCAACTAACCCAATAGCATAAAGAGAAATAATCAGCATAATAATAATAATAATAATAATAATAATAATAAAGTAAGAAGAACCCATGTATGAGAACATGTAAAAAAATACTTACAGTAACAGGGGCATCAACCCTTTGAACATTGCTTTCTTCAACGAGGATTTCCATGGCTTTAAGACAAAGAGCTTTCACTTCGGATTCTCTCAAAGGTTCACACTTCTTTAATTGCTCTATTTGCCTGTCTAGGTCTGACATCTTTTCTCTTTGGAGAAAAAAAAAAAAAAAAAGGAAATCCCAGAAATAGTATTTAGCTGAGATTCAAAGGCTAAAAAAGCCTACCCAATCTGTGAATCTCGGGAGCTTTTCATTAACCGGCTACTCACTAAAATATTTTGGAAGTGCGCTTGGATTCTTTTTTTTTTTCTCCTCTTTTTTTCTTGATGTTTTTCCTATGGTCCCACTGTTATTTTTTCTTTTACTAGTTTATGTCCTTTCATTTTAAGTAATTTTTAAGATTGACCCAAATTTCTTGTCTATTTCTCTAATTTACTCCTTTAATTTTCCTTTTCTTAATTTAGTTTAGCCGAGAGCTTCTTAGCAATTAACAAACTCTGCTTAAAGGACATTATTTGTGTGCAGATAACCAAAACAATAGTACCAAATCATAAAATATTTCAAGATGAAAAAACAATATAATTTTTTAAATACACTAATCTAATAAAAAACTAATAAAATAGGTACACAAAATCATTCAAAATTAATAAATTATATGTATTGATAGGTGTTTAGGATCAAATCACTGTCCAAAAAATTTTTTTATTTCTTTGCCCAAGTTTAGGTCTAATGAGCTCAAAATTCATTGTAATATTTAAAATAATATTTAAAAATTTTAAAAATATTTTTATATTATTTATAATTAAATTTAAATAAAATAATTTTTTATTATTTAAATAATAATTCATGTCGGATAGAGTTAACCTACTAAAAAATCTCAGATTCAAATTTCGTCCAATAAAATTGGAGCTGAAAAACTGCCCAAATATGAAAAGGTCTGTGTGTTACTAACAATGTTAAGTAACAAATTTTAATCTTTCGCTATTCTAATTGAATTTTTTTAATTGATTTTAAAAATTTCCGATTATAATTACAAACAAGAAAAAAAAATATAATTTTATTTACACAATAAGAAAGTTGGGGACTTAAATTTATTTTAAATAAAATTTGAGGGTATATTTGAATAGTAAAATATCCACAGCCCAATTTGTGCCAATTTAGCCCAAATTAACCCACTAAGACCCAACACTTAAACTCTACTTGAGCCGAAAGCCCCCTATGGACCCCACACAATTTGGGTCATGTCAGCCAATAATGGGCCAAAATCGGCCATTCACTTCAATTTTGGGCCCAAAGAGTCGGGTCAGATGAACTTATCGGGTTTTCAGATCCGAAACAAAAAACTAAACCCCAACAAAACGAAGCTCTTTCTTCCTCTAACTATCCAAAAAAAAAAAAAAAGGCTTCAAATTTCCAAATCCAAACGGAAGATCTCAATCCCTGTTATTTTCTTGCATTAATCACAAATCAAACAGAAGGTAAGTGGAATTACCTCGAAATTTGTTTTTGGTTTTGCTAAGCCCCAAATCCAAGTTAAAAAAAAAAAAGAACTTCACTTTTTTTTTTTGCAGAAAATTTTGTGTAAAATCGAGATCTGGCAGATGGGTTTCTTGGTAACAACCCTAATTTTTGCTGTAATTGGGGTAATTGCGTCGCTTTGTACCAGAATCTGCTGTAACAGAGGTCCCTCTGCTAATCTGTAAGTGTCCTTTTAACAATTTCTCCTTTTTAGAATTATATTTACTCTTTTTATTAGGCTTTTTTATTTTTTTGGATTTAAAATTAATGTGCTAAAAGTTTTGCCTTTTTTACTATCTGGTTTGATGTTATTTTAATTAAGTTCAAAGGGTGTCTTTTGATTGGTATACATTAATGAAATTTACTTTAGTTTGGTGTTGCAACTTTCCAGTGGGGTTGTTAGATGGAATAGCAAGTTGGCACTATAAATCAATGCTGAAATTCTTTGTGTTGCTGTTGTTGTATTAATCTGTTGCTTAACGAATTCCACTTTGTTGACTATTACTATCTTGTTTATAATTTGGTATGATTTTGTAGTCCAAACTTGTACACGTTAAAAATTGATACCACTCCTCAAAATCATTTGAATTTTGAAGTAAAAGATTTGGATACAGTTAATAATTTGGATAATATATCCAAATGTATTCCTTCTAATTGCTATTAGGGAAGAGATCCGTGATCTAGCGAACTGATTTGCTTGGATTTTCATTAAGTAGTACTGTGTTTTGATATATTAGAGCCCGGTTTTCCATTTGGAGAATAGGAAGTTTTCTTTTGTTCGAATAGCATTTCCTGCTGATAAGAGCAATGACTCCCTAGATTCTCCTTCGTTCTCTTTGAAAAATGGCTTTTCCTTGTTTTGTTATGCAGGTTCCACCTAACACTGGTCAGTACAGCAACAGTCTGTTGTTGGATGATGTAAGTTTATGTTTGTTTTGCATTTTGTCTTTCTTCTGTAGTAGCTTGATTTTTCATATCGATACTGTTTGTACAGTAGTAATAATATGAAATCTTCAATGCCTGCAATGATTATTAAACCTTGGGTATCTTTTGGCTTTTTCCTTCTGAAATTTGGGTTTAGATGAAGATTATAATGCCGGAGCTTTTTCTTCTTCACATTTTTGCAATGAGAAACTACTTTTTCTTCATAGTATGTATTCTAATTCTAAATTTGCATTGTGGCTTATGCTAAGTTTGAATGCCTCTGCAAAGACCTAAATCTAAGGTGTTTACAAAAATCTTGTCATAGAACTGAATAATATTTTGTGCAGCTTGTTCATTAGGCTCTTTAGCTATGAATTCACTGAATGGGACACCCTGTTAAAGGCTGAGCTCTTTAGGCGACTTGATATGTTATGTTATGCTGCCCATTTGTAAGAGTTAGCTGGTTGCTATGATTGTTGAAATAATGATTGCGGAATAAGGTAGATTCATAGGTTGCCATGGTAGATGATGAAGTTCTGAATTCATCATGGAAAAAAACACTAATCTGTTTACAATTTTTGCCTTTGGCACTCTCACATTTGATGACTTAATATCCGCTTCTTAAGCATATACTCTTATCTCCATCTTGAATGCATGCATATTATTCATACAAATGACCTTTGTCCAATTCTGAGGAAATTAATCATTGTAGCTGCTCTTATGTAGAGCTCTAATTTAATAAGTAAACAACTAAAATGTCTTGTTTCATTGTCTTTACTAGTTTGTAATGTTTAATTTCTTTTGCTTTAATAGGTGGGCCATTGTATATCTTGCACAAATGAAACCACTCATTGTCCCCATTTTGAGTGAAGGAGAGTGAAATTCTTTGCGCGAAATCTTTTGGGAGGTTATGGATAAACCAGCAATATCGATTGTGGATTAGCCACTGAGAATATCTGAGATTAGTTGTCATGGAGATTATCAGTAAAAATGTCTTCTCATGTTGTTTCTGTATGTAATCCTTATTCAAGCTTCAACTTTGAATCGGTATTATTCAATTTTCATAAAAATTGTGTTGTTCTATCAAACATTATGTAATTTTGATAAAATAATTATCAAAAAAAGATTATATTTCTTTCCAATTATCACTCGCCATAATTTATAGTCCTGTATTTTTTTCCAAAATCCATTTGAGTTTTCCTCTCTGATCTCAGATTGCGGCTTCGAACTTAGCAACTCTAGCAAGAGTAAGTTGAATGAGAAAAATTGCAATGTCCTTGACGGGTTCAGTGTATCCAACCTTACACTGAGTAGGCTTATATTGTTTATAATACTTGGGAAAAACTGTCTTATGATCAAATCTTTGGCTCAATTGAAGAAGTGGGTGGAAAGGGTGTAAACCTAAGTTACTCGGACTCGGTATGAGCGTTGAACATAGGTGTGTTTAAGTTTTCTTAGTCTTTCTATGTATTTGAAGGATTTTAAGGTCATATCCTCGTATCCATGACCGAATATGAGTAAGACACAGATACTTAAAAAAAAATAAGAGTCAAGAGCCAGGTGTAAACAATTCAAATTACAAGCTCAAAGTTGTAAGGGGAGCAAGAAACCAAGTTCAAGCTCAAATCGTTGTTGCCTTAAGCTGTTCCCTCTAGATATCATCTCCATTTAGGTTATTCTTCTATTTTCTTTCGTCTCTTCTTTCTTCCCTACCTTTTGCTATTAGCTACGTAAAGATCTTGATTGAAGGTTATGAGTATTAGATGCCGTTTGTTTTTGAATTCAATAGTTGAGTTGCGTATGATTAATATAAATTAAAATATATAATTTATTTATTTTTTAATTAAATGTTGGTTGGTCAATCAGTTTGATTTGAAAAATAAAAAAAAAAATCACAAACTGACTAAATAAACTTATTTAAACCAACTGGCGAAACTGACAAACCATATTGAATGGCCGGAATAGGGTTAGTTTTGACTGGTTTAGTCAGTTGACCTGACTTGTGCTCACCTCTAATAATGATAATATCATGTAGCTGAACCGGTGACTTTCCTTTTCAAAGAAAAGTAAATAGAAAATTATTTGAAATAGATTTCTCAATCTGTGAAACGAAATGAAAAATATATATACATATATACTCTTGAGTTTCCTTTTTATATTAATCTAAAGGAAAAATGGCATGCAATTGTATCGATCATATATCAATATCTGTTACCTACTTTAGAGTTAGTCCGAATAACAAAGGATGTAATAAACAATCCCCAGATAAGATTTAAATTTTTTGTAAAATTTACAAAATTGTTCAAACAGCTTATAGCAATTACAGGTTACCTGGACTTGCCATTATAGGTATGAAAGCATGATCCTCCCAAAAAAAAAAAAAAAAAAACTCTAAAAATGCAAAATCAAATATACCCCTATCGAATGGATACCCTTATCCAACACTTCAAAGTCTTAACGTAGCTTCACACACGAAAAGATACAAAAAAAAAGAATAGAAGAAAGCCAAACAAAAAGTTTCAAGATATTACAAGTATTTTATCAGCAGATATATGGCGACGACCAGAATCACGATCCCAATCACAGCTAAAAGCATGCACATACAGGAACAACCGCCGTTCGTTCGCTTGTTCAAAATGGCCAGGTTTTTCTGCACTCTCTGTTACAAAAAACAAGAAATGAGCAAAGAAAACATAGGCTAATGTTACTTGGACTCGCACGTGACACTGTGACACAGGAATGTGTCGGATATGCATTTGAAAGATTTTGGAAGATCACATCCCCATGCCCAAATCTAAATATGCGTTGGACACAGGTACTTCAAGAAGAATAAAAAGTCGGAGTAACATAGAACACAAGTATTAGAATACATGATAGTAAAGTTTCATTCTTGTAGGAACTAGTGAGGGAAGTGTTAAATAGTGTTCCAAAATTTTAACTATTTCGGACTTCATGCGCTAAGAAAATACATGTTACATGCATTGCTTTCGATATGGAATATTCCAAATGATTAATCCTTGCTCACACCACCCATGTATCAATGGTCACAAACAGTTTGAAAGTAAATCAAAACCAACATTATCATATCAGCAGTTCTGAATTGCTTTATTTTGCTTTCCTCTAACAGCAGCCAAAGAATACCACAGATAACCAGATCGGTTCCACCATGATTCAATAACCAAAGACTTATAATTCTTAGTTTACTTGAGGAGATCATCTAATCTAGATCATGCTTGAATGCCCATGAATTATTTCCTTCCTCCCTGACACGATTTATGGTGATGAATTCTTTTCCTTCCTCCCCGATGCAATTCTATGGATTATGAGGCTTAAATACATTACCATCAAGTGAAAAAAAAATAATAATAATAGGATGCATACCAGTTTGGAAGTGCTATTTGCTAGTAGGGTGGACCGCATAAATATAATAAACCGCAGTAATTGGATATTGTTTCATTCAAAAAGAAAAGGATATTGTTCCATGCAAGTAAAATGTTAATTGATAATGACTGTTTTACCCGTAGGCGAGAATCAGTAACATCCACATGCTGGTCCAAGTCATCCTGCACAAAGGGAGCACAAGATAATATACGGTTTACATCGGATGAATCAATCCTCACTAAGCATTTATTTTAAAGAAGAAACACATAAAACATACAATGAGTCTGGTGTGCAGATCAAGTTCTTCATTGACTGCCAAAGCAATATGCTTTGTACTTACAACCGTCTCCTCCAACTTCTCGAGATCCTCATCTTGCTCTGCTTGAAAATGATACCCTCATAAGTCAAGGAAACATAAGCCATTTTACAAGATAGAAGGCATGCCATCTGAAACTACAATAACTTGCCATTCATTATTTGTCGTTGAAGACCGACTAGGCCAGAATTATCCAAACCAGCTGCTCTACTCATGGCATCTGGCTTAATTTCTGGCCCCAACAAGCTGTCTCTATTGGCGAAGTTTGACATGTTGAATGCAGAAGCAATCTGATTCACTTTCGATCTCAGATTCGCAACCATGTCCTTGCGACGATTCATCTCCTTCTCTGTTCTGTAAACCGAAATACAAGGCATCAATAAATAGCAAAGTCGGTTTGTCATCATAAATGATATGTCAATTTGCAAGTAAACATAAAAGCTCCATACTCATAAATACTGCAGAAGACATATGATCGATATTACTATTCAAACCTCAATTAAGATGACTTACAAGGGCTTCGCAGTTGGTCTAGACAAAAGGGACTGCAATCCATCAAGTCTAGTCCCTAAAATCGTAATCTTCCTTCTTATAGCTGATGCATGACGCTGCGCGTCTGGTCCCGAGGCAGGCAAGGAACTCCTTTCAGATATCATGCCATTGATATCATCTGCAATTTTGACCGCTTCATTATATTCTTTCATCCATGAATCTGAAGAAGATGCCATTGACCTAAGACGAATAATAATTCAAGTCAAGAACTGATCTAAATGACCAAAAAACAACAACAAAAGGACTTAATATGTAACTATAAAAGCATAAAATTTACACACCTAAAAAAATCATCCAGACTATGAAAGAAGAACAGACAAGAGGTAATTGAAGCTACATTGAACTTGCAAAATATATGAGCTTATTTAGAAAACAGGATAGATATCAATAATAATAATAATAATAATAATAATAATAATAATAGTAATAATAATAAAGCAATCAAATTATACCCACTTGTCCATTTTGTAAAATAAACTTTATTTAGAAGCATTAACAAAATTCCCGTTTTCCTTTAACTGATACTAGATTCAGCCCAAAAAAAAAACTATATTTAGCCCTTAATTAAACTTAAAAAATAAAACTTTTTTGAACAGGTTATGAGCTCAATTATTCAAAACTGGATGAATATTTTTAAAAAAATCCAAAATTTAGCAATCAAATTAACCCCAACTGGATACAGAAAAAGAAAGAATGAAACTTAATTGAAAACCCATCAATAAATTCCCAAGTTTCCCAAATTTTGATGAAATTAAACAAACAAACTCCCAATTGTATAATAAAATGCAAAATTCAATTAAAAGAAAAACGAAATTTAGTAGTACCTAATGAGGAAAAAGTAAAATTGTATGAGTTGCTGATCGAACCCCTGAAAAAAAAAAAAAGCGAAAACCCTGAAAAGGAAAAGTTTTGAAGATCTCGGAAAGAGGTTGAATTTATTAAAAGTATTTGAAAAAAAATAAAAAATAAAAAATAAGAACTGAAAAGATTATGGAAACCGGGAATGAACGACGCCGTGTTAAGAAATTCAATAAAATAAAGTTTAATGATAATGTAAAATCAACCAGTAACTTATTTAATATGCATA
>JBBYHM010000026.1:1661534-1676699 GCA_038381775.1 Adansonia rubrostipa
AATGTATTGCTTTTGTTTAAGTTTGATAAAAGTAATGTTTAACATAAAAAATTAAAATAATAATTAAATAATCTTCGATTACAGCTGTGGGTTAAGTTGATATCAACAAAATTGAATCCTATATCACGAGAGACTAGAATTCTTTTGGGACAAGTAGAGGTATAAACGAGTTTAGTAAAACTTAGTTTGTAAGAAATTAGATTAGAAATTTAAAATTTAATAAAACTTAAACCTTAGTTTAAGTTTAAGTTTTAATTTTAAAATTTAAATTTAATCCAAAATAATTTGTGAAAAATAAGTTGCCTTTTATACATTCGAGCTTTTCCGAACAAACCCGAAAGCACTCGGGACAAAAGCCAGTCATGTCCTGCCAAGTAACGGCTATATCACCTACTATACGCTATGCCTGGTTGCCAAAGCGCCCCTCAAGACAACCCCACCACCGCCATCCCAACGGTTAAATTTCCATTCAATTAATTATTTTGAAAATCGCAGTTTGGCTGAGCTTAGCAGCTTCCATTGCCAAAAAACTTTGCCATATATAAATCTATAATCTTTTAAGTCTTAACTATCAAACAATCAAAACCAAATATACAAGCAATGATGTGCAGATTCCTTGTACTTTCCGTTTTTGCTCTCTTTGTTTCTATTCCTGGAAACGTAGTACTAGTACAAGCCGACAGTGCACCTTTTCCATCTCCAAAATCATCCCCCACTGCAGCCCCTCTGTATCCGGTCACTTCTCTGGCTAAACCCCCGACTACTTCTTCATCCCCTACTATCGCGCCGACTTCGAAATCTCCTTCATCATCTCCTTCATCGGCAACCCCTGCGACTTCCCCATCCACATCATCGTTCCCACCTGCCATAACTCCGACTGCTATGCCCCCACTGGCTCAATCCCCTACTGTGGTTCCGCCTGCTTCTTCGACCCCCCCGGTTCAATCTCCGAAGGCTGCTCCCTCAATAGCTACACCTCCGGCTTTAACACCGGCAAGTTCTCCCCCGTCATTGACACCAGCAGGTTCTTCTCCAACATTGAGTCCGGTCGGGGCTCCACATGTTGCACAGGGTCCTGTTGGATCCCCCGAGATTTCTGCTAATATTCCTTCGAGTTCGGCGGCGCCAGCGGAGAGTGAACCTTCGATTTTCCCATCAAGAAGTAGCCCACCAAGTCCCACGCAGGCGGGTTCGTCTCCCGAGAGTGCAGCAGGTCCGGCGGTTAATGATGAGTCGGGTTCAAAAAAATCCGGTGGCGAAGTCCGTTGCGTTCTGAGCGCTGTTTTGGCTATTGGGGCCGCCTTGGCTATTTAGATTCTTATAAATTTCAGATTGTAATTTTGTTTTTATTTCCAATTTATGATCAATTATTAAAATGGTAGTATCTATAGCTTTGAGTTTTTTGTAAGTTAAATTCATCCTTTGTTAAAAGTTTAGGATAGGTGGAGTTGGATTAAAAAAATTTTAATAATATGATACGAATACAATGATATATTATTTAAAAATATCACGAAAATATGTTAGTACAATATCTTATATAATTAAATTTTTTTTATTTCCCTTACTAAAACCCATTAAACAATTATTTTAAATACTTAAAGTCAATTTTTTATAATTAAATATTAGTATTTTAATATCTGTAAATCTTTAATATTTGTAGTTATTGGTTTTAAACTCATGCTATGCATAGAATAAGCTGATCAATTATAATTTTGATAATATATAGTAATATTTAAACAATTAATATATTTATAATTTAGATAAAATCAAATTCAAAGAAAATTGGATTATGTACCCTTTAACTTTCTTATTTATAGTGTTGTATTTTTTTTTAGTCTAAAATTCTTTATCATTATTATTTGTTTGTCTTTTAATTACACTCTTCATATTTTTCTCTTCTATAATTTGTAATTTTTTATCTACTCCATCTAAGAAAATATTCGTTATAATTTTAAAATCACTTTAAATACATACAACCAAATAAAAAAAATGTTTTTAGAGATTGAAAAAAAAAAAACTACAACGCGGTCAATCTTATCATGCTCAACGCGTTGGCTACATGAAAAAATAGTAATACAAAAGGAGCTCGTACATACAAAATAAATATTATGAATTAAGAGCCCAAGAGGCATACAATCATGGATACACTCCTATTATATGTAAATATACTTTATATATGCACTAAAGATGTATAACTAAAATTATGTATATGAATAAATTATAATATATATTTTTATAATTATTACAATAATTTATATTTATTATAAAATTTTTAATTGCATTGATCTTATAAATCAAATGAAACTAACTCAATTAAATAATGATAAAAATTTAAATTATAAAGTTAAATAAAATATATTTAAAAGATTATATCAGCAACTTCATTTTAAAGGAATTGACTCGGATCACAAAAGTTAATGTTTAAACGTGGCTAGACATTCATGTCTTAAACTGATAGAATCAAATGGTATCAATTTAATCAATAAAAATACTAAAAAAATAATAAATTACAAGTTAAATATTAATAAAATATGAATATTTATATCTTTCTATTTTTACATATTCTTAAAAACTTATTTATTCCCTCAAAAAATTATTTCCCTTTCTTAAAAAATTTTTAACTTTTCTTTAAAAAAAAAAAAATACCCATGGAAAAAAAATTTCTATCTTTTCTCATAAAAGCTATATATATAAATATATATTTTTTCAAAATAATAATAATAATACACAAGGGACCTACTTCAATAATTGCTATTTCTTATTGACAACAACGACCCTTTTTTGAGTTTTTTTTTTTTTTTTTCAATTCTTTGCATTCTTATCCATTTTGGATAAATATTTCCACGATGGAATTTCCATTTTTAAAGTTGGGGTTTCATATTGATAAATTTGTTTATATTTTTTTTAAAAAGTTGGAAGAAACGAGTTGAATCGTTATTTTTTGAGTAAAAAAAATATATATATACGAATCAAATATTGGCGTAGTTTATATACTGTAAGATCAAAATTTATAAATGAAAATTTTGAAGCCAGCAAAGGCATGGTGTTGGAAAGAAAATCAATTGAAAATACAAAGCAGTTCATGTTAAAAAAGTAAATAAATAAAAACTACAAAGAAATTTTTTTTTTCCAAAAATTATTAAATAATAATTTGATTGGATTTGAGATTACAGCAATTAATATTTTTTATATTTAAAGTGGGTGTCAAATATATAAATATTTTTAATATAAACTTAATTTTTTTAAATTTTTTTATATATTTAAATGATTATATTTTTATAATAATATTTATATATATCAAATATAAATATTAAATATAAATATCTAAAAATAAAAATAAAAATAAAAATTTCGACGTCGTAAGTAGCGGCCGAGAAGAAAAGAATTAGGGATACTAAATTATGTTAAATTTCATTATTTTCTTCAACTTCAAGGGCATAACTGCAAAATTCTCCAAAAAAAAAAAAAACATTGTACATAAAATAAAAGGATGAGAATTTTTTATTAAAAACGAAGAAAAAGGAATAATAATAATAAAAAAAATACAGTACAACACTTTTTTGCTCAAGGAAAAAAAAAAAAAGAATGGAGAAAAATTATCTTTCACAATTATTATGATTATTATTATTATTTGATTTTTTTTTTAATTTTTGTTCTCCCTTGCAAAACCAGAGAATTGATGAGAAGAAGAATAAAAGATGGCGTGCAAGTGTGGAGGCTACTACACTTTGAACGCGAAAGCGAGCTTCGATCGCGACTTTACGAAAACGCGAAAGTTTCTTCTTCGAAACATTTCGGTGATCCGCATGTTCACCAACAGCTTCTTTCGCAGTAAATGGCGATCCGTTCCTAGTAAACGTCGCATTTTCAGGTCGGTGCTTGACATTTTCATATTATTTACTCATTTCTCTCCTTCCTGTTTGATTACCAAGAAAATGATGCAAAATGAAATTTTTTTCCCCTAATGTAATTAGTTTTAACAATCCAAGAGCTGATTGGAAGCGTTGATTTTATGACAACATTTTGGATTTTTTGTATCTTAGAGCTGTAAATTGCAGTCAATGTTTTCGTTGGCAATAAGTAAGAGAATAAGGAAAATTTTTTAATCGATAAAAATTGAAATCAGTTTTTGTTAGAGCTGAAATATTCAATTTATTGAAAATTTTTTATATATCTAAATCAGAAGAGAGAAATAATAGTGATTCAGCTCTAACAAGAAAAAGAAAGAAGAAAACATTTGTAAATTGTAATGCTTTATTATTATCAATTTTTGACTATTAGACACGTAGCCAATTACCGATTTGGAAGAGGGATTCCGTTTTTCATTGGAATTTAGAAATTTATAGCACTGTCATGGGAAAAAGAGATGAAATGATTCCTTGAACGCACGTCAGTAGTTAGTGTACTGTTTACTTTCAAAACAGAGCTCATATTTCTGATTGTTACTGAATTGGAATTATCTTATTATTGAGAAGTAAGCATCTGTTTTTGTTGTGGCTTAATAAGTGTTTCTCAGTTCTATGTTACTTCTTCTTCATACTCATTTTATTTTCATGGAAAGGGATTGTATCTGTTTCATACAAGTTCCTGCTTGGGTTGGTTGGATTGGCTTGTGGTGATGGAATATTACTTGTCAAACTTAACAATTTTAAAATTTTACGGCTTTTTTTTTTTCTTTAGCTGAATTTTATACCTTAGCCCTGATGTGGAAGTATTGATATCTGGCAGCATGGATGCTCGAGAGAAATCGAGATCCACGATATTGGTATCATCAAAAGATAAGAGAGTGCCCATTTTTGTAATGATGCCTGTGGATGCATTCACTCTTGATGCCTCCGGGAGTCCAAGAATTAGAAAGTAAAGTTTCCGCTTTAAATCTCCTTGATTATCAATATATCTTATGGTCTGGCTTTCCTAAAAGAGAGGTAGATTCTATATCTTCCTTACACTTATCCAATATAGGGAGAATATTTATATAACCACCTTCGTCCTCATTAATATGTTCATTTTATAGGAGTTATTTTTTTTTCTTTTTATATCTTACATCTTAGATATTATACCTTGTTTTGCTTTCGAAGATAAAATGGTTTATACCTTGTTTTGCTTTCGAAAATAAAATGGTTTTTATTTTGAACTTTGTTGTTTCAGAGTCAAGGCCTTGACTGTATCTCTAAAAGCACTCAAGTTGGCAGGCGTTCATGGGATTGGAGTTGAGGTCTGGTGGGGAATAGTGGAGCGTTTTTCTCCTTTTAACTACAATTGGTCTCTGTATGAAGAGCTTTTCAAATTGATAGCTGATTCAGGACTGAAGTTGCATGTTGCTTTGTCTTTTCACTCAAATATTCACTCTTCTAATGGAAAAGGGAGTGTGAGTCTTCCACTGTGGATTTTGGAGGTTTGCCGTTTACTTGTTACTCTGCTATATAGTTGCACGCTGAGTTATAATTGCATAGTTGATTTACTAAAGGTTTTATTTTGGTGCAACGTATTAGACTGGTAGGAATCTTGCCATCCAATCCTCAGCAGTGATTTAAGAAATTAGGATGGCAAAATATTATTTATTTTTCCTCAACCACCAATCCCATGTGCTAGGTGATCTACTTTGTAATCCTGTAAGTAGGACTGCATTCAGTCTTCCAATTTGTGTGAAACAACTGCATTCAGTCTTCCAATTTGTATGAAGCTGCTCCAGTGTGAAGGTTACCCGATGAGAAATATATAAAGAGGACCTTGTTTCATTACGGTTATTGTGACTGCTATTATACTGCTAAGTAATACTTCTTTTGGCTCTCAGATTGGTAATGTAAATAAAGATATATACTATCGAGATCAACATGGCTTCTCCAACAATGATTATCTCACACTAGGGGTGGATCAAGTTCCTCTGTTATCTGGGCGGACTGCTCTCCAATGTTATGAAGATTTTATGCTTAGTTTCATTAACAAATTTGAATCCTTTATCGGAAGTGTAATTGAAGAAATAAGCATTGGTCTTGGTCCTTCTGGAGAACTGAGGTACTTTATAGTTCCTATGTCATTCCTTTCCTCTTTTTGTTCAAACTGTGAAGTTGTTATTGAAACATGATTATGAAGCCACTGCATGATCTTCTTAGTGCAGGTATCCTGCTCATCCTTTTGGTGATGGTAGATGGAAATTCCCTGGCATTGGTGAATTCCAGTGTTATGATAAGTATATGTAGGCATAAACTTTTTAAATCCTGTGATATAGACTCAGTTGTTTAAATATTATCAAGGTAGTTTTGCTTACAGGATGGAGGACTTAAAGATGGCTGCATGCCGAGAGGGAAAGCCTCAATGGGGGGACAAAGGCCCACAGAATGCTGGCTGTTACAACAGTTTTCCATCAGGGGTGCCCTTTTTTGAAGAGGGACAGGAAAGCTTTCTATCTGATTATGGACGTTTCTTCCTGGTATTTTGCTTTTTCTGTAATATTTGCGTACCATATTTATATCTGTACATTATGCACATTAATATTTTATGGCATTCATGCACCATCTCTATCTGTATTGCCACTAGACATTAACGGAAGAGGACTCAAACTATAGATTTGAATGTAATGCATTGACAAGATATTCGCAGTACAGAAGTTTGGTACGGAGTTTCTTGATGGTCATAGTGATAGGTATCATTCCAACATTTTTATTTTTAAAGAAGTTACTCATCTACTAAAATGGTAATATTTGGGGTTGAGCTCCATTTGGTTGGAGTTGTTATTTCCTTATCAGTAACTACCAAATCATTTCAGAAATTATCAACTATAAATTTAGACCTAGGTTACCCATAATATTCTTAGATATATATTAATTGGGGAAAGTGTGTTTTGCTTGTAACATCACATTTTCAGAAATTCAGTGTGCAATGCGCAGCCACATGTTAAACATGATTATGGAAACTCGCTTTGTCAGAATTTAAAAAATCAGACTTGGGAATGACATTTTGCAGGAATGGTACAGTGGTAAGCTGATTTGTCATGCGGATGCCATTCTTGCAAAGGCGGCAACGATACTGAAAAAATACCAAGAAACTGAGCAAACTTCTGTTATGTTGGTGGCTAAAATTGGTGGAATTTATTGGTGGTATCAGACTCTATCCCACCCTGCTGAACTCACTGCTGGTTACTACAACACTGCTCTTCGGGATGGTTATGATCCAGTTGTCTCAGTGTTTTCTCGCCATGGAGCTGCTTTGCATATTCCGTGAGAATTTTATCTCTCTCCATTTTTTTTTTTAAAAATTCCCTCTTTATGTAGATAGGTTTCTGTTTGGTTGGGTTTCCTTTTCAAAAACTTTTCAGCCGAATGCGTTTTTAATGACTGAAAACAGTTTTGGTGCAATATTTGCGGTAAACTGATACTGCCTGAAAATAATAGAGTGGACTGATCTACATACAAGGCTGTGAATCCCCTGGAAAGCCCCCCTATGGCATCTCCTCAATGAAACTTTATATGTAGAGAGTTTGAAACCAATTTGATTCTTTCTTTTGCAGATTGATCAAATCTTGAGGTTAAAATTTACAAGATGTAGTACAGATGTTTAGGAAATAGCAAGCATCAATACTTGAAGTTTGCCTTGTTCTTTGTTGAAGTTCTATGCAACTTCATTGTGTCCCCCCCCCCCCACCCATTTAAGTTCGTGAATGTTCGATGTTGTTTAGTCATTTTACTTCCTGCATTTTTATTTCTTTAACTTTCCCTGCAGCTGCTTAGAGATGATGGATAGTGAAACCCCACCAACCTATCTTTGTAGTCCTGAAGGATTACTGAAACAGGCATGAATTTTCTTTATTGACCAAAATTTCTTTTCTTCTTCAATCTTGAAATTTGTGATTTTACTCCATGCAATTTTAGCTGCTTAAATCTACTAGCAGGGCTGTTCCTTTATATGAATTTATTTTTGTAATTGATTAAAGAAGTTATAAGTGTATAGTTCCAATGATTACCGATGCATTTTTACAAGTGCCTGATGGATATTATAATTTGATGCTATCTGTCATTTAGCTGAATATGTTTACAGGTGTAGCCTCTCACATGTGCCACCTTGAAAAAGAAAAGAGAAAAGATTATACTGTTCAATCTCCATAATTTCATAATGAGTGAGCCTGATTCTGTGTACTTTTTAGGACTTAATGGGCCGCACCCTCTGGTGCCTAACAGGTAAAAGAAAAAGGGAACTGAAATAAGCAATGTACCCTTAAAGCCTAATTCATTTCTGGACATCTATTATAATTATGAAATGTCTTGAAAGTTTCTCCTGGGATACAATATTTCCAGAAGAAATTCTGTTTTCACCTTCCTTCTGTACTGCCTCTGAATACTATGTTGTAATCTATGACAGATACAGTGGAAACATATTGTCCTGTTATAAGGAAGTTTAAATGAGGTTGTCTAAGACTAGATGATATGTGATTTAATAACTAAAGAGTGTGAACATCAGATGCATTTTTTCTCATTCCTGTGCTTCTCTTCTGCCAAAACATAATTTCTCTGACCTTCTGAGTTTCAATGCAGATGCAATCTGTTTCGAAGAGAAGGATAGTTAACTTGATTGGAAGAAATACAACTGAACGATTTGACAAGGTAAATATCATTCATCTTAACACACTTTTGTCTACCTTTAGCTTAATAATAAGATTTGGTAATTTAATTGTTTTTCTGGTAATGATTAATATAGTACTTGTGATGGCTTTTGCCTCAAAAGTTTCACAATTAGTTTATAGCTTTATCCAGTTTAGTTGTCTATAGTTTTCTTCTCAACCATTCAGCCTTTTCATTTTCCGGTTCCTTTAAAAATTTTTTTTTTTTTGCCAGTATTTTCTTTTACTAACATAACTCATATTTGCGCTCTCTCTCTTTTTTAAATTCCTGCAGACTGGACTACGGAAAATTCATTCAAACTGTTACAATCCCCAAGCAGAAGTTGTAAGATCATTTACTTATTTCAGAATGAATGATAGTATATTTAGGGTTGAAAATTGGAATAACTTTGTACCTTTTGTCAGAATGATGAGCACCGATTTGTAATATACTGTTTCAATTGTCTAACCATTTTACTAAGCTAATTAGGATATCCCTGCCCCTACCTTATTTTTTTTCCCGACCGGGGGACACGGGAGCAATTGCAAAAGCTTCTGTGGCCTTGTTGTATATCTAGTTATACATCCTTTCCTCATTCAGTCCTGCTTTGAAATTTTTTATGATGTTGGAAAATAAATCCAAAAATAACAAAAGGTTCATCTAAATTTGAGGAGTTAAAAATGTATAAAAAACTAGAAATTTGGTTGGCTAGATATTAATACCCATAGCCTATGTGGCAACTTAGAGTCCAGCATACTGAGATATCTTTGTTAGAAGTGAAGTTGGTTTTCCACCATGCTAGATGCTTTTATGTAACTTGCTGGAACTTCTTCTCCAGCATGTGTGAAAAAAGCATCATTGAGCATCATCTTCTTCTGATTTCCGATCCTGGTTCTTCCACTGAGCATCTAATGAGCTTTCAGGTTTTGTCACCTGGTCAAAAAATAAATTATTGACAACACATGGAAGCTTATAGATTACATTGTTGAAGAGGTTGAGGTACATGGTATTCAAATCTTAGGTTAGTTATTTTAGGAGAAAGATTCCATTGAATATCTACCTTTTAAAAAGGATTTTTGCTTGTCTTCTACCCTTATATGTTTTTAGGCTATGCTGCGCTACTAAAGGCACTTTGGAACAATTGCTTATTTTGCTATTAGTCATTCCACCTGTTGTTTCTATTTTGTCGTTGATTTCAAAATCCCAAAATTTCATATTTCTGTAGCCCAAATAGTCTGGATGGTGTTTGTATAGCTACATTTTGGGTAGAGAAACTTGCTTCCACTAAAGAATTGTTTTCTTCTGCTGTGAAGATATTCCATTGGCTATTGATTGTTGGGTTGGCACTTTCACCAATTGCATACCTCTCCAACCAGAGTATTCATTATTAACAACGCAAAAAACTAAAATACCCTTGCCTGCATCTGAAACATTTTGACAATGTGTTTAGAAACCGTGTTCATAGTTTTTATAGGTATTAATGTTGATAATGAAGCATATATCATGCTAGTTGTGTGGGCATACTACTGCTATAGGTGAATGCTACCTTGGATTCTCTGAACCACGCCTTCACGAAATAAATTGGAGGCAATTGTGACTTTCATGTTCTTCTCATCAAGGAACTCATCACTATGATCCATAAGCGTGACTTTTTGTGATGTAGCATATAGTGACTTGCATGTTCTTCTCATCACAGAACTCATCGCTATGATCCATACGCGTGACTTTGTTGTGATGTAGAGCCAAATATCGAGATCCCATCCCCATCAGATCCACCGCATATTGCGTATTGGGGTGACATGTCCCACACTATGGCATATCCTGAAGGTAAGCAGTCATGAATATAGATGCTATGTATGATTATATCACTTGCATTATGTAAGGTTGTGCATGATCTTTATACTATTTGGATACTGTATCCTCTTCCGTCGATGGTCTTGTCTAAGTTAATCAGGAGTTCTCTTAAACTTCATTTGGTAGGAAAGAAAGGAAGGGGTAAGAAAATAATTTTTTCTACTGGTTGAGCTACCTTAATATGAGCTATTTTGTAGCTCAACCATTAGATTAAAACATTTCCTTCTTTTCCTCTTACTTTTCTTCCTAACAAACGTAGCCTTAGGCCTATGGCCACGTCATGATCAAAGATGATCCATGGAGTTTCTTCTTGAGTGGCTGCATGACGTAGTGTTCCTCGAGTTGGACATAACGGATCATCATTGCCTGCATAAACTTCACCATCGCAACTTCAATGGCATTTTACCTGAACCTAACTGCACAATCAGCCTGTCTTTTCTGGTTGGTGTCCCATTCGGGGTCACACCTCCAGCAATCATCTATAGGTTTACCAGATCTGCATTGTTCTATATATGCGATAGCATAGCATAGAAACTTATCAGAAGTCAGAAAATATGAGCTTTAAAACTTACGAATTTATAAAATTCAAGAAATTGAGACTATTAGGTTGACAATGAAGCCCCTCCAGAGGGCCTTTAGCTTCTTCCTGCTTCTGATATCTGTTGGTATGGATGTCTGGAGAATGGTGATGCAGCATGTAAGAATATGACTAGGGAAACTAGGGCGAATGCTGTCATCTCCAACGCAGGGAAGCTTTTGCAAAAATAAAGATCTGTCTATTGATATATTTAATACAGAAAACCTAGGAACTGAATGATGCTCTGAAAAGCTGGTTAGTTTTCCCACGCTGGTAGCTGCAGTGAGGGAAGTAGTTTCTGGTATAAAATTTCCATTTTGGTTAAAAGCTTATGGTGACCCGGGCTTATTCAATTTGTCTGTGCAACCACTTAAGAATTGGCTTTCAACAAATAAATTTGAAATTCGAATTTTAGTATTTGTAAACTATTTTCTAATTTTCAGATTTTCTTCTTAGTGTTCGTTTACTGGGAAGGAAGGACTTGGCCAGTAACGGCGACCGAATAGTTAGGTTCATGTGGCTGGCATTTTTGAGCGGTTTTTGTAGGATTTACTTGGTTTATATTTTGCAGTAAGTTCTATTTTTTCAGGAGAAAATGGTTATGTCAGAAATTCGTATTAATGAGGTACATACGGCTATGTTGTTAGAAACTATTCTGAGAATTCTATCTAACGTATTAAAATGAATTTGATATGAACTTTAATTTTATATATTTCTTTTGAGCTTTTAGACCAAAAGCATTACCTATAGTAAATATATTCAACTGTCATCTCAAGATCATACTCTGTAGTCTGTAGTTCTCCGTAAAACCCTTTTTTCACCACATAAATTTTGGCAATTGCTCTAGTTTACCCCGTAAAATAAAAAATACAAGAGACCGTTTTATTTTAGATTTTTTTATTATGAACATTTAATGATGTTCATCACATTAAATTTTGATAACTCCTCTACGCTCTAAATAAAAAAAAAATAGCTGTTTTATCATAGAATATATATATATATATATATTCTTTAATAACTTTTAATAATAACCGTCACATTATTCTAATATAAAATCGTAAAAATAGTATATGAAGCACCAACACTTCTATGAGGAAGTGTCAAGGGTCGAAGATGATTTCAAATTTCCAATACGAATATATATGGCTTCGATATGATAGATTATATATCGGACACATTAAAAAATTAAAAATAAAATAAAACATGATGAAATCATAATCAAAACACGGTTGAACACATTCGGATAAATAATGAAGCTTTTCCTTTTTATTTTTTCTTAAATATAGAATCAAAAATTAGTAATTTGATTTTATTGGGTTCTTCAAGGTTTAAGTTTTTAAATTAAAAAAATAATTTTAAAAATTATTTATATATGTTTTATTGAAAAGTGTCAATTTTAATTTTTTTTTTTGGATATTATTATATATAAAAAATGTTTTTTAATCTTCATGTTTTGTCATACCTATTTTTAATTTTTTAAAAATTCTTGAATTGCTACGTCCAAATTGCACCGTGCTCGTATGTATATGTGCTTCTTACATAGGACAATAGAAGGAATATTTTTTCTTAACAAATATATGGTATTGACAATTTTCTCCCAAATTTATCTCAATTTGTAGATATTCCTAGTCAAGGCAATAACCAAGACCTCACATATCTTTTTTCCTAGCCTCTGCGCTTCGCTTCCTTTCTGAATTTAGTTTCCATTTTTTAGTTCCAAAACCACCAGAGGATCTTCAAGGCAGGATGGTTTTATTCAATCTTCTCACTTCACCACCAGCTCCTCTAACCTTATCTCAGAAAACCCATTACTCCCCTTCACTTTCATCTCTCAAAAAGCACATTTATTTTTTCACCATAACAAGCTTTCCCAACAAAGAAAATAGCCCAACAAGAAGAGGAAAACTTTTCACAGTCCAAGCTAAAGGTGATGATGACTCTGCTGATGGTCCAGACAGGCTGATCTCAGCAATATGTTATTTCTATCCTTTCTTTGATGGCATACAATATGGCAAGTATGTTATAACACAGTTTACTCCAATCCAAGTGCTTATTCAACCACTTTTCCCAGTTATTAAAGTGTTCAAAAGCTTTCCTTTCAATGGGCTTTTAGTGTTTTTAACATTGTACTTTGTGGTTGTTAGGAATCCAAATTTTAGTAGGTATGTGAGGTTTAACACTATGCAGGCAATTGTGCTTGATGTTTTGTTGATATTTCCTGATCTGTTGGAGAGGAGTTTTAACCCAAGAGATGGGTTGGGCTTGGATTTGGTGATGAGCTTGGATAGCACTGTGTTTTTGTTCCTTTTGGTTTGTTTGATTTATGGTTCATCTTCTTGCTTGTTGGGGCAGTTGCCAAGATTGCCAATTGTTGCTGAAGCTGCTGATAGGCAAGTTCTTTGATGGCTTTTTCTTTTTTTGGTAATCAGTTGTTGTTTAGATTGAGATTTAAGTGTTAGAACATGTGGCATCTTGGTTTACTTGCCCAAAAGAGAACGAAGATATACATTTAATAGAATAGATGCTTCTTTGTTGTTTGATGTAGAATTTTAGTTTCTCTCTGATTGTTGGATTTTCTGTCCCTCCGTATCTGGTATTAATTTTTGATAAGATTATTGATTTATTGGTAGATAATATTTTATAAGATTAGTTGAATTGTAGATGGGAAATTTGGTAGACAGCCAAACAGGGATGGGTTCGGGGTTTGGTTAAATTGGTTGATTGTATAGTTGAATTGTAGATTGGCAAATTTGCTAGACTGGCAAATGCACAGCCACACTTGTGGTAGTACACATTGTTATGATGCATTGCATTGCATGGCATGGTATGGTATGGTTAATATTCCAGCAGAGCAGAGTTTGAATCCAATTTTAAGTAAAAGGTTGTCCATTGAGTATAATGCATTGCATTGCATGTGAAGAAGCCTCTAAAGATTTTAAAAAGTTATAAGGAGGGAGCCTTATCATACTCTAAATTTAACTTGACAAGATATCTTGCACTGCATGTAAGTATTAGGTAGGTCTTTAATTGGTTTCAAAATTAATATGACGTATAAGAAGGATAACGGGAGTGGGTGGCTGGCTTGGCCATGGATTTTGACATTCATACATACAATCCTGCAACTCAAGAAAAGTGTTGGTGAAGGCAAGACCTCACTGCTCGCTAATAAATGTTTAAGGGCCTGAAAAGCTCCTAAGTAACACAAATGTTGTTGCTGTGGGCACACACACACATATTTGTATATATATAATCTAAAAGAGCATGTTATTAATCGTTGACGCAAGGATTGTCGGACTGTGTCCGTTATGACGTATTGTCCGCTTTGGAGCAGTGTACATACTATTTTTACAGTTTCATCCTTTGACAAAAGGCGTCTCAATAGAGAAACGGTGATCCTATAGTTCATATCGTTGGCTAATTGATATAGGATTGTTGTTCGCCCAACACTAGCTCCTCAGGCAAGGGTGTGGACTGTGTAGGTCGTGTGGGTATGTTTGCATTGTAGACTGTGTAGGTCGTGTGGACATATTTGCGCGGTAACTTAGTGTTACTCATTTATATGCCAAGTTTCGTATAGGTCAAGAGGACATGTTTCTATGCCAAGTTTTGTGTAGGTCGAGTGGGTAAGTTTACATGGTAACTTTGAGTTACTCGTTTATATGCCTAAATGAGATTTCAGATATGAGCTTATGGCTTGTCGACTCCTACAAATGGCGCCATTGTTGATGCAACAATGAATACGCTGTGAAAGATCCTGCAAAACAACAAAGATGAAAGAGGCCCGAAGTTGGACTTCGGAAACACTTCGATGCTTAAGTCCACAAAATGATTGTGAATGAAAAATGAAGAGAGAATCTCATACCTAAAAAATTTTTGTTGTTTCCTCTATATATAAGCCTTGATAAAAATTTTATTTGATCTAAAATTTTAGGCGGGTAGAGATTAGATGGCGATTAAACTTATTTGGTAGTGTAGAGATTGAAGTTATTCAACTAAACTTCAATGTTTATCTTCTCGAGGAGGTCAGACTTAATGACTAGGCGATAAGGGGATATAACAATTAAGGTGACTTGATACTTCTAGATCGCCATTTCCTAGTGAACATTATTTTGATATGTGAATGGTCACTTTATATTCACC
>JBBYHM010000026.1:1678723-1695000 GCA_038381775.1 Adansonia rubrostipa
GACATGAGTGAGTTAGCATGGGTTCAAACATTTTGTATCAGTTTTGCAAGTTGCACAATTTGCCATTTCGTAAGTTAAACTTACATTAGCGAAAGCAGCAAACATATAAGAAATCTTATCAATTATTTTAAAGCATAATCCCAGCAGACTAGTCCTACAATACATATAGAATGATTATGTTGTACATTGCCTTTAAACTAAATCGCAATCAAACCTATGCTTGAATGTTCAAAAAATTTAGCAAACTATGCACTACTAGAGCCTGTAAATGTCCTTCATTGGCTCACCGCACATAATTCACCCCCATAATTATGTTAAGCCCAAGTACACTGATAGGAGGAGAACACAGGATGGTGATTAACATTATGCCAATCAGCCTGTTTAAGATTTTTGTTTGTACTTGCAGAGTAGGCATCTAGTTGTGTTTATAGGTTCAGGAATATCAACTGCTTGTGGCATACCTGATTTTCGAGGTCCCGAAGGAGTATGGACATTGCAGGTTACGTTATGGATGCAGAGGTTAGATGTCCTCGACTATAGAGGCATTTTCTATGGCTTTACCGCGTGTCTTTTTTGTTTATGTGTACCAAGAGAACTGTAAAGACAAAAACATTTGAAATACTCTTGAAACTCAAAGTTTAGCGGTGGTTGTGGTTATCGGAGCACCCAAATCAAAATACCTTCTAATTTTCAATGGAGGAGATATAGAATATATTTACTTATCATTCATTTCATATTTATGTTAGTTTCAACTTTTCAACATTTTTTTTAGCGAAAAGGTAGCCTCAGCCTGAGATAATAAAAGGGATTATAAGTGTTAGAGTTCGAACCCCAAACTTATTGAATGTCACATTTACGAATGATTGCATTAATTAACTTTTAACAAAGGTTTTACTGTTATAGATCAATTTACCTCTCAAGGATAAAGAAAGTACCTTGATTTTAGCAAAAAAAATCTTTTTCTGAAGCATCTATTTATTTTCAAAAAAAAAATCTTATTTTTTTTCTTTTTCTTGTAAAAAGATCAAAATAACATCATCAATTTCCAAAATTGCCTTTTCCACTTAAAACCTTAATTGCTTGGCAAAGCATCTATTTATTTTCAAGCATGTTCTTCGTCTTTTGTATTTTAAGGCGGCCTGACAAATTTGTATTTTTTCTTTATGCAGATTTTTAATGAAGGTTTGAAGGTAGACAAGAATGCTAACATTCAAAAAACTGAAAGATGCAGCAATTGGATGTTCTAGGTGTGGGCAGATTGCAGTAGTTGAGAGAAGAACCGTCTTAGTCCCAAAAACTGAGATCAGAGTTGATGCCGTTGTTACAAATGTTAAAGCATTTGATTGTCAGTTAAGCAATGGGGATGTCAAGCTAAGAAACGAAGGTATGAAGCTTTCTGAAACAACTCGGCAGCGATCGAAAGGACGAAAACGAAAAATGACAATCATAAAAAGTGAAAGGCTTGCAGTATAAGATATGTGTATGTATTAGCTATTCATCTATTAGATTAAGTGGCTAAATTATGAATATGGGGACCGAGTGAATTTTTTTAGATATTAACACTCTGGTTTCTCAAGCGAGAATATGCAAACTTTGTACTCATTTACCAGTTTTCTTAGATAAGATTTCAGAATCTCAAGGGCTATTTCTTCACTATTAATTAATTGGTATATGTATCTGTTTAAATACATGGTCAAGGGCATCGTTTCAATCATGATACTTTGTCACTATATGGCACAACATAAGGGTGTTCCATATGATCGAATCTATAGATCGAAATTGAATTCTGCTTGGTTATTAGAAAAAATATTTTTCAAATATCGATTAATTTAGTTAAAATAATTATCCAATGACTCAAATTACATATAAAAAATATGATATTTTTAATCCTTATTAATGTAGGGTTGTTCATTGTTTGATTTTAATAGAATTAATCTGATCAAAATTGAATTTTGGTTTGATTAATTAGTTAACTAAAAGCATCGATTTGGTTATCAAAAGAAAAGTTTTAAAAATTTTGATTATCATATAATTTGATTAAAATAACCGAATTACCCAAATTATGTGGATAAAATATGCTATTTTTAATCCTTATATGATCTATTGTGGAAGGTTTTGAATTATTATAGACTTATCTTGTATTTATACTTTGACATTTGAATATTTGTTAGATGATTATACTTATTTAATTATAAAATATTTGAAACTTCAAATTTTAAAATGTAATTTTAACTTATTGATGTACAACAATTAAAATTTGGTTAATTTGGTTAACCAATCGAATTGATTGAAATAATTTCAATATGGTTAGTTTACATCTCCTTTGATTCAATTCAATTAACAGTTAAGAGAAATTAAAAAATTGATTAATTTGGTTAATGGAATTTTGGTTCGGTTACTAATTGAACCAGTCATTTGAACATCCCTAGAGGCTAGAGCACACATATTCATCGCCTTAATGCATTGGTTTGAATATAGTTATACGGAAGACATAGTTGCTGTTAAGGGGTAGGGCCTCATTTAGCATTTTTATTCATAGCTTTTGAGTGCAAAAATTGCATTTAACAGCAAATGTAATACCAAACAGGTAAAAAAATTGATTTTTTATAATTAAAATCATAGTTTGGCAGCTCAAATAAAAAAACTAATAAAATGAAACTTTTATCGTTTGAAAGCTAACTTATAGATATAATTATTTTGTTATCTTTACATCTCTAAACTTTTATTATTTTACATATCTTTTTATACATTTTAATTCCTCACAGTTTTACAGTAATGTCAAATATTTAAAAGATTTTAAACCACATTTTTTACCACAATTTTTAAACATACCTTTTTCAATCCAAGTTTTTTTCTAGCCCAAGCTTTTTTTAACAATAATACTAAATTTAGCCCTAAATAGATTTAATTTAATTCCCAAACACACGATAGCTATCTACTTAGAGTAGTCTTCTTAATCAAACTTAGAGATTAGCTTTATTAGTTTATACTATCATCCTTAAGAAGTAGTACTTAATGGGTTTATGATTCAAATTTCAACATTTACAACCCTTTCTCTATTTCAAAGTTCCAACATCTTTTGTACAAAAAAAAGAGTAGTCTTTTTAATCCTTTAGCAAAACAATATAGAAACTCTAGAATTTGCATGGAAATAATTAATTACATCAATTGCATGCATGACCTTTCTAATTTTATCAATTAATACCTTAAGTTTCCAAATCAATTTTAACCTTAAAGTTCTAAGTGTATCAATTTTTCAATTTAAATCATTTTCATTTTGAACTTTTTACTTTTTTAATACTTGAAAACATGGCCCAACTTCGTTTTATATTTTTCTGTTTATTATCACCTAGTACAACTTTTATCATTATTCACAATTATAACTTTCACAATATATGAATAGCTTCTATATATGTAAATGGTTAATGATAAGTGTTCTAGAAAGCAATTTATAGAAAAGTAGTAAGAAAGATCCAATCTTTAAAACATGAAGATTAATAGAAAGATATATTTTATTTTGAATAAACTAAAAATTTTGCAAAACCAAACCAAGGTTAAATCTTAACTCTTAAGCATATTTCTCTAGCTATGTACCTTAATAAGTTGAATTATAAAATGAAATTATAGATTTTTTTAACGCATATTCTTCAAATTTTACAATTAATATTGCCTAATACGAGAGTAATAGGTTGGGCTTCCTTTATTACCTATTTTTTAGTCTTTCCCAAGCATCCTCATCTGCTTTACGATTTGATACTAATCTTATTCGAAGATCTATGGTTGCCTCTCCTCATGAGTGTGCTTACACAGACTTGAATCTTGGTTCTCCTCAGTAAATGTAAGTGTTCCTTGTAAATTACTTTTCAATACATTTGTCTAAACTTTTTCACAATCATATACCACCTATCAATTATAAATGTCATATTTATGAATAGTAATTAAATTTTAAAATTAGATTGAATAATAATGTATAGAAGAATAATGAAAGACATAAGACATAGAAAGATATATTTTGCTTTTCAATAAACTAAAACTTTGCCAAAACCAAACCAAGTTTTTATCTTAACTCTTAAGCATCTCTTTCCAATTGTATATCTTAATGAGTTATAATGTAAAATAAAATTATAGATATTTTAATACATATTCTTTAAATTTTATTGTTAATATTGCCTAATACAAGAGTGATGGGTTGTGCTTCCTTTATTACCTTTTTATTAATTACTTTTCAACACATATGTCTACACTTTTTTTTAGATATAGACCACTCATGAATCGTGAATGTCATATTTATTAATAGTGATTACAAATTTAAAATTGTATTGGATGATAATGGGTAGAAAAGTAATAGAAAAGATCATAAATGATTTTATATATATATATATGACTAAGGGTGTATTTGATGGAGTGGAGAAATGGAAGGATAGAAGGGTGAAAAAAGAGAAAGAAAATGAATTTTGAATGTGTTTTTATAGGAAAGAAGACTGAGAAAAGTATTAAAAAAGGAAAAAAAAAACTTATTTTTCTCTAATAAAAATAAATTACTCCAAATTGAAATGACAAAAGGAGAGAAAATGAAAGAGATGTGATGTAAATATTTACAAGATTATCTATGACTGTTAAATTTAACCTTTTTTTTTGTCTTAATTTAAAAAAGATATAATGATAAAATAATATAATTTTTATTTTATTTTATTTATTTTCTTTCATTTTCAACTCTAGTGTACAAAAAATAAAATTTTCTTTTCATTTTTCCTACCAAGCATATCAATGAAAAACATTTTTTTTTAATCTTTTTATTTTTCTCTTTCAAGTTTTTATTTTCCAATTTTCTTTTTATCTTACCAAGTAAAACCTTAATGTTTGCATTTGATTCATTGTTAGTATATAATCTAAATATTATCAATGGATCACATAATATTATTTCATTAATATTAAACAAAAAATTTCAAAAAATCTTAATAAATAAATATAGATAACTTTACTTATTAATAGGTACTATCATATAGTTCATTTAAATTTATATATTAACAATAAATCAAACATAAATCATGTTACTAATAAATTTATAATGTATGTACTATTAATATATAAATCTACATATTATCAGTAAATTACAATATACCATTTCAAGCAAACATAAAGATAATGAAAATTTTGAGATGAATGATGAGAAATGACTTGTAACAATTTTGATAATGAAAAGTTTAATAAGTGCCTATAGATTTTTAAAATGAAAAAAAATATAATTATAATAGTTTTTTTTTGAATTTAATGAAAGTGATTGGTTTAATATAGAAAAAAGTTTCAAAAAAATTTCGGATAATATAGGCATCCGTTAAATGAAAATTTATGATGATACCAAAAATAACACTTTCTAATGTTAAGGTCATTAAAAGATGACACTTATAAAAGGTTTATATTTAATATATTGACGGTTAATAAAATTTTACATAAATTAAATAATATTATTTTATTAAAATTTTTTTAAAAATAATGTAAATAATTTATTTTTAATAAAATAATATTATTTATTTTAATAATAATATGTATTGTGTTAGTCATGAAAAGGGCTAAAGTTTGGAAGGTGGGGGGGAAGGATTTTTGAGGGGCCACCTGTTAATCCCGGTTAGGGGAGGCGGTATTGTCCAATGAGAGAGGTACGTGTGACCGGCAATGCCGAGTTCCTCGTTAGAAACGCCGGTTTGCCAAGTGGGGTGTGTTAGGGTGGGCACTGGAAAGAGAAATTCCTTCCCCACCCCCCCCCCCCCACTTGAATGGTGAAGTTGCCCATTCAAAGCAAAGGACGCAAAATTAAGCCCTTCAACCCAAATACTCAAACATCATTTTTCCTTCTTTTTTTTTTTTTTTTACAAAATTTCTTTTGAGAGACTCTGCAAATCACACATGGAACGTGGTGATGTCTACAATCGTTTTCGCAAGCATGCAAAATCAAGCTCTGGTAAAGTACCCTCCAACCAAATATTTATATAATTTTGTTTTTGTTTTTTTTTTAAAATTTTTTTAAACATACATAAAATATCCATCATCCTCTTTAATCGATAAAAACAAGAATATATATATATATATATATATTTTCTCCCATTACATTTTTTTTTATGAAAATAAGGTGTAAATGAGTTTTTATAAGATTTGATAAGCATGCATGAAGAGGTTTTTTTTTTTTAATAAAAATTTAAAATTGGTGGGAATTTGATCTTCCAATTCTGGGTTGGATTTAACATTACTTTGTTTTTTCCTTTGCATGCAGCAACATTGCAAACTTGTTTTATTGTACATCTAACAAATCTCCATTTTTATTTATTTCCTATATGTTTATATTGTCGGGGGGTTTTGGGGGGAGGGGGGTTTGAACAGATCAGATCAAGAATTACCGCTTTATGTTTATTTCCAGACCACCTTTTTGACTTCATCTAGAATTTCCTATGTTCTTACAGTAACGGCTGGTTCATTCTCGTTTTTCTTTTCACTTTTGTCTTGTTAATAATTTGTTCTTCCTTATAATTTTCACACGACAACTATAAAATCATTTTACTTTTCAATTTCGATATTATTATATTTCTCTGTATGTGTGTGTCTCTGTGTGTGTGTGTGTGTATATATACATATATATACAGTTTAAGCTTAAAAGCTTGCATGCAAGATTTAGAGGTCTACACCTTTTTTTTGGGGGGGGGGGAGGGGGGGATGAGTGAAGGCTCTATACTTCCAGTCTTTTGACACAGAAAACTCCAATTTCTTGACAAATATTTAATAACTAATAATAATTTTTTTAAAATAACAAAGAGTCGTACTTTAAAGAAAATAATAAATTTATTTAAATAATACTTCCTACGAACAAACAAAGTTTAAATCTAATTTTAATTATTTAATGATTTCATAAGGATTTTTCTTTTTCAATCTTGTTTTGCCTTTGAATAAAAGGTTTAGTTACCAAGGTCCTTTAGGTCTGTCTTTAACATGAGTTAATATATTATTTATAATAATAATAATAATAGTGTATTATTGATAATTTTTTTTTATCATTTTCAATTATTAAACGACTATATTAATTTATTAGCAATAAGTGCTTTTATACTAAAGATGAAAAAATCAAATCGGTTGGTCAAGCTAATTCAATCAAAAAATCTAATGCTACATAAAAAATTGAAAATCATTTCGGAATAATATCAATAAAAATTGAGAAAAGTTAATTTTTTAATTTTTAATTATTTTTTCAAAAATATATTTTGCAACTCATAATCTTTCATAATTAACTAATGATAATTAATATCATTAAAATAAATACACATCTTTTAATTATTTACTATACATATTATTTATTTAATATAAAAATCATTTTAAAATATTTTTAATAAATTATTTAAATAAATTAATTATTTTAATCAATTAAATTAATCAAATTAAAATATAAAAATTTTATCGATTTAACATCTTATTCAAGTTTCTTAACGTTGCTTGGGAATCGTTCAAAAATACGAAAAAGTTGAACATGCAAATACTGCTACATCTTAGTAATATGTAAAATTTTTATTGGTGTAATTATTATCATTATTATTATTATTATTATTATTATTATTATTATTATTTTGTTTGGATAAAGGGCAAAAAAATAGTTGTGGGGGGGAGGGGAGAGGATATGTCAAAACCTGGAGATCCAGAGGTGGAAAAAGGGTTTGACTCAGGGAGCTGAGACTCCCAACAAAGAATCAAAACAGTGATAGGTGGGGCCCGTCTTTTCAGGAGCCCATGGGCCCCTTCTCCAAAAGTGGGGCCCCAATTAACCGCTCGTTCGCGGCTGGAACGACGCACTTGTATCACTTAGAATTGACACGTGGCACAGCATCACACTGACAGTGAGGTGGCATTTAGTTATTACTCTTTTTCTTTTGACATTTTTTTTTTTAATATTCTATTGATTGGTTTAAATATAGAAAACTTGTAGGGAAAAAAGGCATAGATGAGGGATTAATAATAACAAATATTATTTTTGAGAAATTATTTATTAATTATATTTTTTATTTTTTAAACATGATTTTTAATGAATATTATTAAAAAAAATTTGACATTTCGAATAGAAAATGAAGTAAAGTGAGAACTGAGAAAGATGCTTCACTTTTTCAAAACTTGACCCGCTTTTTTTAATTCGTCATTTATTATTGCCTTGACTTTTTTTTAACCAAAAAAATACAATCTCTCTTCAGTAAATCGCATATATATATATATATATATATATATAAAAGAAATTTTTGTTGTAATCCAAAAATTATTTTTAAGTATGTTATTATTTGATATCAGTTAAGATGATGTTTAATAATTAGTGATTTTTTAAAAAAAAATAATGAAAATAATGTATTAAATATAATTTTTTTTAAAAAATAATAATAGATATCTATTTGCATCAATTAACCAAACACTTTTAGTATATATATATATATATATATATATATATATATATATAACAGCCATTTATATTTTAGTATCAATATTTGTTTCTGCCTTTTTTAAGGAAAAAATAAAATGAGCCGACGGTTGTGATGTAATGAAAGGAAGAAAGTAACAAAAACTGGTGAACTTCAATTTCCAATAGTTTAAATTAATAAAATTTATACCAGTAGTAAGATTCTTAATTAGCTTATGTTACGCATTGATCAAACTTCAATTTATTTTGAGAAATTATTTAAAAGCGTAATTAAAGTAATTATATTAAAGTTTACTTCTATATTAGAAAAAAAAAAAAAAAAACTATGCTATTTTTTAGCTTAATTTGTGTTCTTGGCCTTGGAGCTCCAGTTTTTGTCCTAGTAAGTAAATAACTAATATATATATATATATATGCTTCTGATTTCAGGTTTGAGCATCATACAGCATGGCAACTCTTCAAACTCCAACAAGAAGCATAATAACATCCTGAATAACACCAACTCTAGCACCATGACTCCGCCATGTATGGTACGCGAACAGGATCAATTCATGCCGATAGCCAACGTGATCCGCATCATGCGCCGCATCCTTCCGGCTCATGCCAAAATCTCTGATGATGCTAAGGAAACCATCCAGGAATGTGTCTCAGAGTACATCAGTTTCATCACCGGGGAAGCAAATGAGCGTTGCCAACGTGAGCAACGCAAGACCATCACGGCTGAGGATGTGCTTTGGGCCATGGGGAAATTAGGCTTTGACGACTACGTTGAGCCCCTCACTGTTTTCTTGACCAGGTACAGGGAGTCCGAGAATGAGAGGACTTCGCTGCGCGGGGACCCCATTTTGAAGCGTGGAATGGACTATGGGCCGATGATGATGGCCCCTTATGGCTCTGCTTTCCATATGGGACCTCACCAGGGGATTTTAGATGCTGCTACTGCCAACTCCATGGGTGGATACTATAGAGATGCTTCGGGTGGTGCTGCTGCTGGATCATCTTCACAGGCTCCTCTGACTAACAACTTTGATCCATTTGGTCAGTTCAAATGACAAGATTGAACAAAAAGGCATGCACATGAATATGAATAAACAGATAAACCATGACAAACTACCCATTGCTTAGAAATATAGGGAGAAGGTAAAGTGTATGTGTAGGCATCACTCATCAGGGTGATATTGTTTTCTTCTTGCTTAATGTACTTGAACATGTGTATATTCATTGGTATGGTATGGTTAAACAGAAACAGGACTGCTGGTGTTTTTTTTATCTTTTGCTTTAACTACCTTTTTTCTACCTTTTTTTTTTAATTTGTTTTTGTTTGTTTTACCATCCCCTTTGCTGGTAGTAGTTGTGGTCAAATGGTGCTAAGAATCTTATATCGGGTTCGGAAGATGCCTGTCAGCTTGTAAATACAAAGTCTCCACCTTTTTGTAGTCTAGTAGTAATGGCATTTCAAATTATCTTGGTTGAAGTTCACAGGAATGGCGATAAGAGTGCTCTTTATTGGTAAGAAATTAAAATTGCTGCTTCTCGACAAATGAAAACAAATTACCCCATTGGTCATAGGGAATGCTTATTTGATCAAAAATGGTCTTTTACAGATAAGAAATAGAAAAATTATTAATATGATCAGTTAGTCGATCGTCATTTCCCATCTGATTTCAGGTACAAATGCTGTTTTCTGATATAATCAATCACTTCATCCACGGTCAAATATTTTATAGACAATCCTCTTGAAATGCATTCTCTGAAACAAATGAAGAGAAACAAGGGATCTCCATCAAAATTTGTCTTGAAAACGAAGTTAAGTACATCTTTCAGCACTCTCATACCCCCATAACTAATGCTGTTTACCTCAGTCTAGTTGAACTGATTTGGTTCGGTACAAGTTCGTCAACGATTTTAATGTTATCCTGAAAGAAACAAAAGCAAATGTACCAAAATTAGTGAGATAGGCCTTTATCCTAAAAGAAACCAGCATATACGACTTGTGGTGCACTCCAAAGTTCCTTTCCGGAATTGACCTTAAAATATCACCAACGTAATGAACAGGAATTAAGACTTTGATTTGCTTCTTGTGAAAAAGTGGAAAGAAAAGAATAGAGAAATCCGCTAACCCTGTTTTCATTCAAAATTTCATCATTGCTGATGATTTTTTCCAAATCTTGTCCTTCTCTACGAATGCAAACAACGCCATAATCTTCGCATATGGTTCTAACCTGAAATTTGATACAAATATCCAAGGGTAGTACCTTCATATTAAACTTATCATAGAGCTCAATGCATTAACAGAATAATATAAACCTTAATATCCCCATTATGCATATACCTGCTCAGGGATCCAAAACCCAGGAATGCTGAAAGATTGAAGTAAATCAGAACCACAAACAAGCATGACTTTAAGGGATTCTACACAAAGACAGATATCATTATTAGTATCTCAGCCGGTGGAGGAACAATGAGCAAATTACAGCATCAGAAGCAGAGCTAAAGGTGAAAATAAATAAAAAGGGAGTAAAATTGTTGAGTTAATATGATAGATCATGGAGACAGTTCCTTAAAAACAGAATCTAATCTTTCAATGCAATCAAGTATCAACCCACTCTTACAAACTGATTTAATGTATGGCTAGATCTATAAATTATGAGTATCGGTGTGTGCGTCTGTAACATTCGTAAAGTGCGGAAAGAAAGTATAGGTTTATGCTTACATACCCTTACGTATCAGTCCACTGTCAGTCAAGTAGCTCTTGACTCGAGAAAGAACACTTAGAGTCCGCTGAAAGGAGCTTTGACTAGCCTGTAAAAGAGAATGAAAAAAAAAAAAAAATTTTGAGAACTTGCAAAGGCAAATCATAATTTGCAATGCAATAGATATTCCTTACAAGTGAACTCGGATTTTCCAACAAATTTGCAAAAAAAAAAAAGAGAGAGAAAGAGAAATAGTACCTCCCAAGGATCAACCATAATAAATTCAGAAGTTTTGCAGGCTAGATTGCACAACTCGATACGATGTTCAGCAGCTATAAGGCCCTGCATCACCAGTCAAAGCTACTCAATTGTTGTATATAACAACAGAACAAGATAGCACATAGAAATAGTGAGCTGTTATCCACTAAATTATTCGTTTTTGGATTATTATTCCATGCACTAGTGATTGATTTCTATCAAATTTGGACAAGCAAATGATTTACCATTTCTCCAGATGCTACTGAATCAAAACGAAATATCTATTGTAAATTCTAATATTAATAATTCAGAAAAGAAGAAGAAGAAGAAGAAGAAGAAGAAGAAGAAGACGAAGAAGAAGAAAAGACTAACATTTTTCTTGTATGCATCATTCACAGGTGACATATAGCCACCTATAACACAAAACCCATCCGAATTCAACGCATCTCTAGCCAGTTCTAACCATTAAAAACAATAAAAAAAAAGAAATCAAAAGCAATAAAAAATGAAAAATAAAGTAATAAATAAATAGGAAAAAAGAAAGGTAAAAACTTACCAAACATGCGTAAGTGCATCAAAGTAGGAGGATTGAAGCTTCCAGTAGCTACTAAAACTACATATATTTTGCCCCCACTTTGATTAAATTAAAACAAAAAAAGCGGCCGAGAGAGAGAGAAATTAGATAATTTGCAATGAAATAAACAATAAAATTTATTAAAATGAAAATCCGAGAAAGTAACTTACTTGGCTAATGATGGTAGAGATAGTTTATCCAAAGGCAACGGAATTTCCATTTAAGAAATTGGTCTGTAGTATTTTACATTTAGCAAAATTCAGGGATTAAAGAAAACAGAGTTTTATGGAATGAATCGAAAGGTCTTTGAAGAAAACCCAAAAGAGGAAAACGGGGAAGAAAAGCTGATGAGAGAATTCCAAAGAAGTGAAATGTGATGACAATTATTAAAATAGGTGAAAGCAGAAAAAATAATATCAAAATAATAATAATTATTAAAATTATTAATAAGTTTCCTCTATTTTTTGGCTGCCTTTTGTCACGGCAATAATTCACAATGAATTAAATTTTAAATTAGAAAATAACAAATAAATTAAATCTTAAATTATCTTAAACCTTGAATTATTATTTAAAAAATAATAAAAATAAAAATAAAAATATTTTAAATTAAATCTTAAATTACTAAATAAAAATAATAAAAAAATTTTATATTATATTTTGAATTACTAAATAAAAAATAATAGAATTAAAAAATATTTTATATATTATTATGTATTATTATATAATACATAATATGTCCCCCCAAACGCGCACACACATACACATATATATATATATATATTATAAGAGAAGTCGGTTTCTTTGTAAAGGAATTGACTTTCCTTTTTTTATATTATATATAATATACGTTTTATATATTCAAATACTATTTAAAAATAATAAAAATTAAAAAATATTTTATATTAGATTTTAAACTATTTTTTTTAAAATTAAAATAACATATATTTTATATATTATATAATACACAAATTATATAAAAAATTATATATAATATAGATTATATAATACACATATAACACAATACAAAATATTAGAAACACAATATAATATAATAATATATTATATATAATAAAAATAAAAAATATTTATATTAAATCTTAAATTATTTTTGAAAAAATTAAAAATAATATATATTATATATAAATTACATAATATATATTATATTAATATATATTATATAAAAAATAAAAATATTTTATATTAAATCCTAAATTAATATTTAAAAAATAATAAAAAATAAAAGATATTTTTATTAAATTATTTAAAAATAATAAAAATATTTCATATGAAATTTTGAATTACTATTTAAAAATAATAATAATTAAAAATATTTCATATAAAATCTAAAATTATTATATAAAAATAATAAAAATAAAAAAATTTATATTAAATCTCAAATTACTATATATAAATAATAACTAAATGTACGAATGACTATAAGTAAATGTATGAATGACTATAATTAAATGTACGAGTGATTATAACTAATTACATGAAGGACTATAATTAAATGTACAAATGACTATAACTAAATGTACAGCTTACCATAATTAAATGTACGAATGAGTATAACTAAATGTACATTTAATTATAGTCATTTGTAACTCATCCGTGCATTTAGTTATACTCATCCATACATTTAGCTATAGTGAATCGTACATTTATTTATACTCATTAGTACATTTAGTTATGGTGAGTTATACATTTAGTTATAATAATTCGTACATTTAGTTATAATGAGTCATATATTTAGTTATAATTATTCGTACATTTAGTTACTCTCATTCATATATTTAGTTGTGGTGAATCATATATTTAATATAGTCATTCGTACAGCTAATTATGATAAGTCATACATTTAGTTATACATTTAGCTATGATGAGTCATATATTCATTTATAGTCATTCATGCATTTAGTTATGGTGAGTCGTTTGTTTAGTTATAGTCATTCATGCATTTAGTTATTATTTTTATATAGTAATTCGATATTTAATATAATTTTTATTATTATTTTTATATAATAATTTAAGATTTAATAAAAAAATATTTTTAATTATTATTGTTTTTAGATAGTAATTTAGAATTTTATATAAAATAATTTTTACTATTTTAAATAATTTAATAAAAATATCTTTTATTTTTTACTATTTTTAAATAGTAATTCAAGATTTAATATAAAATATTTTTATTTTTTATTATATAATATATATTAATATAATATATATTATGTAATTTATACATAATATATATTATTTTTTATTTTTATATAATAATTCGAGATTTAATAAAATATTTTTTATTATATATAATATATTATTATATTATATTTATAATATATATTAGATATGTGGGACTTGTTGCAAATGAGTTGCTACATTCACAACACTTATGCATGTCTTCCCTTTTGCAAAGAAATTAAGTAACAATTCAGATGGTCTAACATTACGTTAAGGAACAAAATGAAACTTTGTTGTCTGCAGCGGCTCGACGTTCTTGCTAATTACAATGTCTTTTATCATTCACTTCAGGCCTATGTGCTGATGGGACCTTTACATAATAGAGATGAATCAAAACAAAAGTAGACAACAAGATAATTAATAATTTTAATAATTTTATTGTTAATTATTTTTTACTTTTATCTTTTTTAATAATTATTATTATTTTTCACTTTTCTGAAATGCTTCCAAAGTTGATTATTCCTTCTCAACAACGACAGCGTATGACTAACGTAAATTTTTTTTCTTCAACAACGCCGTGTTGCTGGGGCTCGAGGAAACGACGTCGTTATTTTGAATGATTAAGATGGAGCCTAGTTTTCTCTCAAATAAATGCCCCATTTTTCAATTACCGCTACGTATTGTGTAGCTGAAGGATGAAATGGCGTCACTTGGTATCACTCCCGACGTTGCTGAGACTGCTTTGGTACAAGGACTCACCCTTTCTGGAAAACTTTGGAGGTTGAAGAAGAAATACATACATATATATATATATATATATACACGGGACTCGTTCCAACTAGGCTGCTACATTTACAACACTTACGCACGTCTTCTCTTCTGCAAAGAAATTAAGTAACAATTCAGAGGGTCTAACGTTACGTTAAGGAACAAAATGAAACTTTGTTGTCTGCAGCAGCTTGATGCTGTTGCTAATTACAATGTCTTTTATCATTCACTTCAGGCCTTTGTGCTGATGGGACCTGTACATTACATAATAGAGATGAAACAAAATAAAAGTGTTCCGTGACCCAAGAACACTAATTATAATCTTCTAGTTGATGCCCTTCTCACTTAGGCTAGGGAAGTAGCTCATTTAACGGTGATGTGCTTTTGAAGGACTTCGAAAGGGAAGGGGAATAATATCTTAGCTCAAATTCAATTCCCTTCGTTTTTGGATATCATGGAACCATAGAAAGCATGCTTTTCCCTAGGTAAACTAGTTAAAAGTTACAAATGTAATAAGTTATATTAGGGATTACAATGTCATGCTAAAATATTTTAAAGAAGTAAATGGTGCATTAAATAAAAAAGGAAAAGTTTTTGAATAAATAAGCAGGTGTGCTTTCGTCAATCGTGTCCTTTAAAAAAAGAAGAATTATCGCATGACAAGTGGTATCAAAGTCAATTATTGATTACCGATATCACAAGATTTAACATCGAATATCTCAAAGGCATGATAGGCAGAAATAATGAAAAAACCTACGACGGAGCATATTATAAGAGAAAAAAAATATCATGTTAAGCATTTTAAAAAAATAAATATTATGCATAAATTTCTCGTAAGATAAAAAAATAAGACACATAAATAAATATATTGTATATCCAATAAAAAATATTTAAATAAAAAAATATCACATTAGACGTTCTAAAAAATAAATAGGATACATTAATTCTGCTACAAATAAAAAGGATAAAATTTTGATCATATAAGCAATTGCATTAAAATTCTTGTTATTGGACTCCGTTTTATCATGGGATCCGAACTTCCCTTCTTTTTAACAAAACTTATCACTGATTGACTTCCAAGTGTCAAAATGCACTTGCCAACGTGTCTTAACAAATTTTTTTGCATACTTTTTTTGCCCCTATCCCTCGTCATTAAAAGTAAAACTGCCCATAGTAGTTTGGTAAAAACTGTTTGGCATGTATAATTAATCTTGGATGGGTTGAGGAAGGTTATTTAGAATCTAATTTATTAACGTAAGATCTATTTGCCTTTTTTTAGATTTTGTTTGATTTTTATTTTTACTACTTACTTTTTTAATTCCAATTTATGAATTCAAAAACATTAAAAAAAGAAAGAAAGAAAGAA
>JBBYHM010000026.1:1695100-1744394 GCA_038381775.1 Adansonia rubrostipa
AAAGAAAGAAAGAAAGAATACATTTGAATATAAAAATGAAACATAGTTTCAATTAAAATTAACGTTAAAAACAATCCATAAGATATAAAAGAAAAAAAAGAAAAGAAAAACTCTTGTTTCTTTTGACAGATGATATTTTTCATTTTTCTTTTCTTTCTGTATTTCCTTTCTAAGGAAGAGTCAATATGCATAGCACCTTCTTTAATATAGCAATTACCATGTTTGATGAACTTAGCTGTCAGTAGTAGTAATGAACCAAAATGCAGATTTTGGCAAGTCAATAAAAATCATATAGAAGTGTCTCAATTAGCTCTCATGGAAGCAGATCCTTTACCCATTTGATCAAATTCTGCCAGAGTTTTTTTAAATCAATCCTTTTTTTTCCCATTATATGGGTGGTCCTTATTTACACTTGATTAAGTCCATCATCATCTCCACACTTCAAGACTAAGCCATAGTACTTGTTTATATTATAATTCGTAGTTTCTTGTTCTCGAAAGAAAGTATTTTTTAATTCAAAAAAAAAAAGGAAAGTATTTTTACCACTATATCTTTAGTTTTATTTATATATTAAACTAACCAAGATGAGTTGAGCTCCCTAACTAAACAACTGATAAATAGTGTAAGGGCTATAAAATCAATGTCCTTCTTCAACAGTTGATGGATTGGAGAGCTGAAAGAGAAATCTGCCAACATTTAAATTTGCCATCCAATTGTGTCTGAAGACCACTTCTTTAGCATTTGTAAATTTTTAACAAAAAATTCTAAAAATTCTTAACTCTATATGTTTAACTTTTGCCTTCAAGAAAACAAAGAAATAAATCCCTCTATTTTTTGTTCTTTTGTTTTGCTGATGCTTCTGAGTAATAATACAGCTTGCAATTCAAGCAAGGTTCATTAAAAAGTAGACTTGTTTGCCTTCCAACTGGAATTGGTTAACTGGTTAATTAGTTACTAAGAAAAGGGATTTGGTCTATAGGTTATATATAAGCATTTCTCCATTCTTTCAAGGTTGTCTCCCTTGACAAAGTTCCAAATTTTTAGTAACCATAATCGGTTTCTTGCAAACTTGTATAACTCCAATTCGATGTACACAATACTGTAATACAACAAGAGTTTAAGAGTCGAAAAGAAAGGAAGAAAACTAGCTAAAAATAGGTTGTAAAGGGTGTATATTTGTACTGTCGTTTGGGAATGTAATTTGTGATTGAGGCATTGTCGTTTTGGTTTTTTGCAAGAGGAGAAAGATGGCAATGGAGGAGGTGGAAGCTGGCAAGAGCCCTCAATCACCATTTCCTGAGAAACTTCAATCTGCAGACAATGTAGAAGGTAGCTTTAGTTTCTTGTTTTCCAAATGCTGGAGTTAGTATTATATATCTAACCATTTTTCTTCTTTTTTTTTTTTTTTCCTTTGCGAAAGATGAAGTGGATGACAATCCCATTGAGGAAGTTAGGCTCACGGTTCCAATTACAGATGACCCGACAGAACCAGCTTTAACATTTAGGACATGGGTTCTTGGTCTACTATCTTGTTGTCTTCTTTCATTTGTGAACCAATTCTCCGCCTATCGTCACGATCAACTCTATCTCTCATCAGTATCAGCACGAACAATTGCTCTCCCTATAGGGAAGCTAATGGCCGCAACTCTGCCAAACACCGAAATTCGAGTTCCATTCACACGGTGGTCATTCTCGTTGAATCCAGGGCCGTTCACTTTGAAAGAACATGTTCTGATAAGTATATTTGCCAACTGTGGAGCTGGGATACGGACGAAATTCGGTTGCTCGGATACGGATGGGCTGGCATATTCAGAAAATTCCTAGTTGATTCACCTTACATGTGGTGGCCAGCAAATCTGGTCCAAGTTTCTTTGTTCAGGTACTTCACTCCTTTTTCCTATCATTCAAAAGAATATCAGATGCAATGTTCCCTGATTTAGTCTGTCAAATTGAACATCTTGTCATTGTAAACTATAGGACTTTACATGAGAAGGAAAAAAGAGAAAAGCGGGGGACATACAAAGCTACAATTCTTCATCATAATTTTCATACCAAGCTTCGCTTAGTAAATCATACCAGGCTACCTTTTCCAATCAATATCAGCTTTTTCCTTTGTTTGATTGATTTGGAAAGATTCAGTCATTATCCAGCAGATAGGATCGGGCCTAAACGGCTTTGGCATTGGCTCATTTGTCCACTGTAGCGGCCTTCTTTGGAAGTCCTCTTGCCACACCTTTATTTGCCATAATCAAGATCCTGGTTGGGTTCATCTTTGTTTTTCTATGTCCTTACTCCCATAGCTTAGTGGTCAAACGCATTCCAAGCTAGACGATTTCCCTTGCTTTCTTCTCATAGTTTTGACGCTGCTGGTCAGACTTACAACATTTCTAGAATTTCGAATGAGAAAACTTTTAACATCAACCTACCTGAGTATGACAATTATAGCAAACTCTATGTGAGCGTCACATTTGCTTTCCTCTATGGATTGAGCTTTGCATCTCTCACGGCCTCCATTTCTCATGTCGCCCTGTTTGAGGGAAAGTAAGCATCTCTCTAGCTCAAACAGCACATTTTTCTTACTGATCTCAAATTTTCCTCATTACCTTCTAGCCAAAAAAATAAATAAATAAATAAATCTTTGTTTTGATAATTCTATTCCTTTTCTTCGATGGCTTTTTTTTCTTAACCAAATAAATAGAACAATATAGAAAATGTGGAGAAAGACAACAAGTTCGGTGAAAGATAATTTTACAGATGTGCACGCAAGGCTGATGAAGAAGAATTATGAGGCAGTCCTGCAATGGTAGTTTCAAGTTATCTTAATTTCAATGGTGGCCATTTCCATCTTTGCCCGTGAAGGTTTTGGCACAGATCTCCAGCTTCCATGGTGGGGAGTTCTGCTAGCCTGCGCAATTGCTCTGTTTTTCACCTCACCTATTGGGATAATTCAAGCCACAACGAATATGGTACAACTAATATTCTTGAAGAAATAGCATTAGATATATAGTAATGTAGATTTTATTCCAAATTCCCTAAGCATGACATTTTTTTTTTTATGTGCAGCAACCGGGGTTGAGTGTGATTACGGAATTGGTTATATGGTACATGTATCCCGGCAAGCCTCTTGCAAATGTTGCTTTGAAGACTTATGGCTATATCAGTATGGTACAAGCTCTCAACTTCAAAGGAGACTTCAAATTAGGTCATTGTATGAAGATCCCTCCCAAATTGATGTTCATTGTACAGGTTAAAAAAAAAAGTTGTGATTTTTGTTATGTTGCTTTCGTTTTATTTAATATGAAATTTATATTATATATTCCTAAATCCTAACATGCTTCCTCTTCTTCTTGGTCCTATGAACATTCAGCTTTGTGGAACTATAGTTGCTTCAACATGCTACTTTGGAACAGCATAGTGGCTACCGTCGAGTATTGAGCATATATGTGATCCTGCTTTATTGCCCAAGGGAGTCCCTGGACATGCCCTGGTGATGATGTATTTTACAAAGCTTCAATTATTTGGGGAGTTGTAGGCCCGCCGAGAATGTTCACAAACAATGGCAACTACCTGCAGATGAGCTGGTCCTTTCTGATTGGCCTGCTTGCCCCGGTTCCAGTGTGGTGGTTATCACGCAAATTCCCGGAGAAGAAATGGATTAGGTTAATACACATGCCTATGACCTTTGGAGGTGCGGCGGGCATGCCATCAGCTAAAGCTGTGCATTATATTTGTTGGGGAACTTTTCGAATTTTCTTTAACTGGTAAGCCTATAATCAGTACAAGCAATGGTGGGCTAAACATACATATATCTTATCTGCTGCTTTGGATGCTGGGATTGCTTTCATGGGAATGCTCCTTTACTTGACCCTTCAATTCCATGATATCGTCGGTCCAGAGTGGTGAGGTCTGGACGCCTCTGACCATTGCCCCTCGGCACATTGTCCCACAGCACCCGGGATTATATCTAAAGGATGCCCTGTTCTTTGAAACGACGAAATTTGCACAGCAAAACAAACCAACAAACAAAGCTTTAGGCTTTTCTTCTCTCCATCCATCAATGGTAGAAGTTAGAACTGCCTCCGCTCAATGTTCACGAGGTTATAATGCACGATACAGTGCGGAAAATTCATTTGTTTTAAAGATACAACCTCGTATTGAAAGATGTTGGGACTTTCCTTTTGCTAAAACATCATTTCTTTTAAAGCTGCAGCCTCGTATTGAAAATTTTGATTCATTTTGTTTTACAAATTCAATTTGCAATTAGCAGGAAAAAATACACATCGACACGGCCAACAACTAACCCCATTGGCAAGGTCAAAACATAATGCATTGGTAGAGCATTCAAAACAGGGAAATTAGATTACCTATAATGTGTCATTCATACATTTTCTTTATTTAGAAACGAAACACATTTTATACACAAAACATATATCATGAGCATACTTTTACCATTCATCTTATTAGTATATAATCCATCCTTAGATATATAGTAGTATTAAAATCTGAAAATACAGACTTTTCCAATGATATTGCAACATTGTACTTCCTAATAATAGTAATCTAGATGGAATAAATTGAGTAATTTAAAAAATAAAAAATAAAGAAAAAACCAAAGCGCAATTCATGTTCTTGGCATGTTCTTCTGGTTATATAGTTGGTATTATATGAGAAGTAGTTCATTAAAACAAGGGGCAGGCAGGCATGGAATGGAAAGCATGTGGTCTACCAGCCAAGACTCTTTCCTTAATATATAGGCAAGCATTTGGTTCATTACAGTTGATTTACTTCACTTTTCACCCACTTATATAGACAGACAGTTATTACTTAAGCTTCTTGTTGGAATTGTTTTCAATTATGGAAACTAGAAAAGAGGGTGAAATTGAAGACATGCCATTGTCCCCTCCAATAATGGGGTCTATGCAGATTGCGGGAAGCAATGGTTTTGGTCACAATATTGAGTTCATGTCCCAGGCTTACCTTAGAAATAGGTATTCCGAGATCGATATCGAGGACTACACTGTGTATATTGATAAAGATCACCCTCTTCCAATATTTCTCAAGGTATAAATATGTAGTTGTCAGGTTTCTTAAATTTGTTTTATTTTCTTAAATCAGTTTTAACTTTTCATGATCTGGGTTTCACGAATGAAGTTTGAAGATGTGGAGTACAAGGTTAGAAATAGCCAAGCCCCCTCCATCAACCCAGTGAGAGCAGTGGTGTCAAAGTTAGCCTCACAACTGAGCTCCGAGCAAGATAAATACAAGGAGATCCTGAGAGGTGTAACAGGCAGCACGGGCCCTGGTGAAGTCCTTGCACTAATGGGTCCTTCTGGTAGTGGCAAAACAACCTTGTTAAAGATACTAGGTGGAAGATTGACAGATAATATTAAAGGAAATATAACATACAATGACATCCCTTACAGTCCCGCTCTTAAGCGAAGGTTAGGCAAATTTTATAGAAGCTTTTCTTTTTTCTGACATCCAATGGATTTCAAGTCTTTTTTTTTTTTGCAGGATTGGATTTGTGACACAGGATGATATATTGCTCCCTCAACTAACTGTAGAAGAAACCTTAGTTTTTTCAGCATTTCTTAGACTTTCTAGTGACATGAGTCTGCAACAAAAGTATGCAAAAGTAGAGATGATTATGAAGGAGCTAGGTCTTGAAAGGTATGAATCAAATAGGGATAATATGGAGACCTTTCAAAAGGAAGATTTATGATTTACCTTTTTCTAAGTGATATATCTGTTGCATAACCACAGATGTCGTCACACAAGAATTGGGGGAGGATTGGTCAAAGGAATATCAGGCGGAGAAAGAAAAAGAACTAGTATTGGTTATGAAATTCTCGTTGATCCTTCGTTGTTGTTGCTTGATGAACCAACTTCAGGTCTTGATTCCACTTCTGCCAATAAACTTATTCAAATTCTTCAAGGAGTTGCAAAGGTATCTTAATCCCACGTTAGCGCATTTTATCCAGCGTTTGACCAAAATATCTACAAAATATACTTTCCTATATAAAAGTTGAGTAAAGATTGTGCTTGATGGTCTCCAGGCAGGGAGAACTGTAATCACAACAATTCATCAGCCATCGAGCAGAATGTTTCACATGTTCGACAAACTTTTGCTGATATCAGAAGGCTACCCTGTTTACTCTGGGAAGGCAAGAGAGTGCATGGAATATTTTTCATCTTTGCAGTTCATCCCTGAAATAGCAATGAATCCAGCTGAGTTCTTGCTTGATTTAGCAACTGGCCAAGTTAATGACATAACCCTGCCTGATGATCTAGTGGCATCTCAAGGAACTGCTGATTCTGACATAGATGTGATCAAAGTATAAAAGCTTTTAAACTCTACAATTTAGTGGGTATTTGATTCCCTTTTTTTTTTGTTTGACCGTCTTCCTCTCAAACTTTTTTCTTTACATTATATTAGTATCTTCAATTCAAGTATAAAACTCATTTGGAGCCAAAAGAAAAGGAAGAGAATCATCGAAGTACCAAGGCACCGCAGCATCTTCAACTGGCCATTCAAGTTAAGAAAGACTGGACAATAACTTGGTGGGAGCAGTTTCTCATAATAATGAAGAGAACCTTTCGTGAAAGGCGGCGGGACTACTTTGATAAGCTAAGGCTACTACAATCGCTAGGAGTTGCGGTCTTGCTAGGCCTTCTTTGGTGGCAATCTAGTGCTGCAACTGAGGCTCAACTGAGGGATCAAGTAAAATTCCCTAACCTCATTTTACAAATCTTTGATCCTGTTACCTTAAGGCAATATGAGTAAATTGCATTTCCACACTCTTTATTTTAGGTTGGACTGCTATTCTATATCTGCATTTTCTGGACATCTTCATCACTTTTTGGAGCAGTATATGTTTTTCCTTTTGAAAAGATCTATTTGGTGAAAGAAAGGAGAGCAGACATGTACAAGTTAAGTGTATACTATGCGTGCAGCACTCTATGTGACATGGTGGCTCATGTTTTATATCCTACATCATTCATGTTGATTGTCTATTTCATGGCTGGCTTTAAGAGAACAGTCGTTTGCTTCTTCCTGACAATGCTTACCATCTTATTGATAGCTGTTATAAGCCAAGTAAGTCGAGCAATTCCCGATATAAGACTTTTTTTGTTTAACTTTAAAGACTCAAATGGAAGTAGAAAGTTGTTCTTGCAGTCCTGGACTGATGAAATCTTTAACTTTACAAATGAAAAAAAAAAGGGAGCAGGGGAGCTATTTGGAGCTGCAGTTTTGAGTATTAAAAGGGCTGGAATGATGGCCTCTTTGGTGTTGATGTTGTTTCTTCTCACTGGAGGTTATTATGTTCAGGTACTGTAAATACTATGACAACTGCTTTCAAGTCTTCATTGGGGGGTAAAAAAATATGCAGCTATGATGAGTTCACTAAAATGTGCAAAATATTGTTTTGTTTGCAGCATATCCCAAAATTTATGCGGTGGATGAAGTACTTATCCTTCATGTACTATGGGTTTAGGCTTCTAGTGAAAGTGCAATACTCTGGAGACCAATTGTATGAATGTCAAAGCAAAGGCGGATGCCGGACTCTACAGAATTCGCCTTCATTTGACACAGTTAACCTAGATGGTGGCTTGCAAGAAGTATGGATTTTACTTGCCATGGCAGTCGGCTACCGCTTTTGTGCTTACTTTTGCCTGCGCAAGAGAATTAATGCATGTCATATTTGAGCAGATTCTGCATTGCTGATAAGTTATATGTAACAAGACAATTAGAGATGGAAGTTTGAGGGGGCTTTGATTATTCCTACTCCTTCCTTCCTGTTACGTTTTAAATTCCTTCCAAGCATTTCGATGTACGAAAGGATAGGAAAGAAATCCAGGAATTAGGATTTAAGAATGCGCAAATGTTTTAATATAAACATGTCGTTAAACCATCAAGGTTTCATGCATATACAGAGAAATTTGTTTTGACTGTGAAAGTAAGAAATATTATTATTATTATTTTAGTAATAATTATGGGCCATGGGTGTTTTGGCATACTATCTGCTGGGTGGAATCTTTTCTAGTGTCAGTGGCCTAGCAGAAACCGTGATAAAAATTCCTGCCTGCACGAGAGCCCTTCTTCTTCTTCTTGCTCTTCAAGCTCTTCTGTAATATAAATAATGCATATCAAAATGTATGATACAAGCATTCCCTAGCAAGGACCAATGTAGTGCACATGTCGACATGTCTAGAAGTAGAGTATTGGATATTCAAATTCTCCAACCAGGGAATGCAAGCACGTTATTAGTTCACCATCGTAAAGGTGCAATGAGAACACTAGAATAGCAATACACATTCACACGACATATATTACTCATGGGCTTGGATCGGGCTGCAAGTATAAGCTCTAAATCTTTTCACTTAAACAATCGTTATTATTATTATTATTATTATTGTATTAATTATTAGTGAGAAAAAAAAAGTTGATGAAGTCGTGATATATCCTTTAACATATACCAAAAAGCTAAAATTATCATATTCAAAAGTATTTCACAGGAAAAGCATATATATTATAGAATCATTTATGAAACAAAATCTCTTTACCACACAGCAAACAAGTGTGGAAGAGTACGCTAGTTTTATATTCTCACTTCATTATTCAACAAGTAAAACCTACTATTTTGAAACCTACTCATTTTTGTTTTACAGAATCTGGTGAAAATGGTAAATTCCGCTACTAATCCAATTTTTTTTTATCATACATGTACAAATCAATTTACAAATTAAATTCGTTTACTGAACGTACAATTTTAAGTTACTAGGAAGTTAAATATTTGGGAAATTTTTTAAATGGTGGTTTGGATATAATTTCTTACCAAGTTGACACTAATTGACCATTGCTTACGGACATAACTTTGTTGTATGGCAAAGGTGCATAACATCCTAACCAACCACGGAAGATCAGGTAGTACTAAAACACTACATTAATCGATAACCAAAAAAAAATACATTAATATTCCAAAAACAAAAAGCATTTAAGACATCTCCAAATTCCAAAATCACCAAAACCTCAAAAGAAGCACCAAACAAAATGTAAAACCACTAAAATATTGCAGCGACCTTCAAAACAGAATAAAGAAGTACTAATTAAAGTTCAAATCAAAACATGTTAAGCTTAGTCAACTTCCTCCATCTTGCTGCCTTCTGCATCAGCATCCTCCAATGGGGGCATTTCGGCGTCAGCATCAGCATCACCTGCATCCTCATCAATGCTCAACCCCAGTTTCAACATCCTATGGATTCTGTTACCAAAGGTGTTGGGGTCTTCAAGGCTGAAGCCAGAGGTGAGGAGAGCAGTCTCAAAGAGCAGGAGAACAAGATCCTTCACAGACTTGTCATTCTTGTCCGCATCAGCTCTCTTTCTCAGCTCTTCCATGATGGGATTCTCGGGGTTTATCTCCATGGTCTTCTTGCTTGACATGTACCCAGCCATGCTGTTATCCCTCAAAGCCTGAGCCTTCATGATTCTCTCCATGTTGGCGGTCCAACCATACTCACCAGTGACTAAACAGCAAGGAGAATCAACCACACGGTCAGAGACAACAACCTTCTCAACCTTATCACCCAACACATCCTTGATAACCTTGCAAAGACCCTCAAACTTCTCCTTCAAAGCTTCCTTCTTTTTCTTCTCATCCTCACTCTCATCAAGTTTCAGACCTTCTTTGGTAGCAGACACGAGCTTTTTGCCCTCAAATTCTTTGAGCTGACCAACAGCATACTCATCAATAGCATCAACCATGTAAAGGACCTCATAACCCTTCTTCTTCAGCTTCTCAAGGAATGGGGAGTTCTCAACAGCCTTCTTACTCTCACCAGTGATGTAATAGATATCATTCTGACCATCCTTCATTCTGGTCACATAGTCCTTCAAGCTGGTCATCTCATCACCACTCTTGGTGGAGTGGTATCGGAGCAATTCAGCAATCTTAGTTCTGTTCTGAGAGTCCTCATGTATACCAAGCTTAAGGTTCTTGGAGAAGGCCTCGTAGAACTTGTTATAATCTTCCTTGTTCTCAGCTATTTCAAAGAAGAGCTCAATGCACTTCTTCACCAAGTTCTTACGTATAACCTTCAAGATCTTGTTCTGCTGCAACATTTCCCTTGAGATGTTGAGAGGAAGGTCCTCTGAGTCAACAATACCCTTCACAAAGCCAAGGAATTCAGGAATCAGCTCCTCACAGTTGTCCATGATAAAGACACGTCTGACATACAGCTTGATGTTGTTGGGCTTCTTCCTTGTGTCAAAGAGATCAAAAGGAGCTCGTTTGGGAACAAAGAGGATAGCCTTGAACTCAAGCTGCCCCTCAACTGAAAAGTGCTTGACAGCCAAATGCTCTTCCCAATCATTCGTAAGGCTCTTGTAGAAGGCAGCATATTCTTCCTTCGTAATCTCCTCTGGCTTCCTCATCCAAATGGGCTTCTGCTTGTTCACCAAAGACCACTCATGTGAGACTTCCTTAATCTTCTTCTTTTTCTTCTCTTCCTTCTCCTTTTCCTCATCAACATCCTCAACTTTCCCTTCTTCATCCTTCTTATCCTCCTCATCCTCATCATCAGAAATCTCCTTCTCTGTAGTCTTCTCAATCCATAGGGAAATGGGATAGCTAATGAATTCAGAGTGCTTCTTAATCAAGTCCTTCAGACGGCGCTCCTCAAGGTACTCAAGCTGGTCTTCTTTCAAGAAAAGAGTAATCTTAGTACCCCTGCCAAGGTTCTCCCCAGAGGTATCCCTGGTGACAGTGAAGGACCCACCAGCTTGGGACTCCCACACATACTGCTCATCATCATTGTGCTTTGTGGTAACAATTACCTTCTCAGCAACCAAGTATGCTGAGTAGAAGCCAACACCAAATTGTCCAATCATGCTAACATCAGCACCAGCAGCCAATGCCTCCATGAATTCTTTGGTCCCAGACCTTGCAATGGTACCAAGATTGTTCACCAAATCTAAATAACAACGATATAATAACATTAACGCCCCTTTTTTATTGAAAACTCCACAACTAAATGCACAAGAATTACTGAAGCCAATAAATAAAAAAACACTTACCAGCCTTGGTCATGCCAATACCACTGTCAATGATCGACAGCGTGTTGTTAGTCTTGTCTGGAACTATGTGGATGAAGAGCTCTGGCTGAGCATCAAGCTTGCTCTTGTCTGTCAAACTCTCAAATCTAATTTTGTCCAAAGCCTACAAGAAACAGTTTTAACATGAAAAAATATTACTAATCACACCTAAAGCCCCATTAATTAGCATCATCTTATGCATATTAGATTCACGAGATCATTCTTATTCACTCTTTTACATTCGTAAAAACCACCAAAAAAAAGTACAATGTTTACTAACATGCAGCATTCATTAAGCTTCAAGAAACAGAGACTCGCGGCCTACTATAAAGATAAAAATTTTTTTTTACTCTCAACGCCTTGAAAATTCATCACTTTTAAACGAAATCATGAGAATACATCAAATGCTAAAAATAGAAACTTTCATTAACAAAAGCAATACGCAAATCAAAATGAACAAGCAACAAACAGATCATTACGTATTAAACATCAGATAAACGCATATTTGATACCAAGAAAAGCCTAAAATTTATATCATACAAATAAAACAAACAAAATCCATCAACATCAAAGCATGAAAGATCAGATCCATTAAATCATGCATTTAAAAAAAATTAAAAAATGCCCAATATTCTCAAAATTTTCAAACAGAAAAAAGAAGATAGAGGGCTTACATCGGAGGAGTTACTGATGAGCTCACGAAGAAAGATCTCCTTGTTGCTGTAGAAAGTGTTAATGATCAAACTAAGAAGCTGGTTGATCTCAGCCTGGAAAGCAAACGTCTCTGTCTCCGCCATTGATGGATAACCTCTAAAACTCCCGATCCAAAACACACACACACACACACACACACACAGAGAAAGAGCGAAATGGAAAGCTAGAAGTTTGGACTTTTGAAGAGAGAACAAAAAAAAAACAGACTGAGGCTCCGCTGCGCTCTAAGCGTAAGGAGACCTTATATAGGAAACTTCATTAGGGTTTCTAGATCCTTCTATTGACGCGCTCTTGTTTTTGTTTTTAAATTTTTTTTATTTTAGGTTTACCAATTATGGAGGAAACGTTGTGTTTGGTTTTAGGATAATTTTATTTTATGATGGAATAATTACGAGAGGTTCGGTTTAGGGTTTGCGTTTTGATTCGGTTACCCTAAGCCTAGGCCTGGGGAATGGGGAGTGGTGAGCCACTCATTCTTTCGGCATTTTTGGTTATTGCTTTTCTGTTTATACTTTTCTTGGCCAATTAGGATTTGCTTCTTCTTTTCTTTTTCTTTTGACTTCTTTTTAGATTTTATTTATTCTAAAAATAAAGTAAAGTTGAAGGCAAATATGTTCACTTAAATTAAATTAAATTAAGTTAAATTAAATATTGCCAATAAAAGAATTAAAGGAAAAAGAACACTTTTTTTGACGTGGCATATGGACTAGGGCTATTGGCTCTGGAACTAAAAGGTTGTTGAGATCTTTCACACTTCACACTTTCAGACACTTGCATTTGCAGCCCCTTGACATTGACTGATTAACTATGGCTACGGCGTTGCCTCGCCTCTTCATCCCACAAAGCAACTTTCTTGGAATCTTTCATTTGACAAAAGTTGTTTGTTTTGTTTCTGATTCTGAGAATGCAAAGAAACAACCTCTTCCATTTCAAGCCTTGCCTTGGCTGCCTCAATTGCCTTGTGCTTTCAACTTGCCTTGCCTTACCTGCCAGGTAACTTCCAATGTCGTTTTCCTTATCATCCCACAAGACTTGGAAAATTACCTGAAAGTTTATTGTTACAGACTACCATTTTCCTAGTGTTTGAACTTTTGGCCATCTAGAAACAAGCCAGTTTTCAAGATTCCCGGTTCAAACATGTATTGCCTCAGTAAAAATATCTTGAGGTATCTGTTCTACGCATCCTGCAATCATTACAAAAACCAAATGGATATCACTTATCGGAACCAATATGAGAACATATATAAGGTATGGCATTTTCCTCAAGACCAACTTGAATAGTATTAGTCATTTTACAAAATTTAAAATATATATATATATATATATATCAGAGGTTAGAATTTTAATTGCCATGTACCGTAGAATCCTCAAGGCAAAACCAAAAATTTCCTGCAAGATGAAGATCGGCTCCTTCTAAATTCAGACGTAAGGGTTACTTCCCTCGTTTGATTGAAATCCTGTCAGTCTTCCCTATCAGCAAGGGTTCTACTCCTTGCTCTAATCCCCCGCACATGATGTGAATGTAAATAATTAGAACTAAAAATGTACAGATCTTAACTTTGAAAAAGGAAACACCGAAGATTATGTCAAGGGAAACATTATTTAAGTATACCTTACCTTGGTTCAAGATTCTGTGAATTCCTTCACAAGTTAGTGGAAGCTTCTTTATCTTCGATGCAACATGCCCAGGAGAGCCAACGAGTGACTGTTCATTTTCTGGCTCAGAGAAGTCACTTTTCCGAGGCTCCTCTATTTTCTCACCAGCATCTGTTTCAGAAAGCATTATCATTGCCACATCAGTTTTCTGAACTCTTGCTGGCAGTTGGTGCTCCATTTTAGCCTTACACTTAGCCTTGCCTTTTTCCACTCCACCTTGTCTAACATTAAGTGCTTGCATAAACCCATGAGTGCTCGGTAGTCAAATCAGGGCCACTCTAAGAAGAACAATCAAGAAAAAAGTGCAACATGCAATTCAAGGTTAAAAAACTATCCTAATTGAATTTCTGGAATATTAAAGCAACATGAGATAAAATTAGGATATTAGAATTCCAATGAAAGAATTACCAAAAAAAAAACAGATTTTCAAAGAAAGAAATGAAGACTTGGTGCAGTTGCAAACACAGATAGAGTAGATGAATATAATACCATTGTGTATGTCTTTCCTGAGCCAGTTTATCCATATGTAAAAATGCAAACGTTAAATCCGTCTAGGACAGATCTGATCAGCGATTGAGTGTCAACATCTATTCACTCTGCACATTATATTACCATGATGTAAATATAAGTACAAAAGCGCAAGGATAACAAAGACCTTAGTACAATCGAATAGGAAATACCTTGTGAAAATTTTGGTCCAAACACCTTGTTAAACAAGAATACTTTTCTTGCATCCTTGCCCTGCTGCTTGCTTTAAAGGATTGACAATCACGACATTTCCGATTTCTCCCATATGATCTACTGTTGATTGTCCATTTGTTTGGCCTTGCAAAAAGGGCCTCACTCTACAGTAGACTCTTATGTTTCCTATTTGAAAGCCATTAAAAGAGTCAACTCCTAATTACCAGTCATAACAAGAAAAAAATTAATAGTAATAACGCCAGATATCATGTGTGCAAAAAGCTTACTCTCTAGGTTCATGCAAAATCCTAGGATTTCAAGGCTGCTGCCAGCAAGGGTGTTGAGATATGTCAACTTGGAATTTGGTTCAAAAAGACCAAAATTTTAAGACCTGTTGTTGGTTTTACCGACGGTGACTGGCGTGGTTTTCATCATGATGACAGGAGAAGTCCTCAGCGTATGTGTTTTCCACAGGATCAAATGTTTTCAACTGGAAGGAATTAAAGCAGCAAGAAACTGTGGCTTAACCAACAGCAGAACCAAGTATATATAGCTGTGGAGGCTGAAGTTAACCAAGTATTGTGGTTAAGGAAAGTTTTGTTCCATTTGAAGCAAAAACCAGAAGATGCAACAGAAATCACCGAGGTAAGAATTCATATGGAAGACGGAAAACAATTTATGTTTTCCTAACTTGGTCCCCATAAAGAATCTCAGATACATACATACATATATATATATATATATATATATATATTTATATGCATGTATTTATATAGCTATTAAAAGTTAAAGCAAGCAGGCAAGTCTTTGTCAAAACTAATGGTCATTAAGCCAAAATTAAGCAGCCTAATGAGTGTAATTGATGGTGCCACATGTCCCTTCTAACTTTGAACTGCAAATAGCAAAATCATAAATTAGCATCACCCAATTCTCTTTCCCAGTGTTTTATCTAATTTAATTTCATTTTAACATGCTATTGTCTTACAGCTAGGTGATAATATAAGATCTAAGCGTATGGGATTTCGTTTTTGTTTTACCAGAAGACATATAACTGGGGAACCATCCAATATAGATGGAGAATTAGAGATTAATATATGGAACGGAAGAGACATGGGAGCTCAAGGGAAAAGATTAGTAGTCCATTGAATGAATCATAAATAAATAGAGTCATGGCTGGCAACCACCATTCAACTTGGTAGTTGATACCTTATTTACTTTAGTAGCTTGGAATTTTACCAAATTAAGTACCCAAGTCAAATTAATTAATGATATGAAGTTGTTCATTTTGACCCTTCATTTTAATATGAGACGATGTTTGATATTTCCGATAATGACATCCATTCCATTTCCATATACGAGAAAAAAAGGAAAAAAACCAAGGTAATGGTTGTAAATATACTATTATAATACCATTAAATCATCTTTAGTCATTGATAAGGCACAACATAAATCAAAAACGCTTTAAAATCTTTTTATTTAGTCTTGTGATAATAAATACCTTTTATAGAGGTATATGTCTATACATACCTTTGAGATGCGTTCGATCAAATTTCTTGTAAAATTGGGATAACGCCTAATGGATTTCTTCTATGTCTCTCTATGCAAATTAGATACCTTTTCTTTTCTTGTCTCCCCAATCAATGATGATACATATACTATATATTGTACGTTGCACTAAGAAAAGGAATCAATGATTACCAGCCTTTATTTCTTAAAAACTAATCTAAGGTAATATTGGCAATTGGCAGGTATTTTAGATAAACAAATTAAGCGTGAGACAGACACTTTCATGCTTCAATCAGAGCACCAAAATTTAGTCCAACAAAAACATATACGATATGCCTCTAATCAGTGAAATTCTACAACTTAATAGTAAACCCCATAATGATTGCATACATTAATACCCCCTTGCCTTCCATCTGAATTTCATTTCAAAATCCAACCAACTTTTCCCCAAATCTCTCTCTCTCTGCCTCTGCCTCTGCCTCTGCCTCTGCCTCTGCATCTGCCAATCCTATCTTCAACGTCACTGGCGTAAAATAACACCAACATCCTTTGAATTTGAAACAGCAAAAATAACAACCACCAACCCTCTAAAACTTTTGCACAAACTCCTCCCTGTAATCTCCCGGACAACAACAGCCGTGTTTTACAATAAAAAAGGCGAGGAGAACTGGGCTGTCTTTATTTTTTTTTCCAGTTTTGCTGGATTCAAGTATTTATGCATGTGGAGAGACAGATACTATTGTAACTAACAGTAAACCTGGGAAAGTTAGGGGAGTATTTTTTGGAGGGGATATTTGATTGTATCCATGACGTCACTGCAGCTCTTGCTTTGTCTAGGATGACCGAGTCTGCTTATAGAGTCGAAACCACTGCTCGTCTTGCTCAATGGAGGATAGACAATCTTGCTTCCACCACTTACCGCAAATCCGATCCTTTCAAGATCGGCAACTGGAATTGGTCTGCCTTGTTCTGAAATTTATTTTTGGCTTCCTTCTTTCTCTCCGTGTCTTTGATGAATTCCTTTTTGCTTATCTTTACACAATAATTAAAAAAACTATGATGTTTTCATCATCCATTAGTTTTGTTTCTTTTCTTGTCCCTGGAATTTGAATACAAGACTTAGACCATGCATTAAGACAAACCTTTCCTCACAAAATCCTGTAATTGCACACTGATGAAACTAAAAATGTTCGAGAACTCTAAGGTTTGAATGAAAGTTTTTGATGTTTTACTTGGTAGCTGAAAACGTAGGATTTTTTTTTTTGGTATTATTGCAACTTGCTGCAAGTTCCTATGGCCTTGGTATGAGGACTAACGAATTTTTCTAACCTTAATTTTTAATCTGCATCGAAGGCATTTGTCTGTGGAGAAGAATAGGGTATTGTATGTTAAATTATACCCAGAGATTTCAAATATAACAAGAGATAATCCTCCGATTGCGTCCTTCATCATCCGCCTTCTCTTCTCTGCAGGAGATCGAAAGGCTTTGACTCATCCAGGTAGATATATTCTTGCTACTTCTGCAACCTCCAAACAGACCAATTATCCTTCTTTTTTTTTTTGATCCGCCAGTTAATAATTTGATTACGGCTGCCTGGATTTTGTTTTTGTTTTTTTTTTTTAATGAATATAAATTCAGGTGAATTAAGCATGAATTGATTCATAATTGATTCATTAATTTGAGAGCGTATGTTGATTAATATGGAGAACTCACGACTTTTATATGCTTTTCTTAATCCTTATGATTTTGATTTCTGATGCTGCTGTGAACTTATATGCCCCCAAGGCTAAGACAAGAACATATGCTATGAGACTGAAAGTACTTTGCATAACATTTCTTTTTTCCAATTTTATTGTCTTTGTTTGCAGAAATAACAGACAAACAGCTTAAGAACAATAATGATTTTGTCTGGCCGATTGAGGTTCCTTTGAGAGGGAAGTTCATTATTGACGTCGAATTTCTTGATCTGAAGACTGCATCTCCAAACGTAAGACTCTCACTAAACCACAAGGGATAACTATCTATACTCTAACCATTATCTAAAATCTGGTAAAGAATGAGTGTTGTTTAATGTTAATGTCATTCATAGCTAAATTAACAATTATATTTTGTGGTTCATTTACAGGGTGGGGAACCTTCCTCCATTTGGGCTGAAGCATTCACTCAAAAGCAATCAAATGCAACAGCCCTTGCATGCCTTGGTCGAATGTTAACAGAAGGCATCCACACAGACATCATTTTTAATGCTTCTGATGGAAGCATCGGAGCCCATCGTGCTGTTCTTGCTGCAAGATCACCTGTTTTGCGCAGCATGTTTTCACTTAACCAGCAAGAGAAAGAACTGCCGACCATAAACGTTTCGGACATGTCGATCGAAGCTTGTCAAGCTTTCCTAAGCTGTATTTATGGAAACATCAAACACGAAGAATTTCTGACCCACAGACTGGCACTTATCCAGGCAGCTGATAAGTATGGTGTATCGGACTTGAAAGAGGCATGCCATGAGAGTCTCGTAGAAGATATTGATACAAAGAATGTCATTAGGAGGCTCCAAATTGCGGCTTTATACCAATTGCCAAAACTGAAGTCTAGTTGCCTACAATATCTAGTGAGATTCGGTAAAATATATGATATTCGAGATGATTTTAATGTTTTCCTGCAATGTGCAGACAGGGAGCTGATAGCTGATATCTTTAATGAAGTTCTAAACACCTGGAAAGGATTCTAATATTCCACTAAGGGTGAAGATCAAAGGAATTGTGTTCAGGACAAGTCAGTGGTATTTTATAGCATCCATGTAAGATTTTAGTATAAGGATAAGATGATTCTTTTGTTCTGATGGAATACCTGTCTCTCTGTACATATGTATTGGTTTCTGTCCTTCGACATCTACATACCGTCCTTGTTAAAAAGAATTCCAGAAATGCAATATGATTTGGTCGAAATTGATTGATTTATAATATCATGATTTGATATTTTAATTAGGAGGTATTTTACTCAAATCAGTCTCTTTCTTAATTTGGGATGAGCAAGGATAGAAGAAACTATGCGTGCTGTCCGCCTTACACTAGAAATAAGGCATCACAAAAATAAAGAAAACACTCACTCTGAGCCATATTTGTATTGAATACAGGCAGAGGGTCAATCTGATTTGATTGCAAATGCTGCTCCTGAGTCAGCGATGATGGTTGAAATTTAATCATGGATTTTTGGTCTCGACTGCTGTACTGCTTTCTTTCAAAGCTTCACTTTTGACTATCTAACCATATACCAACTAAAGTAATGCCAACTCGGTTGACTAAATTTTTCATTAATTTGAGCTTGAACCAGGGCAAATCAGAGATAACCTCGTGTCGTGTAAGAAGAAAATAACGGGCAGATAAAGCATTCATGCCAAGTTGTCAAAATATTTGCAGTGAATGCAGCCAGCCAGGACTTTCCAGTTTCCATTCTCCGCATTGAGAGAAAATTATTGAGACAGTAGTCACAATCTCTTTCGTGGATTTTGGTGTAAATAATACTACTAATAATAAGGACCAAGTTAATTAACCTTAACTTATATATATATATATATATATGAACTCTTGCATTGTTACCAAGCAACACTGAAGTACCGAGATGGATATGATGACATGATACTTACGATAATTTTTTTAAAAATATAAATATAAATATGATAAGATATGATAATAAAAATTATTTTGTATAAATTTTTTATGTAAAGTGTAAAAGAAAATATTGATAGTTTTCATTGATACTTTAACGATCGATGTAATGAGTAAAGAACTTTACTTCATTTGTTAATGATAACCATGACATTAAAAGAATAGTAAAATTTGTTAACTGAATTTAATCATTAATTAAAATATTTTAAACTGAAGTTTTTATAAAATAAATGCTATTTGTATTATTAATTAAAATATTTGGTTTCTATAAACTATTAAATATTTTTATCATATATATATATATATATGTATACATATAAGTGTGAATTCTAAAAGTATTAAAAATAATTGATGAAAATACCCTTTTAAAATTTTAAAATTAAAAAAGACATCCTATTTAAATATGCCGTTTTGCTATTTTATTTAAATTTAAATCAATAAATATTCAAAAATAAAGTTCATATGATATTATTCTACTTTAAAATTAATAAAATTTTTCTATTTAAATATGTAATTTTACTAATTTATTTAAATTTAAATTAATAAATATTTAAAAATAGAGTCCACATGATATTAAATGAATTTAACAACAATAAACTATCCCTATTTAAATATATATTTTTTATTAATTTATTTATATTTAAATCAACTAAATATTAAAAAATAAAGTTTACCTAAAATTAAAATATTTTAATGAAAATATAGAGTGTTTACTTTAAAATATAGTGATAAGAAGATAACTAATTTAATTAATGGACTATTATAAGTTTCAAAAACACTATAAATTATAAATAATGAGTTAATTAATAAATTTGTCCAATTTAAATATGTAATAATGAGATAAATTAATAAATTTATCCTATTTAAATATATAATTTCTATTAGTTTATTTAAATCAAATAAATATTTTAAAATAAGGTCCACATAAAATTAAACTATTAAAATATAGTGTTTACTCTAAATTCGAATGATGAAGAGATAACTAATGTAAATTAACGAAGCATTATAAGTTTTAAAAACTTTCTAAAATTGTGAATAATGAATAAAAGTCCTTTTATTTACCTAGCAAAATATATTAAATATACTAGAAAAATATTTATATGTGTCATTAAATCTGAAGTTTACTATCTTTAAACAAAGTTATATCAATAAATTCATTTATCATGTACAACTTTTTATTTTGCTAAAGTCAGCTGTATATACTTAAACTCTTTTTTTTATGTATTACAAGTAAATTATTTCTAAGTGTACGTAGATCTATAGAAAAGTAAACAAAATCTATTCTTATCTTTTTTTAATGGTTATAAATGACTTATAAGTTCTAAATATATATTTATTTTATTTATTTAAATTAATTAAAAATTAAAATTTACACAAATTAAACTATGAAAAATTTTAGAGAGCAATATATATATTACCTATATTATATGATGATATCAATGATTGATTCTGTGGCTATAAATTTTAAAATTACTTTATACAATGTCAGTTATCATTAACAATACTTAAATACAACTTTGTCTTATGAAACATAATTTTTCATAAACTTGAATTGCTACTAAACTCTATTTTTATCATATAAGATTTGATCCAAAAATAAAAAATCTGATATTATCAAAAACGTATTTTTTTACTAATATTTCTTTTTAGATTTAAATAATATGTATTATTAAATAAATGTATATCTATATATTTTACCTTCCATTCTTCAATTTTCATTCCAATATGTTCTTTTTGTTATTTCTAATATATGTATTCATAGTAAGCTCAAGTTAATTAATTTCAATTATTTATTTTTTTGAAATATTTTGTGTGTAATAAATCTTTACAAGAAGAAAGTAAATAGTTTTAAGAAACATTAATATTGAAAAATAAAAATTTATTTATTTTAATTGAAAATGCTTTTACGCTTATTTGTATTGAAGAATATGGTAACCGTAATTATTGCATATTACTGATTAAGTATAGTTTTCATTACATTTAACTTTCAATTGTAATATTAGATAAATATTAAGAAAAAAATTTTAAGGTTATTGAATGTACAAACCAAAGTTTTTTATTAAACTATAAATTTATGACATAACTCTATATTTATTATTTTATAGTAACATTTTATTTAATTTGATCAAGTTTTTCATAAAAATATTGATAAAGTACGTTAATGATTACTAAATAGTTGATAAAAGTTACAGAAAATAGTTATGCATTTTGAATTTATTGATTTTCTACATCAAGGTTGTTGAAAAGTTATAAAATTATATGTTTGTTAAATAATTATTTGATATTTTCAAACTCTAAATTACTAATTTTTTAAAAAAGTTTCTTATAAAAATTGTATGACATTATCAAGTAATAGATAAATATTATAAAAAATATAAAATAATTTAATATTACTGATATTGAAAATTTAGTTATTGAAAAAACTGCAGAGCTATTGAGTTTTTCAGAAGTTTTTATCTACTATTTCAGTAACATTAAGTACTAATTTTGTTCATGTTATTCATAAAAGTTAATGGCGATATACTCTCATTGTATATAAAAGTTATAAAAAAATAATTATACGTTTTGAGGTTAGTAATAGATTATCAAAATTATTTAAATACTTTGATATTACTAATTTAACATATTAAAGTTATTGAAAATTATAAAACTATCTAAAGTTTAATAATATTAAATTACTAAATTTTACTTATTTTTTATAGAATTTATTTATAAACTCATGTATGTCCATTATTACTATATAATAAATAAAAACTAGCAAAAATAATTTGAATATTAAGATATTGAAAATGTTATAAAACTATCATTATTTCAATAAATAAGTATTTTGTATTTTAATAACCTCCTAAATTAATGAATTAGAATTTTTATAAAATTGTTTAAAAAAAAGATGAGAAATTTTTTAAATGACTGATAAAAGTTTTGAAGCATATAACATATTACTTACTGATTTGCACACCAAAATTACTAAAAAGTTATTAAAATATATAATATTTTAGTAAATTCATATATAGTATTAATTTACAGCAATAAGTTGATTAATTTTAGAGTGAAAATTTTACTAAGTAAAATTATTTATAAAAAATTTAAATAATTAGCAAATGATGAATATAGTATTAATAAAAGATTAATTAAATAATAGTTTGTGATCGATAACGCAATAGTAAATGATTAATAACATTTAAAAAATATTTGATAATACAGTACATAATTATTAATATATTAAGAAATGATGATTAACATAATAGTGAATCATTAATAAAAATAATATGGTAGTAAATAGTTAATAACATAATAGTAAATAATTAATAACACAATAGTAAATATTTATACTTTTAATTAAAAATATTGTCATATTTGTAACACTAAAATTTAATTCTAATTTTAAGTTTCATGATAATGTCAATTTAGAGATTAACTGAAAATTAAGTCAATGTCTAAATGAATCTATATTTTAAAAAATATAATATGATTTCATGTGAATAAAGAAACTTTAAGATTGACCTTTTTTTAATTCTTATATCAGGAACTTAATTTTCTTATTTACAAATAAACACATGCTCCTTGATTTTCCATTTAATTCATTAATTTTTATTCAAACATTTTGTTTTTATTATTACTAACATGTATATTAATAATAAACTCAAGTTAATTAATTTTATTATATTATTATTTTTTATTTTCAAATATTTAATGTTTAAGAGATTTTTATAAAATCAAAGTAAATAGTTTAAAAGAAAAACATTAGTTTTACATAATAGTATATAGCCAGCCCAGCCCAGCCAAGCCAAGCCAAGCCAAGAATATCATTATCAGCAGATGATAGATGGTAGATGATTAGAGCTAAATGGCCTATTTCCGCTAACTATTGGATATCAATAAGGATAATTTATGTGTATACTCGTGCATAAATACAATGTATGATTGATATCCAAGGTGAATGAGAAATTATTCTCACAATATCCACTTGAAGAGGAAGAGAATCTAGTTTAGATAAGATATTCTATTTGAATTTTAAAATTGTCATCTGAAATTTAATTTAAATTTTAAAATTTAAATTCTGATATTATCCAGATTTTTAGAATCTAAATTTAAAATTTAAAATTTAAAATTTGAAAAAAGATTTTATCTTGTAAATCCTTTCAAATTATATTTTAATACCTATAAATAAGTGCAAAACTGGAGAAGGAAAAACATACAAAAAATCATCTTCCTTTCCTCTACTCCTCTCTATTCCTATATTCATCTGAAAGAGAATTTATCATCTTTGGTTCGTAGAGTTGCACGTGCTAACAATTGCAACGTGATCGAGAGGACTTGGGAGACGTGTTGCAAATTCTATCGAGCACATTGATGGCAGGCAATTAACATCTTAAGGTCAGAGGTTCAACCTCGATTCGGTCATGTAACATTCAATATTTCGGATTTTCGGTAACATGTATATTTGTTCCATGATTTTTATTATTTATTTAAATTATTTAATTTTGTACCAGTATCGTTTTAATAGTTTATTTATTTTATAATAATTCGAAGCTAACAATTTTAAGACATTTATTTCAATATTTTTTAATATACTATCTATTCTGGTTGCTTTCGGTATACTGTAATTTATTGTTCAACACTTGATCCCTATGTCTTGATTTGCAGTCTGATCTACATTGGCTTGCTCGTTTTTGTTTATAGGTATTGGCGATACTGGAATTATTCTGACTATATGCATGGTTTGATTTTTATAAATTTGTGATGCTATATACGCTTGGCTTGTCTTGTTATTATGCAAGGTGGTTTCTAGTTTATTGTATATAATCTATTTACATATTTCATTATTTTGTTTTAATTGCATTCTATCCTGCCTCTTTTCAATTTTTTTTCCTCTCCCATTCCTTAATAACTTATACGACATGGCTTTAATAATTAGTGATTTCATTATTTTTGTGTTTGAAACTGTTGATTGATTTCATTATATATATTTATAATTTCTTGTTTACAGTGCACTTTTATGTACAATATTAGAATATTCATTTTGTATTCGTAATTGTCATATTAGTCCTTATATAATATACATATATAATTGATACCTTTTCGGTTGATTTTTAATGGCTACATGTACTGTTTCCAATTTTTTTTATTCGTATATTGCTGATTTCAGTATTGTGCTTTCATCAATTCCTTATGCACGTATATTTAGTTATTGGATTCAGTTTATTTACATAAATTGTTTGCATAATTTATAATTATATATATATATATTAATCAACATTATGTTTGTCGTTTATCATTGATTCTGTCTATGTTTGACATGCCTTTTTCGGTATACACATTAGCATTATGTCTGCAAATTGATATTGCTTGTGTGGTATTGCTGAGTTTTATTTAATTGGTGCCTGAATGTTTAATATATATATATATATATATCTTTGTGGACGATTTATGTTGTGTTCAAAACAAGTTAAAAAATGAACTAAAAGTTGATCTTATTATCATTGGATAATATAAGGCACAACCAATTACCGATAATGGAAGTGCACATGTAGCGTAAGTGCCTCTACATGCTTTGCATGGTGAGAGACTCAAGAAGTTTAACGGTGTGAACTTCAAACAGTGGCAGCATGAAATGTTGATTAATATAATCACTCTGGATTTGACTCAAGTGGAGGCCTTAATTCTTAAAGAAGGAAAAATGGATAATACCGAGGTGGTCTTAAGGGATGCATGGAAATATTCAGATTTTCTATGCAAGAGTTTTATCCTTAATGGACTAGATAACATATTATACGTGTATAGTTTGATAAAAACAACGGAAGAGCTGTGGGAGTCCATGGACAAAAAGTACAAAACTGAGGATGCCGACATGAAAAAATTTGTAGTTGGTCAATTTTTGAACTTCTAGATGGTGGACTCAAAAACTATAATTCGGTTAAGAATCAAGGAGGATATTTTTGATTTGGACAAGAAGGTTGGTGTTCAAATAACAAATGCCGAGGTAAATGTTATCGAACATTTGCAAAAGAGGAAACAAGTTGTTTCTAGTTTTTCCCAAGGCAATAAGAGAGCCAGTGTCAATAAATTCATGGGTACTTGTTATGTATGGAACAATCCCGGACACCGTGCTAAAGGTTGTTGTCAGACCAAAATTAAGAAAGCTCAAGGCAACCTAAATATTGATGATTAGATTGAGCTTGTTGCTGTTGTGAGATAAGTGAATATGGTAGAAAACCTGATGACATGGTAGATTGATACCGATGCCACTTATTATGTGTGTTCTGATAGGAAGAGTTTTTTCGAGTACAAAAAAACTGCTCATGTAAAACAATTATTTATGGGAAATTCTTTGGTAAGTAAAATACAAGGCCATGGGAAGGTGGTGCTCAAAATGACCTCTGGAAAAAAACTAACCTTGAATAATGTGGTCCATGTTCCTAAAATTTATAAGAATTTGGTATATGGCTCTCTATTGAGCAAGAACGGATTTAGGTTGGTCTTTGAGTTTGACCAATTTGTACCCACTAAAAGTGGGATGTTTGTAGGGAGAGGTTGCCTAGATGATGGGTTTTTTAAGCTCAACGTAATGGATGTTGTAAGAAAGAACGATGGGATAAATAAAATGAGTTTTTCAGCCGATTTGCTTGAGTCTTCTAATCCATGGCATGGTAGATTACATCATGTAAATTATAAGACCCAGCAAAGAATTAGCAATTTGGATTTACTTCCAAAATTTTGGATTGATAAAAATTACAAGCGTAAAACTTGTGTGAAATCCAAATTTACTAAGGCTCTTTTCTATTCGATAGAAAGACAAAGCGAACTTCTAGATTTAATTCATACAGATATATGTGATTTAAAATTCATGCAAACTAGAGGTTGTAAAAGTATTTCATTACTTTCATTGATGACTGCACAAGTATTGTTACATCTATTTGCTAAGAAGCAAAGATAAGGCCTTATAAGCCTTTAAACTCTTTAAAACCAAAGTTGAAAGTCAACTAAGCAAAATGATTAAGGAAATAAAAAGTGCTAGAAGTGGTGAATATGATGCATCATTTAATGAGTTCTGCGCAGAACATGGAGTTATCCATCAAACCACCACTCTTTATTCGACTCAACAAAACGATATTGCTGAGTACAAAAACTGTATGTAGAAAAACATGATGAATGCTCTGTTGATAAGCTCGGGCTTACCTCAAAACTTGTGGGGGGAGGCTATTTTAACAACCAATTACATATTAAACAAAATACCCCACAAAAAATCGAACAAGACACCGTATGAGTTATGGAAGAGCTAGAAATTACATATTAAACAAAATACCCCACAAGAAATTGGACAAGACACCGTATAAGTTATGGAAGAGCCGGAGACCTTCTTAGAAATACATGAAAGTGTAAGGGTGTCTTGCCAAAGTAGTGATTCCTCCGCCTAAAAGGATCAAGATCGTACCTAAGATTGTAGATTACATATTTATTGGATATGCAAATAATAGTACAGCTTATTATTTTCTTATGTATAAGTCAGACATTCTTGACATTCATGTCCATATGATTATTGAATCAATAAATGCTTCATTTTTTAAAGATGTATTTCTATACAAAAGAACACAAGAAAATAAGACTATGAAAAGAGCCCACTAAGACTTGAATAGTGATCCACAAGTGGGTGAAGAGGTACAAATAGAACCCCGAAAGAGTAAATGGGCTAAAGTACTAACTACTTATGGTCTGAATTTTGGAATATATTTGTTAGAAAATGAACCTCAAACATTTAAAAAGGCTATGTCATCTCTAGAAGCACCATTCTAGAAATAGGCCGTTAACAAAGACATAGAATCCATCATGCAAAATCATTCATAGGAACTGGTGGATCTTCTTCAAGGGCATAAGCCGTTAGGATTCAAATGGATATTTAAGAGAAAGATGGTGGTAGATGGATCTATAGACAAGTATAAAGCCCAGCTTGTAATAAAATGATACAAGCAAAAGGAAGGGCTTGATTACTTTGATACATACTTACTAGTTATGAGGATAACATCCATTCAAATGTTAATAGCTATTTCGGCTCTTAACAATCTCAAGATACACCAAATGGATGTTAAGACTGCTTTCTTAAATGGAGAATTAGATGAAAAAATCTATATGGAACAACCCGAAGGGTTTATAGTTTCGGTTAAAGAAAAAAAGTGTGTAGGCTTGTTAAATCATTATATGTTGATCTTAGGCAGTAATGATGAGATTATTAGAGCTACCAAATCATGGTTGACTAATACTTTTGATATGAAATATATGGGTGTAACAGATGTGATTTTAGGAATTAGAATTTCTAAATAACAAAATGGCTTAATATTAACTTAAAATCATTATGTGAACAAGATTCTTGAGAGGTTTGACAAGAATGATACCAATATAGCCAAAACACCTGTAGATGTAAATTTACATCTAAGGAAGAATACTGGTGATGCAATATCTCAAGTTGAGTATTCGCATAAAATTGATGGCTTAATTTATCTGATGAACTGTACAAGACCAGACATAGCTTACTCAATAAACAAACTGAGTAGATTTACAAGTAATCCAGGATAGGATCATTAGAAAATGATTATGAGAGTATTCATATATCCGAGATACACTTCAAATTATGGACTACATTATATAAGATATCCAACTTTACTAAAAGGATACAATGATGCAAATTGGATATCAAATTCTAAAGACTCAAAATCCACTAAGGATTTATCTTTACTATCAGAGGAACTGTAATTTCTTAAAAATTTTCTAAACAAATGTGCATAGCCAAATCAACGATGGAACCTAAGTTTATTGCTTTAGATAAAACTAGAGAAGAAGCATAGTAGCTTCGAAATTTTTTAGAAGATATTTCATGTTGGCCAAAACCTATACCAACCGTATGTATATATTGCGATAGGCAATCTGCAATTAGTAAGGCACAGAGTTGTTTTTATAATGGTAAGCTTTGACATATTCGTCAAAGACACAATACTATAACATAATTGCTTTTAAATGGAACTATCTCTATTGATTATGTGAAATCAAAGAATAATATCGCGGATCCGCTTATGAAAGGTTTAACAAGAGAGCAAGTTTGTAAATCATCGAGGGGAATGGGACTTAAGCCTATAAATTAAAAGTTACATAATGGCAAACCTACCTAGCTGACTAGAGACCCCAAGAGCTAGGGTCAAAGGGATAACTGAATTATGTTAACTTAGTAAGAGCACTGAAATAGTTAAACACTCTTACCCATTCCTATGTTGAATCATTGCTACCTGCAAAGGTTTTAGGTTAAACTATGCTTTTAATGATTCTTATAACTTGATAAAATTAAGTGAGGTATTATAGGATACTCTTGATAAAAAATCACCTATGTATGCGAAACGTGACCATTTCTATGAGAATTGATAAGGCTAAATTTTCTAGAGCACTCTCTAAAACCAGGACGTGTTCGAGGCCCAAATAAACACAACCGAGAGAACCAACGGTGTTCAAAGAGGGATTGTGCAACTCCTACTATCTTGGTTTACAAGAAAGGCTAAATAGTTCAAGACATTGAGTTCACTAGTTAATTGGGTAAATCCGATAATTATCGCTACAGAAGGTTCAAGGCCAAAAGCTACCTATCCAAGTTATTCTCTATCATATTTCAAGTCAGTTTGTCATCTTATTCAGACAATTTTCATTTATATGGGAAATTATTGGATATCAATAAGGATAATTTATGTGTATATGCGGTGCATAAATGAAATGTACGATTGATATTCGAGGTGAATGAGAAATTATTCTCATAATACCTATTTGAAGAGGAAGAGAATCTAGTCTAGATAAGATATGCTGTTTGACTTTTAAAATTGTCATCTAAAATTTAAATTTTAAAATTTAAATTCTGATATTATCCAGATTTTCAGAATCTAAATTTAAAATTTAAATTTTAAAATTTAAAAAAAGATTTTATTCTTGTAAATCTTATCAGATTATGTTTTAACACCTATAAATAGGTGTAAAACAGGAGAAGGAAAAACACACTAAAAATCATCTTCTTTTTCTCTACTCCTCTCTATTCTTATATTCATTCGAGAGAGAATTTCATCATCTTTGGTTCGTAGAGTTACGCTTATAAGTGCTAACAACCGCAACGTGATCGAGAAGGTATGTGAGACGTGTTGCAGATTCTATCGAGCTTACTAGTAGTAGGCAATAAAAGTCTTAAGATTAGAGGTTTAACCTCGACTCGGTCATGTAACATACGATATTTCAGATTTTGATAACACATATATTTGTTCCGTGATTTTCATTATTTACTTAAGTTATTGAATTTTGTCCTAGTAATTTTAATCATTTGTTCATTTTTATATAGTTCAAAGTAACACTAACAACATACATGGATCTTCTATTTTGTAAAAAGATCATCGAAAGGCTGCAATTATATTAATGGATAAAAACACACACATACTTACTATTCTATGATGACAAACAAAACAAAGTACTGAAATTCAATACCAAATAGTGAATAAGTGATGAACCAACTCCGACAAGTACATAAGTGAACTTCCTATATCAAGAAAATGAGTATGTATGAATGAATGAATGAAGAACAAATCAACAACTTAAATTAAAACTCAGCATAATTAATGATCACATGCAAAAGATTGAAGAAGCAGAAATTACAACTTCTCTTGTAAGGATACTAAATTTTGACTTTAACAATATGTGCATATCAACTCACTTGCGGTTGATAATGGAATAAAGAATCTACCTATCATAATCAATGCTGAAAACCACAGAAGATGGAAAGAGAAGGAGCTGAAGGAACTTTTGCTTTTTTTTGCTCTTTTTTGGTTGCTGCTTATGATTACGAAGGGGTACAACAGGCCAAACCTTGAATCAGTCCAAGACTCAAAACAAAAGCCCATCATATGAGTCATGACATAAAATCTTAATATGGAATGGATGGATGGCAATAAACCAAAAGATTTTGCAATTCAACTAATATTCACGATTAAAACTCATTGGTAACGGTATTTGCTTATTGAACTCAAGAATCTTTCAAGTGGTTACACTAGCCGTCAATGGGGGCCCCATATATTCATTGACAAGGAAAAATCTTGACAGTCCCAGCAGATTAACGAAACGAGAAACATCAACTCTCTATTTATCACTTTCCAATATGTTTTTGGAATGCTAAAAAGCTAAAGAGAAATATTTTATTCATATACTCAAAACATCAATAGGTTTGTTGCTATCCTAGCATCAGAGATTGCAAATAAGAAGTTTAATTTCTTCTAGTATATTCCTTATTTCTCACAGTTTTATGCAACTCTCTTTCTAGTTTTTGGCTTTTTCTTTGTTCTATTCTTTCTAATCTCTGCATTTTGGTCTTTGATTAATGCAGAGCATCCAAATGTTGTATTGATTTTCTTGAACAAAATAAGAAAGTTCCATACAACGCGATCATGAGATTTCTTTGGATTAGAGAGGGATAGAGTAGTCCCTCTCGACTCTTTTTGGAAGAAGTCAATGGTTAGTGCAGAAGGTAGATATAATTATAAGAAATGTTGATATAGGTAAGTTTCGATTAGAATCTGTCTTTCAGTTTGCAAGAATTTTATTAATTTTCTCCATCAAAATATAATTAAGATAATTAATCATTCAAGGCAATCCACTTTTTTTTGTTCAAAGAGTTGATATTATTATGCCATCAATAGCCTCTTTTTTTGGCTAGGAATCTCGTTTTCATTAAAGAATTTACCTCTACCGAAGCTTTATTTTGAATTATACTGTAAAAATTACTATTACTATTACTCTTAAGGATTTAATATCTCTAAACATTTACCAAATCATTAACCTCTAAAATGGTTTTTTTTAAAAAAATGCATTGTCTCGTTATTGTTAAAATACTGGTCCTTGTAATTGTATCCAATACTTACATAAATATATTTACACATAGGTATAGGGTATGATCTTTTAAATATATAAAAAAACTTTTAAAAAATAGAGTATACCCAAATTTAACATAGACCATCTTCAGAATATGTAACAGCAACATCAATAATGAGTTTTTCTTTAAAGGCCTATTCCTTAAAGTTTTTCTAGAGTTTTGTAACTGACCCTTCTTTGTTAGGGTATAGAGTGATAGTTGAATTTATATGTAAACCTAACATTCTTAGGAGTTTATGAAAAAAATAAAAATTTATTTCCAAATTCTTTTCAGCATCCTTATAGTTCACAATTTTCCCAACTAATTTGATTATCTATACTTTGTAAATTTGGACTATGTACTTCAGATGTGATGTGTGTTAAATTTCAATCATGTAATATGAACGATGTTTGATAAGCACAGGTTAGCTAAACCAAGAAATAGCCTTCGAATGCTTACCAAAATTGTAAGGACAAAGGAAAAAAATAAAGAAAAATAAAAAAGAATTGGAATATTGATTCATTGCATAAGATTCATCTAATGGATCAATTTATGATTTTATATAGCAAGGATTACAGCTAATAATCTAACTACCAGCTAACTACCTAACTGCCATTAACAGTAACTAGTAGTTATAGCTGTCGTCTAACTGTTGCAAGTATTTTTGAATTTTCTCACTTTTGAACATTCTTTTTGCATTAAGACCCTCCCTCTAAAAACAGCCTTGTATCGAACAAATACTCCCACATGGTGTTCTTCAAAAAAAAAATTTGCCCAATGAACCAACACTTGAGTAGTAGGTCAATTACTACGTTTAACCATTCTTCATGTGATGATAGCTACTAGTTCTAAGATGGGTGTGTTTGCTGGAATTAGTCCTATGCCATTTGTTTATACTCTTTTTCAATTGAGACACATGAAATATTGAGTGAATATGAAAGTTAAGGGGTAATGCCAGCTTGTAAGTTATAGACCTAATCTTATCTAATATCTAACAAGGACCAAAGTACCTAGGGGATAGTTTTTGAAATTATCTATCTGCTAAAGACTTTTATATATACAGTTGTAACTTCAAGTAAACCCAATCTTTAAGTGCATATTACCTATCAGTTCTGTGTTTATCCACTTGTGTCTTTATTCTTTTTTGGGCCTTAGACAAATAGTGTTTAAGCAGCTGTACCATTTCTTCCCTTGCCTACAACCATGTTTCCATTTGATGTCCCTGAGAACTACCAAGCATGTAAGGTATATACAATGGAGGGCATAACCATACAAAGCCTCAAAAGGTATCGTCTTAGTTGCCATGTGATAATTCAGGTTGTACTATTATTCTGCCAGAAAGAGCAATTTGTACCATGCTCGAGCCTAATCCGCCAACACATATTTGAGATATGTTTCCAAACAATGATTCATCACCTTCGTTTGGCCATTCGTCTGAGGGTGGTAGGCTGTTGAGAGATTGAAGGAAGCTTTTTGAAGTTTGAAATGTTCTTGCCATAAGCTACTTATAATATGAGGTCTCTATTACTGACAAAAACAACATGTAATCCATGCAGCTTAAACACATAATCAATTTAAGTTTGAACCACATTAGCAGTTGTGTATGGATGTTTGAGCCCCATGAAATAGGTGGATTTTGTGAGCTTATCCACCACCACTAGTATCATATTCTTCTTATGTGAATTCGGTAACCCTTCAACAAAATCTATACTGACTTGGGACCAAGCTTCATTTGGTATGGACAGAGGCTGTGGTAACCCCAGATATGTTGCTAAGTCATATTTGAATCTCTCGCACGTATCACAACTTCTTATATTCCCTGACATTCTTCTCTAAACCCCTCCAACAAAAAACTATAGAAAGCCTTTTTACTGTAGCATGTACACCTGAATGGCCACCTGTGCCTTCATCATGAAACAACTGAATCAAATTATTTTTCAACCGCAGGTTATTCCCCATTACCAGCCTCCCTTTTCTTCTTTACTGGTTGTCGCTCCATGTATAAAGAGAATGTGCGCTTGGACGCAATTGTAAGTTAGATATAATCTAACTTATCACCTGATCTTCCTTCAAGCTTTTTTTATCTTTTCTAGGAAGTCTGTTGACGCACTTCATAATGCTACAACAAAAAGCTCATGGATGTGTACCTTTTAAAAGTGCATCAGCGATCGCATTTTCCTTTCCTTTATTATAGCATATATCATAATCATATCCTATCATTTTTGTGAGCCAAGAGTACTAATTAGATAAAGTTATCCTCTGTTGCAACAAGTGTTTCAAGCTATAATGATCCATTTGGATGGTGAATTGTCTCCCAAATAAATATGAATGCCACTTAGTGATTACATGCACTACAGCCTATAATTCTATCTCATATACTGATAAAAACTGGTGTTTCAGAGACAATGCCTTACTGATGCATGCTATAAGATGGGCACCTGCATCAAAGCAACCCTAATCCCGGTTCCCGAAGCATCCATTTCAATAACAAACTCCTCAGAGAACTTTGGAAGAGCAAGTACTATTAGGGATGCCATGGTAGCCTTAAGCTTCTGAAATGCTGCTTCAGATTTTATCAATTCACTTGCATTGTTTTTTCTTCAATAAGGTTGTCAAAGAAGCATATATATTGCCATAGTTCTTGATAAATCTTCGGTAATAACCCATGAATCCTAGAAACCCCCTAAGTTAGCTCACATTCATAGGTGTTGCCCATTGTTACATAGCAATTAACTTTTTTGGATCAGCAGAGAACCTTTCCACTGAAGTATAATGCCCCAAATACTCGACCATGGGTTGAGCAAAGTAACATTTGCTCATCTTTGCAAACAATGAGTGTTATTAAAGCAATTTAAAAGTACACTCTAAATGCTCCAGATGTTCTTTAAGGCTTTTACTATAAATCAGTATATCATTAAAGAAAACTATTATAATTTTGTTTTAAAAAAGTACAGAAGATACCATTCATTAGGCTTTAGAATGTTGTTAGAGCGTTTATGAGTCCAAAAGGCATGACAAGGAACTCATAGTGGCCATTATGAGTCCTAAATGTGGATTTTTGAATATCAGGCAGATGTATTCGAATCTGGTTGGTGATCTTAAGTCTAGTTTGGAAAACAGTGAAGCCCCATGCAATTCATCTAACAACTCTTTAATAATGGAATAGGGTATTTGTCCTTGATTATGCATTTGTTAAGATCTCTATAGTCGATACACATCCTCCAGCTGCCATTTTTTTTTACCAAGATCATTGGTGATGAAAAAGGACTACTGCTGTGTTGAATTAGCCTTGCATCTTGTATTTCTTGAGTTATCATTTTGATTACATCTTTTTGTAGAGTAGAATGCCTATAAGGCCTAGTGTTCACAGCATACACTAATTTCTTAAGTGGTATCTTATGCTCTTAACTCTTGTGTGTGGGTAGACCATGGGGTTCTTAAAAAATCACACCACATTTCTTTACCAATTTTTGGACCTCGAGTGGTATTAGACCTTTCTACATTTGTAGGAATGGTCTTCAGTTAACTTTAAGCTATATAATTGAACCATATAACAACCTTGATCATAAACCAGCATTTTATTGAGTGATTATTACTGACAGTTTTAACCTTTACTGATTGCGTACTCCCTCTCAATACATGCTTCATGCTCGCTACATTAAACACCATTCTTAGCTACTTAAAATCTTATTTTATCTTACCCAACATTTCAAGCCACTGAATTCCTAGCACAATATCATAGCTTCCCAAAGGCAGTAATAGTACATCTGTGATAAAATAGTTCCTTGCAGTGACCATATCAAGTCTTTGCAAGCTATTACATAAGGTAAACTACTCCCATCTACCACATTTACCTTTAAGGGACCCATATCAACAATTTTACAGCCCAGTTTCTTGGGCACTTCCACATCCAAGAAGTTATAAGTGTTGCCCGGGTCAATTAGCACCTGTAGGGCCTTTTTCCTTATGTGAACTATGATTCTCATTGTATTATACCTTTTGGTCGCAAAACCACAGATGGCATGGATTGAAATCTGAGAACCGTCCTCTCATTCATCATGTTCTTCTACCTTCTAGTTATCGACCTTTTTCCCCAACTCATTTACTTGAATGAGGTATAACTGTCTCTTACTACACTTATGGCCAACTTCGTATTTCTTATCACACCAGAAACATTCTTTTGCCTTTTTTTCGTCAAAATCAGCACTAGTTCTAATCTTGGTTAAGCTGGATGGTAGTTTCTTCACGTATGTGGTATTATTTTGGCATGTAAAAGAGTTTTCTACATAAACATTTTTATAGGTTGTTGTATCACATTTTTCAATCACTTCAAGAAGATACAAATTGCATATTCCTCTGATAATTCAACTGTATCCAATAAAATTTCAAACTGATACCTATATTCAGGGATCATACCTATTTTCTGAAGACTGAGAAGCTCACTCTTTAGGTCATCATAGGTTTTATCTCCAAATTAAGCCTCCAGGGCCTCCACATATGCTGTCCATGTTACAACTGCATTCTTTCCCTTATGCTTTACCCATATCTGATGCCATTTGAGGGCCTTTCTCTCAAAGTTGATCACTGCCAATCTCACCTTGGCATCCTTAAGGGTATGATCCACCGCAAAAAACTATTGGCACTTGTATAGCCAACCTTCAAGATCCTCACCATTGAAATAAGTAAAGTCGATCTTGGATTGCTGAGTCAAAAAGTATTAACCCCAGTTCCCTCATGATGAATCTTGATACTGCAACTGGTTCATGATATGATTTTGTTGAACATTCAAGGCCGTGATGTCACTTCTTATAGAAGAAATAATATTTTATTGATTAGTTTCTTGGCTCTGGATTTTGACCATAAACTCTTTAGGTGTTTCTTTGAGTGATTCCTCTAACCTCCGAAGATCATGGGATCGAGTGTTCTCAGCCACGGCGCCAGAATCAAGTCTCTGACACCAAGAACGATGTGTGTTAAATTTTAGTTATGTAATATGAACGGAGTCTGATAAGCATAGGTTAGCTAAACCAAGAAATAGGCTTCGAATATTTACCAAAATTGCAAGAATAAAGAAAGAAGAAAAAGAAAGATGAAAAAGAGAATTGGAATTGGAATTGGAATATTGATTCATAACATAAGATTCATCTGATGGATCAATTCATGGTTTCATACAGCAAGGATTACAAACAATCTAACTACGAGCTAATTAACTAGCTGCCACTAACAATAACTAGCCGTTATAGCTGTCATCTAACGGCTGCAAGTATTTTTGAATTTCCCCACCTCTGAACATTCTCTTTGCATCAAGATGAGGTTTAATATATTTTTTGTTGTTGATTACTATATCTTTATTGTATCCTGACTCTCCAAATGCATGACCATTGCTTGTTTGTTTATTAATGTTTCCGAAGATTCTTTTGGTCATAATGTTTTTATTTTCAGACCACAAGCTTTAATATATTATGTTTACACTTAAATAGCAACTGCTTAATGCATGACAATTGCTTGTTTGTTTATTAATGTTTCCGAAGATTCTTTCGGTCATAATGTTTTTATTTTCACACCACAAGCTTTAATAGATTAGTGTTTACACTTAAATAGCAACTGCTTTATCTTAGATCAGGGTGCATTCTTGCTGACACCATATTCATGTCTAGCTAAAGTTGCTTTTCAAAAAAAAAAAATGTTTAGCTAAAGTTCAGGTTGCAGCTGTCTCAATATGATAGAGTACTTTGTATCATAACAAAGTGGTTAAGCTTTTTAATCATTGATCGTTGGGGATAGAGTGATGAACATAATTTTCCTTCTTCAATAATAGATTGAAAAAAAAAGGTAACAAGGAAAAAGGAAATATCATTCCCTTAACTATCGAAAACAGAAAGATTAGAAAAGAGAAAAAAAATGGAAGCAAATGTGGATTTAAGGACATTTCTTTTTTATTATGGTTTTCTGAAATCCAATTGAAGTCCCCTCAATGGCCTTCCTTTATTTTCTGGGTGATTCTCTACACCATCCATCTCCATGTATTGATCAGTTTTTCTGATCTTGCTGTCGACTGCAAAAAGCATAAAGTGAAGTTTTTGGTGCCACCCTTTAAAGTTTTATTTATCCAAAACAATGCTTATCTATAGTTATAAGTGATCAATATCTAAGATAACTTCCATGGCTGCTGTGGCCTTGCTGGGAAAGAGAGAGTGAATCAAACAGGTTCACTAGCTCTTTGCATTATGCCCTTATGGCAGCAAACGTGCATGGTTATCTGTGCTTTCTCATAGTGCAATTCTCATGCTAAAAATTTAGGAAGCTGATCGGAGCAAGGTACTTTAACACAGGTTATTCAGTTTTCCTTGGTGGTAAACTCAATGACGCATTCAAAACTGCATGGGACGATGAGGGTCACGGTTCCCACACCCTATCAACAGCTGGTGGCAACTTTGTTCCTGGAGCTAATGTATTTGGTTATGGTAATGGAACTGCAAAAGGAGGATCGCCAAAAGCCCGTGCGGCAGCTTATAAAGTATGCTGGCCCCCCATCGATGGCCAAGAGTGTTTTGAGGCAGACATCATGGCTTCCTTTGACGCTGCAATAAGTGATGGTGTTGTTGTGCTTTCTGTGTCAATGGGTGGTAATCCATCTGATTTTTTTGAAGATGAGCTTTCAATTGGAGCCTTCATGCTATCGAGAAAGGCATTCCTGTGGTTGTATCTGCTGAATTCCTGACCTAGTCCAGGAACTGTATCACATGTGTCACCCTGGATGTTTGCCGTTGGCGCTAGCACACTTGACAGGGAGTTCATAAGTTATGTTGAACTAGGCAACAATAAGCACCTCAAGGTGTTCCCTCTAGATAAGAATAATGACATATTTTAAAAGCGTTTCACCAATTAAAACTCTGAATAATTTATTGTACATCAACAAGTTATTATTGTATCCATTGCCAGGAAGCAAGCCTGTCTTCTCTAACTTTGTCATCTAGGATTTCCTATCCATTGATCAGTGCTGAAAAGGCAAAAGTGGCCAATGCATCAGCTGCTGATGCGGAAGCTTCACATTCCACTCCGTACTCATAATTCTACATTGGAAAATTACTAGATAAGTTGCATTGTAACATATAACTTTTAACAGAACCATACATACTGATTGCTTGTGCTTTTGTGCAGTATCCTTTGTCATCTTGGAACAAATGATCCTAAAATGGCTAAGGGGAAGATTTTAGTCTGTTTTCAAGGAATCAACGCAAGAACGGGCAAGGGAAGGCAGGCTCTTCTTGCAGGCGCGGTCGGGATGATTCCTGTAAATGATGTGAAAAGTGGAAATGAAGTTATAGCAGATCCTCGCTTGCTCCGCGCCACACACATAAATTTCACTGATGGTGCTACTGTTTTTGCATACACTGACTCAGCCAAGTAAGTCTCTTACTTTCTACTTAAAGTTTTATTGCTTTTTCTCCATAACATTCTCTAATGCTTCACTAGCAGCAAGCAATTAATTCTGTTTATGAACATATACCAGGAACCCCACAGCATATATCACTCTCGTGAAGACAGAATTGGGTACAAAGCCAGCTCCATTCGTGGCTTGTTTCTCTTCTAGGGACCCAATTTGATTAAGCCATCAATCCTCAAGGTTAATTTGTAATGACAACTCATGAACCCTTTAGTTTTGCATTTAATATTTCTAATTTTTCTAATATCGGTTTCAGCCTGATGTAACTGCACCACGAGTGAGTATCGTTGCTACTTTGACAGAATCAGCTGGGCCAACTGAAGATAAATCTGACGAGCATAGGTTACCTTTCACCTCACCATCTGGAACTTCCATGTCATGCCCACATGTTGCTGGTATTGTTGGCCTTCTCAAGAGCCTTCATCCTGATTGGAGTCCAGCGGCTATAAAATCTGCAATCATGACCAGTGGTACTATAAGCTCTTTAATTTATTATTCTTTCAAGTGATTTATTTTTTCTAATTCCTAAAACGTGTTCCTATCTTTTCAACTCCGGTCTCATTTGCAGGAAGAACAAGAGATGACAGTGCAAAGCCAATGGTTGAGTCAAGCAACAAGATAGCAACCCCATTTGCTTATGGTGCAGGACAGGTGAGACCAAACCGTGCAAAGGATCCGGGTCTTGTTTTATGACTTAACGGTTGATGATTACTTGAACTTCTTGTTGCCCTGAGGCTACAATCAAAGCATGATGAGAGTACTGTCATTCAAGGCATATGCTTGTCCGAAGTCATAGAGTGTAGCAGACTTCAACCACCCTTCCGTTTCAGTTCCAGTGGCTCAACGATCGTTAGCAGGAAGGTTAAGAATGTTGGTTCACCGGGAACATAGAGAGCTGGAGTTAGTTCACCGGCTGGAGTTACAGTTTCAGCTAAGCCTTCAACATTGATATCTAAGAAGATCGATGAAGAGAAGAAATTTGAAGTGACATATAAGTCGAAGAGTAACGTACAGGATGCAGGTGCAGGATATGTGTTTGGGCCGTTGATTTGGTCTGATGGCCATCACCATGTTAAGACTCCTCTTGTGGTGAATAAATAAGCACAAGTAGATTTCTTCATTTAGGGGGTGACACTTGGAAGTGAGTCAATGGGAGTTTGAATTGACCACTATTCTCATTCCTTTCTTTGGTTTGGGAAAAAAATGGCAATTGTTATTGGATTTGTTGTAGCAAATAAGAAATTAAATACGAGGATGGATTATTCCTATTTTTGGTTGAATATTTCTTTTTCTTCTTAATCTAATAATTGACTGACCATTCCCTTTCCCTATAATCTCTCAAGTCATCAATGACATTTTTCAAAATAATGAGAATAATAATAATTCATAATTAAATCTCAATCGAAGTTCAAACTTCAAACATACTGTAACGAAGAACAAAGTTCAAAAAAAAAAAGGAAAAAATTACAGTGTCCCTCCCCTCCCTTGAATGTCAAAGCAGGGTTTCGTATTAGGTTGGCACTGACTAGACTAGTTAGTTGGTGAGTATTGAGAATTGAGACATAGACTCCATTCCAAGGCAAAGAAGCTGCATGCACCATGTCCATGGTTCATTGCTTCTTATCTTTTACAGCATCTGGTGGCTTAGTCTGGTGTCTGGATAAAACCAGAACCTTTGATTTGAAGTATATGCACATCCTTCCAACATTGCATTTTTGGTGCCTTTAAGTGGAAGTAGTAGTGAAATCATACCATCCATATCTAATCTTCAAAAGTAAATTCAGATTTTTATTCATACTTCCTTTTTAAGTTGTAGTAAGAAATTTGCACTCACAAGAAATAAAGATCCGAAACCTCGAAGTAATAAGATAATTTCTTGATTTTCTTTCTTTCATTCATCTACACTATGAGATGGCTTCAGCAGGGAACCCAAATCAAACCATCCAATTTGACATTAACAACTTCTTCAAACCCACTGTTTCAAACCCCCAACCACAATATCCCCCTTCTCCATATCCTCTTACACCTCCTTATCCTCCTTATCCTCCTCCCTCTCCCCCTTTCTTTCACCCCCACTATCACCATTTCTACATGCCTCCTTCCTCTACTTCCCTTCCTAAATACCATGATGCTAAATCCCTTTCCTTTCCTTCCTCTCCTTTTGGTCCCTACAATGCTGGCACCCAAATTCTTGCCCTTATCAACTCCTCCCCTCAAAGTCCTTCCCCGCCTCAATGCCAGCTTCCCAAACTGCACCAACCTCCTTCTGCTGAGGTTGTGGGTTCTTGGGGTCCCAATGTGGGGCCTTCAAGGCTTCATAGTTGCAAACTGCCCAGGGGCAGGCGGTTGTCAGGCGCTCAGGTGGCTTATGATATTGATACGAGGCTGTCTGGGGAGTTTCAGCCCCAGCTTGAGGCCATTCCCATAACAAAGTATGGCTCAGATTCTCAGCTGGTCCTGGGCAGGCAGATCACTGTTAACAAGTCTTACATTTGTTATGGGCTTAAAGGAGGCAATATTAGGATTCTCAATTTAAACGCTGAACTGAGGTCTTTGTTTCGTGGGCACACGCAGGTTTAGCTCTTTAACTTTAGTAACTTTTTTTTTTTTTAGTTGTATCTTGGATTGAAATTAATGTGGTAATGGAGTAGAGTTTAGAGCTTCATGGTATTAAATAACATGACCACAAATTTGGCAAGTTTATGATAAATGGTTGTATCCTTACTGTATGAAATAAATGTGCATTTTAATTCTGGCATGCTAAGCTTTGGTTGCATTAGTTACTGCTTTTGGATGATTATGATGCTTAGTTTTACCTTTTTCCCCGTTGCCTTTTGGTTTATATTGCAAGCACACAAATGTTCGTTTAAGAAGGATGTGTTGTGTCCGGAAGTATGGGTGTTAAAATTTGTATATCTGCTAACTACTTTGGTAATTTCTTGAATCAATGGAGCTAAAAAACAGATTGGTTAGTCTTTTTTTTTTCGTCGTTTATTGTCTATTCATCCAATTGACATCTTCTTTTCTCTCAGAGGGTCACAGACATGGCTTTCTTTGCTGAGGATGTTCACCTTTTGGCCAGGTATTTTTCTTTCTTTAATCGATAATTACACTCCTCCTTTTTTTTTTTTTTTTTTGGTGCATCTTGTTGATACACTTTTCTGCAGTGTGAGTCTAGAGGGAAGGGTATTTGTTTGGAAGATAACTGAAGGTCCAGATGAAGAAGATAAGACACAGATTACAGGAGAGATAGTTATCGCTGTTCAGATATTAGGCGATGAGGAGTATGTACATCCAATTGTTTGTTGGCACCGGCACAAGCAAGTAATGCAAGTTTTTAATGTTCATGTGTATTGAGAGGTTTATCACTGTTTTGTTGCCAATGGGTATTGCAATCTCATTTTTCAGGAAGTTTTGGTGGCTGGGATTGGAAAACACATTCTGAGAATTGATACTATGAAAGTTGGGAAGGGTGAAGTCTACTCAACTGATGCACCTTCACCTCTTCAATGTCCCATTGACAAGTTAATTGATGGGATTCAGTTGGTTGGTAAACATGATGGAGAAGTTACTGATGTGTCAATGTGTCAATGGATGGTTAACCAATTGGTTTCTGCTTCTATAGATGGAACGGTTTGTATTTTCACTAATCATTTTGTTACATTGATTTGTGGATATCTGTATGGTCTCTCTGTGCTTCATTGTGGCAGAGTCACAGAACTAAGAGCTTGGTTTCTTGTTCTTTAATGCTGAAATTTAATGTCGAATAGTTTTATAAATGCAGTTATGTCTGGAATGCTGTACTTTCAAGCTTATGCTATGCAACAGATAAAGATATGGGATGACCGCAAGGCAGTGCCACTAACCGTGTTGAGACCACATGATGGGCAACCTGTTTATTCAGTTACATTCTTGAATGCATCTCACCGACCAGATCATATCATACTCATAACAGGGGTAATGATTTCCACGTTCTCTCTCTCTCTCTCTCTCTCTCTCTTTCTTCATGTGTGTCTGCATCATGCTTCTGTCTATTTGTTATGCACTGACTTGCTGACATAAAGTTCATAGTTGTGCAAATTCTTATGATCTGGTTGGTATGGCATAGGGGTATGCGTAATTTACCTTTTGACTTCAGTGTATGGGGATTTACATTTTTTTTTTTTTTTTGTTTAAGGATTGTATTTATGATTTACTTTTCCATGTGACAGTCTTGTTATTCTGATGAATATCCATTTATCTAATATATCTTACTTTATTTTTTGACAATTTTCCCAGGGGCCCCTAAATCAAGAAATCAAAATTTGGACATCATCTAGTGAAGAGGGTTGGCTGCTTGCAAGCAATACTGAAAATTGGACTTGCACCCAGACATTAGACTTGAAGAGTTCTGCTCAACCTCAAATTGAAGAAGCATTCTTCAATCAAGTTGTTGCATTATCTCAAGCTGGCCTTTTCTTATTTGCAAATGCTAAAAGAAATGCTATATATGCCGTACACTTAGAATATGGTTCTTGTCCAGCTGCAACACGCATGGATTACATAGCAGAGTTCGCCGTCACTATGCCCATATTAACTTTTACTGGTACACGTGATCCTCCCGATGATCATATAGTTAAAATATATTGTGTTCAAACACAGGCTATCCAGCAGTATGCTTTGGAGTTATGCCAGTGCATCCCACCACCACTGGAAAATATTGTCTTAGAGAAGTCAGATTCAAGTGTTTCACGTGATGCAACTAACACTGAAGGCTTTGATGCTTTCGATCCATTTGGAAATAAACCTTCTGAGTTACCCCTTTATAGTTCAGTTCCCAAACCAAGTACACAAGTAAGTAGCTCTGAAAATTCAACTGCAGCGAGGTATCCCTCAAGCCCTCGTTCTGTTGAGGCAAACACTACGCAAGAGTTAAATACTTTGAATATTGATCCTAGATCTGCTTCTTCTTCTTTGGCATCACCAGAAACCGATGCTGATGTTGTTCAGGTTGCATCATCACCATCACTTCCTCGTAGCCCTAGGTTGTCTAGGAAGCCCTCTGGTTTTCATAACCCAGCAAATATCTTTGAGTCAACTTCCCAGCTTGATAACCATGTTGGAAACCAACCGGTCGTGGATTATCCAGTTGACAGACAAATGGACATTGTTCGAGCAAATTTGTCTGGTATGCATTCATCAGAGGATGGTTCAAGGAATGATGACAAGAAAATTGTATCAAATGAGAAATCTAGTGCATATAATCCGCCTATCATTTTCAAGCGTCGAACTCATCTAGTGGCCCCCTCTGATATATTAATGGCTGCAACATCTTCTGAAACTACTAATGTCACTGAGGGAAAGAGTGAGAGTGAGGTGAACATTCAAGATGTGGTTGCCAACAATGATGTGCACAATGCTGAGGTGGAGGTAAAAGTGGTCGGTGAAACAAGATCATCTTTGAACAATGAATTTGGTTCCCATGGAGACTCCCAAAGTCAAAATTTGGAAAATAGAGAGAAATTCTTTTTCTCCCAGGCTTCAGATCTTGGCATTCAGATGCATAGGGAGTGCAGTGCAATTTTAAGGGGTGCTTATATTGTTGATAAATCTCGACAAGCAGATGGTGTTGGTGCATCAGGTTCACTTGTTCAGCCTAATTTTGGTGAGGAAGAAATCAATGATTCCAAAAAAGATCTGACTGAAATGGTTTTGGAATCAGGCATGCCTTCTTATCTACAATCACCAGCACCAGGTGCAAAAGGGAAGAAGCATAAATGGAGAAGTTCTCAAGCATCTGCTTACTCTTCTCCTTCTGCAAATGCTTTCAATTCTGCAGATTCTTCCACCGAACCAGGAGGAAATTCCAATGTCCCGTCGACGGGTGCTACATTTCCTCAAATTGTGGCTATGCAAGAGATGCTTAATCAGGTGATTGCTACAGATGAAACCATCTGTATGTGCATTTTTTTTTCTGCGTATTGATAGTTAAATATGCTGGGAGAGTGGTATAATATAACAAACTACTACACTTGAGTATCCCCAAATATTCTTCGACAGTTTCCATTTGGGTTTATGATCATTGATGGTTTCATATTTGGTAAATTTAATTTAGCCCCTATTTAAAATATTGACCTAGGTGCTTCTCTATAATTATGATATTTTCCCCCATTGTTCCTTTTTTGTATTTGCTTAGCAACTTGTCAGCATATACTTCTGTAAACAAATTTGGCTTAAAACATTTTGCTGTGCCCTAAATGGTATCTTGACTTTGATTTCAATCATTCTTGCAGCTAATTACTACACAAAAAGAAATGCAGAAGCAAATGTCAAATATTATCAACCTCTCTGTTACAAAAGAAGGCAGAAGACTAAGGGCTGCTTTAGGACGGAGCATTGAGAAAGCCATTAATGCCAACACTGATGCTCTATGGGCTCGTTTTCAAGAAGAGAAGGCAAAAAATGAGAAGTTGATGCTAGAACATACACATCAAATAACAAGTTTGATCAGTAATTTTACAAACAAGGATTTGGCAGTTATGTTAGACAAAGCAGTCAAGAAGGAATTAGCCGCAGTTGGACCAGTTGTAGCAATAGAGAAAACTGTAACTTCGGTAATCAATGAGTCCTTCCAGGTTAGACTTCTAAAGATCTAGTTCTTTTGCTAGAAAGCTCTCTTAGTGGAATCTAACTAGTACTTTGTGTGACAGAGAGGGGTTGGAGATAAGGCTGTGAATCAACTGGAAAAATCTGTTAATTCAAAACTTGAGGCTATTGTTGGCAGGCAAATCCAAGCACAGTTTCAAACTTCTGGCAAGCAACTGCTCCAGGTATGCACAAATTCATTGCATTGGGTAATAGCTGAAGAGTGATATTTGTGATCTCTTATTATAAGATCAAATTATTTTCATTCGGCATTTCCAGGCAATTTCTGGTTATTAATTTATCATTTTTTTTTTCATTTTAGGAGGCTCTGAGGACGAGTGTGGAAGCTTTAGTGGTCCCTTCCTTTGAGATTTCATGCAAATTAATGTTTGAGCAAATAGATGCTGCATTTCAGATAGGGATGGCTGAACATACCAGTGCTGCTCGGCAACACTTAGAGTCTGCAAGTTCTTCTTTGGCAATTGATTTAAGGGTATATTTCCTGTGCAACATTTACTTACTATTTCACTAGAAGGCTGGTCATGTGTTCTTTTTCCAAGATTTATAACATTTGCAGCATTTGATGTTGAACAACTTAATTGTAAGGATTATTGTTGGTGTGTGATGGTTCTTTTTGTCCATTTGAGGTAATATGCATTAAAGCATGCAATTATAGAGTTCTTGTTTGATGTGTGTGTTCATTAGTTTACTTATTTCTTCTGAGTATTTTTGTATCGTTTTCTCCTTTGAATTTCTTTTAATTGCAGGATGCCATAAATTCTGCATTATCGATTGCTAAAACCTTAAGTGGAGAATTTGCTGATGGACAACGAATACATTTAGCAATTGCAGCTGCTGGAACTAACTCAAATGCAGCAAGTTTGATGGCTTCCCAACTCAGCGATGGACCTTTGGGTGCCCTGCATGACAATGTACTTTTGTTTTCCCTGCTTGGATTGGTTTCTCTGTGAGAAATTAATGCTTCATTAAACGTGAACTGCCAAAGTCAAATCTGGCTGTTAAAGTATCGTTTGGTTACTAGCTAGTTTAATCTTATAGGAATTTCTATCCGTGCCTCAGGTTGTGGTGCCCGTGGACCCAACAAAAGGGCTATCAAAATTGTTATCTGAAGGCAAATATGAAGAAGCTTTTACAATTGCTCTGCACGGAAGTGACCTCGCTCTTGTTGCTTGGTTATGTTCACAGGTATGCCTGTAATGTTTTACTGTAAAGGTTCAATAAGTCTTTAAATTTTGGCTGAGTTCTTTACAATTTCCAATTCATGTTGATTTTAGGTGTCAAGTAGGCTCTGTGATCATTTCTCTTCTCATCCTCCCTACTTCCTTTCTTTTTTTCCCAAGTGCTTCTTGTCTCAAATTTTTGGTTAGGAGACTCTGCAGTAGGTAATCAATTATTGTTTTGCCTTTTGCTAGGTTGATTTATGTTCCATTCTGTCAACCGCCCCTTTTCCTCTGAGCCAAAGAGTGGTGCTTTCCCTGTTGCAGCTGTTGGCATGTGACATCAACAAGGACACAGCACGAAAACTCACATGGATGGTGGACTTGGCCATGGCTATAAGCCCAGCCGACCAAATGATTGCAGTGCATGTGTGGCCAATCTTTCAGGAAGTCTATAAGAGAGTGCTTGAAATAAGTAGCTCACCTCTGCTTACTGGTGCTGAACGTGCGAGTATGCGTCTTCTCTTTTGCATCATCAACTGTGTTCTTAGGACTCATAAATGAAGGAAGAAGGCGAGGAGTTTGGTACTCACAAGTTTGTACAAATTTCTGGTTGCTTTCATGCAAGGAGTAAGGACCCTCTGCTTTGGAGTTGTACAGGAAAATTGGGTTCTGATTTTGTTATCCATAGAGATTTTGGACTATACGAATTAAAGAGTATTTGTAAGTTGTGGGGGGGGGGGGGGGAAGGGAAAAGGAAAAAGAAACGTTAGACTTAGACGTCGTACATTAAATACACAATTATACTTAATTAGGTGGTGAAGAAAATTAACAAGGCATGGTAGGTAGGGTGGTTTCTCTGTATCTCCAAACATGATCTGATCCAAATATATATATATATATATATTTTTTTTTTTCTCTGCTTTTTCACTTCCAAATGAAATTCTCCTTTTAACCTTGTAAGTTCTAGCCATCCAACCTTGCCTTCTATTTTTTACAATAGATCCATCTGTTCTTGTTAGATTACATTGTTATTGCGGGTATGTTGTGCAGCAGCTTTCTTCATTCCTTCTTCATACAATTGGAGCATTGGAGGCTAATGCTATGCAGAAGAGGAGAAACCAGCGTAGTGAATATGCCGGTTTAATTTATCTAATAAAGTAACTTCGTGTGATGCCGACTGCAGGAGGAGAGGTGGCTTATTATCTATCTCCCAAGAAAATGAAAGAACTGCATCATCTATGTCGTCAATTATATTAAAGGCCTAAGAAGCAGCAATGCAAGGTTTTTACTTATTAATGTTGTCCTGTTATGGCAATGTCCAGTGGGGCCATGGTTCTTCTAATCAAGACGTTGAATCCAGCCGGCTAGGCCATCCATCAAGGAATTGGAATATGATTCTTCTGAGAAAAATGTAACTATTATTACTTGGAAGTTTTGAGGTTGTGGGCTGGGGCTTAATCTTGTGTTAATTTGTTAGGAATTAGTATTGTTAGGTACCTGATCTGCTGAGGAGGTTGGAAGATAAAAACAATGAATAATCTAGAAATGAAATTGTCGAGACTCGACATCCCTTTAATTTCCTTTCCTAATTTTTATTGAATTGTTATTTTATGATGGAGAACCTCGACTGCTTTGCTGTGTCTGTCTGTCTATGATCATAATATAACATTTTTGTTTATAGGTTGTAGCTACTCCCAGGCCTAATCAACAGCAACAAAAGCCAAAGGGTTGTGAATTATGTGTTATACAAAATAGAAGATCCTACTCTACTCTTGCTCTGCAACTTCTGTCTCTGTTTTACGCATTGCATTGCAAAAGGAAAAGGGGGTGTGGGGAGGGGTTAGTAGTGTACTCACTGTAGTAATTATGTTTGATTAATCCACGAAGCCAACCTAAACAACACACCCCATGCCCATGGCTGGTCTTGCCCTTCCCTGCATCAAACAGACAAAACTTCCCGGACAACCCAATCACATTTTAAGTACCTAATAAATAAACAAATTAATTATACCTAATAAATAAACCAATTAATTAATTAAAAGTAAAAATAAGATGCCATCCGCATGACACGATACAATACGACATTCCCATTCCCACGTTCGGTTCAACTCAACCATCTTCGCCCCTTTCCCTTCCTTATGGTTATTATTATTCATTATTATTTTATTATATATCTTATTAAATTATCATCTGTTTCTTTTATCTGTGTTTTTCAAGCTTTAAATTTTAGAAAAAAAAAAAAAGTGAAATAAATGAAGACAGACAATACAAGACAAACTGGAAATAGTTTGTACACGAACAAGAAGAAGACGAAGGCGGAGAATGATAACTTACGATATTACAATTTAGAAATGCCCCGTCTATGCTTAGTATACAAATATCAGATTCTGGTCTATTTCGTACGCTCCCGTTGGAGTTCTTCTTCTTACCAAATCCAAACTATTTGTTTTCTCTTGTTTTCCGGGGTTTTTGATTCGTATCCATTTCAGGTCTTCTAAAGATTTGCATTAAAGGTTACTTCTTTCTCAGAACCGTTGACGTTAGAGCCCTTTTGTTTGGTTCCCTTGTTCTCCGGATTGTTTATTAAGCATTAACATTGATATTTGATGCAATATTTATGCACTTGAAGGAAAAAAAAAAAAAAAGAAAAAAGCCACAAATATTTATTCTTTCTTCATCCCCTCTTCATTTTATTTTATGCTTTTGATTGTTTGGGATTGATTTGGTTTTGTATGTATGTATGTATATATCAGTTAGATGCATATAGGGCTTGGAAATCTGATGCAAAGAGAATGTTCAGAGGTCGG
>JBBYHM010000026.1:1744494-1761514 GCA_038381775.1 Adansonia rubrostipa
TTGCAATTTTTGGTAAGTACTCGAAGGCTATTTCTTGGTTCAGCTAACCTGTGCTTATCCATTTCCCTTTAAAATTAGACTACTGTAATTTTAACACACAACAAAATCAAAATCTTAAGTTTGATTTTATTATAACATGAATTGATAGACAAGTGTAGTAGGGGAATAAACTTGGAAGATGAGATCTTGGTTTGCAATTTTGTTACTTTATTACAACTTCTGGCTCTGTTAAGCATACTTGCTAATTTTGAGCCCTTCTTTTAGTTTTATTTTACACAAATTTCAATTTTGCTTATGTTATTCAGATTTCAGACGTTGAAGAATATTAATGGATGTGGAGAACTTATTGCTCTTTCGATACCTGAAGATGGATTACAAGCTGCAATTCTGATTGCAATCCCACCTTTAACTATGTTATTCTTCATTTATAATTTTTTTATCCTCGTCCATTCTTTTGTTTCATGCTTTTTTCTTTCACCCTTCTTTTGGTTGAGGGAATATGCATTTTGACTGTAGTATGGTCTGCATTTTTAATGAAAAGATGCTTACTGCAGCAGATGGGATCACTAGATGATAGGTCAATGCATGATATTGAAGACGAGCGTGTCTCTTCCCCAGATATAGATGCTCAAAAGACTCAGTCTACCGATTCAAATGAACAAGTTTCACTTTGTGGTAGTTTGCCTTTTGCTGGCAGTAGAATGACAAGGAACGGTGTGTATAAAAGTATAAAGACCGTGGTTTTCTCTAATAAACTTAACTTGCTCATGCCTTTTGGATCTCTAGCAATCGTGGTTCATAAGATGACTACTCATAATGTGAGTTTTAGTTTTGATGCTCCTTTCTTGCTTGGTTTTCCCTTTTTTTATTTTTTTTCACTTAAATTTAAGTTTTTGAAATGCTGAGGTGCTATTGCAGGGGTTGGTCTTCTTTCTAAGCTTACTGGGTATAACACCATTGGCAGAGCGTTTGGGTTATGCTACTGAGTAAGGATTCATTTTCTCCCTCAAATTTGATCTTTTGATGCTACCAGTTGCTCGATTGGTACCTAACATTGCCTTTTCATTTCATTGAATTTAGGCAGTTGGCTTTTTTTACTGGATCTACAGGTATACTTTTATTCTTAATTCTTGAGGATTTTTTTTCTTTTTGTTATTTTATGGATTAAGCAACTAGTTTGTTGACTCTAAAATGTGTGTCAAGGTGCCTTTAAAGTTACTCGTTTAAACATTATTTTATTCATAAAGTTCATGTCAGTAATGGTTTGTAATATGTCGTAATGAATTGCAGTTGGTGGTCTTCTAAATGCTGCATTTGGGAATACCACGAACTAGTTATTTCGATTTATGCACTGAAAAGTGGAATGATACGTGTTGTTCGGCTGTCATTATTAGGCTCAATTTTGTCGAACATGCTGCTTGTTCTTGGATGTACGTTCTTTTGTGGTGGGCTTGTATATCATAAAAAGGAGCTATTGCTGTTATTGTTCCCTTATTTGGCTGCTCGAAACTGAGCTAAACTTGCATTCAGGCCTCAGCTGTTGTCAATTCTGGACTGCTGCTAATGGCAGTCATGGGACTACTCTTCCCAGCAGTCCTCTACTAAAAGCACACTGAACGACATGCTGGGAAGTCAGAGTTAGCTCATTCAAGAGTTAGCAGTTGTATTATGCTTTTAGCCTATGCTACCTTTCTCTTTTTTCCAGTTAAAAAGTCAAAAAGATCCCTATGTCCCTATTGCTGAGGTTGGTTATCATTGTTATTGTTATCTTTTCGATATAACAAGTATTTGCCTTGTCTCCTCATCTTGAAGCATTTGTGTAAAATACTCAGCAGTGTTACAAATGATGCGATATCCGGAAGCAAGTCAAAATGGGGAGAACTTGGATGCTGATTATGATGCTGAAGCTCCAGAGATCTCCAAATGGGAATCAGTCATTTTGCTCGCAATCATGGCTGTTTGGATCTCTATCCTATCAGACTGTTTGGTGGATGCCATAGAGGTAACATATGGGTTTTAATCTTCCACCTCTTGGTTAATTGAGATGGATATGCTTAAATATTTGAGATCATAGGTCACTAAAAGAATTAACTTGTTAAAGTCTGGAGCCAATACCAAATTAATCAGTGCATGTTACGTCATGCACTGGTGTTAAAATACTGGTTTAGTGATAAGCATCAACATGTTTCATGTTTAGGAGCAAATGGTTGGTAGGTTGGTTCAGAATAAGTGATGGATTTCCATTAGATTTGGGCATATTTTATAGATTTGGTCAAAACCAATATGAACATGAATCCCTGACGTAAATCGTATTTAAGTTTAGAGGTCCCATCTGCTCTTGTTAGCAGTAGGTGTAATTAGTTAGCATTTGTCAGGCTTTTTTAAGATTGGTTTGCTTATATGTTGATCAATTTCTATCTTCTCTTATTGCTTTTTTCTCAGGGCGCATCTGAGGCATGGAATGTTCCAATTGCATTTATAAGTGTTATCTTGCTCCTCATTATTGGGAATGCTGCAGAGCATGCAAGTGCTATTATGTTTGCCATGAAAGAAAAGTTCGTAAGTGATTATTCTAACTTTCATTTTATAAAATTTTTATATCATGCTAATTAATATATAAACTTCTCTGCAGGACATATCCTTGGGAGTGCCAATAGTGTCATCAACTCAGATTTCTATGTTTGGGGTAGGTGCTGTATGTTGTATCGTGGATGTACCATTTTGTATTGATGTTATTCCTCTATGTCTTGTACTTCCTAATGTCGGGATTTGTTGATTGCTTTAGCAGTTAGCACCAAGTATATAATTTCATTCTTATATATTTGTTTTTTTAGTTAGGGTTGGCTCATTATTGTCAATTATTTAGCAATCTCAACTCCTTATATGGCAATGTCTGATGATGTGTAAAGTCTAAACAGTGTTCAAGTCCTGGAATTTTGATGAACTTTGCAGTGAGAAGTTGAAATTGAGCCATGATATTTTATTTTTTTTATGGCTAATATGTTTGCATGCTGTTTCTTTTGCCTTGTTCTTGTAAACCAGTATTTGTGTTGAATGTGCAGATTCCCTGTTGTGTGGTTATTGGGTGGATGATGGGGCAGGAAATGGACTTGAACTTCTAGCTCTTCGAGACAGCGACTCTGTTCATAACTGTTATAGTTGCAGCCTTTTTTGTGCAGGCTGGTATATCAAAAACTTTGGAAAATTATTAATAATTTATACTCCAGTAATGGGCATTGTTAGTATCAAGAATGAAAGCAGAATGCAATGTAAAGTAAATAATGCAACATTTTTTTTTCCCTTTTTTGTGCATGCAGGAGGGATCTTCTAACTACTTCAAAGGATTAATGCTTGTTCTTTGCTATCTAATAGTAGCTGCGAGTTTCTTTGTGCACAAAGATCCAACTTCAACTGGTCAGTTCTTCCATATCTCACTTTTAGTTTCTCTTTCATGGAAGTTATTGTTGTTATAGATTTTTTAGCAAAGGCTGTAATTGATTCAATATTACAGATGAAAGTGGGCAACCAAAAACGTGATTGGTGAAACAGTTGAATTAAGGGGTGGAATTTGGAACCTAGAAAGAGGAAAGGAGATGGTTGATTGCAAAGAAGTGTAAATTCTTACAGATATTGCATTTTTCTAGCTGCTTTTGCTTGTTCAGTTAGTTAATATTATAGAACAAGTCTCTTGCCCGTTATGTTGTTCTAAATTTGATGCCAAACATCTGACGAATTAGAGATACTCTGTATCTCTAGAAAGAAGGATTCTTTAAATTTCAGGCTGATGGTTATGTAACTCAAATTCCTTTGTCACATCCCTTTAATTTGCGAACTGAGGGATTGGTTGCAAAGATATCGTGGTTTTTCAGATTCTATTACTTTTGTATATGGCTCAATGGTCGATTGATTCATGGGCAAGAATTGAAGCCTTGAGACACGCACGAGATGAGAGCCATCATTGCTATTATGGCGTAGGATTGAGATATAATGTGCTTTTTTTTTTGAGAGGGGGGGGGGTGTCAAGGCCAGCGGTGTGCCTGAAAACCTTTTGGAAATCTAATTTAATTGCACTAGGGTACTTTTAATGTGGGAAAATGTGGTATGAAACTGCTATTCATAGAAACAGAAGAAAAAAGAAGAAAAGCTGGAGTCTAAATCAGAGTGATATCCATTCGTGATACAACTAGCTTGGTTCTTGAAAATTGAAATTCATGGTTCATTGTTGAATTAATCCTTATGCATGTGATGTGCCCATGGCGGTCTTCTCAAACTATAAGTAATAAATCATGCATGTTTAATTGAACCCTTCAACTGGCGTACGGATGTATCAATAAATACAAAGTATCAGCTCAGCTTCTATTTCTTTTCATTATAGCTGACATTTTGAATTGGGTAGGTAAGGTTCGATTGAGGTAAAAAAATAAAAGGACTGTTAGTGAACATCCATCGTATCTTGTTTGTTTCTTTCCTTTCATTGTCGAGTGTTACTGTTCCAAAATACAATTGTTGTTGAATCAAACATTACATATCCTTATCTGATATGGGTGAAGGAGGAGAAGGCAGCCACTCTCCATTGCTGGCTGGCAACTTCTTCCTTCTCAAGTGAACTAATATCTGCAGGGCTTACTCAAAAGAAATGGTATACCCATATATGTTGTTTAATGAACTGATATATGACCCTTGTCTACCTCAGCAAGCGTTGGCAAAGGATACCTTGAGCTCACTTCCAGCAGAGAACAGGACCATAAAAACCTTCTTCTACCTCTTCTGTTGTCAGGATGCTCGCCTGCCTGCCTTTGGCAACAAACAAACAAACAATACACCGGGAAATGTCTTGACAGGATTTGGATTTTACGAGCCTTACTGCCTCATTGTTTTGCCAATGCTTGCAGTTCACCTGATGGGATTAGATATCAGTTACTGAAAAATACTTGAATTTTGGAGTATAGCTAAGCTCGGTGATTCACAAGCAGTGTGATTCTCTTCTTTTCTTTTCTGATATGGGGTAAGGAAGGACAAGTAGGTTAAAGGAAAGGATTAGTGTAGCAATCATGTTTCATCTCCTATTTTTCCTGCCAGTGGTTAGAGTATGTTTGTGGAGAGATGGTTTACCCAGGAAGACTAGTGGATTTGTGAATAACTTGTTTGCATCAAAAACTCCCATTGTTGCCTCCACTTCAGATGAATCCCCTTGAGATATGCATCCTGATAGCTTCTGTTACATCGATAATTGCGATTTCAATAATCTTCCCATTCTTCAACAAAGTTTTATGAGTGCTGGGGGCATTCAATTTTTGGCACTTAGACATATATTCCTTCCCGTAGAAATTTAGTTTGTGCAGAAGAAAATTCAAAGCTTGTGCTAGTAGTGAGGGGGGTTGAAGGACTTGCTAGGAGGAGATCACTGTACTGTAATCATTCATATTCATGTGTCATGACCGTAAAGGAAAACTACAAATTATGTTTACTTGAATTGTATTTCAAGTTTGAAAGAGGTTATTGTTTTTTTTAATGAAGGAAGCAACTTTGGCAGAGAAAGGGCGGCGTATGTTCATGTTTGAAAGGGTAATAGCACCAAGTCCCTTTGCACTTATGAATAAAGCTAAACGGTGCGTTTTAACTAAAAAATGAAAAATTTTAAGAAAGGCAAATGGACATAAAATTATTAAAAGAAATAAAAAAAAATTTAACATGAAAATAATAATTTTTAAAATTATTAGTAAAGAGATTTGATTTTTTTTTTCTTCTCATTTCATCTCATCTTTAGTTGTCCTTTTGTATTCAATTTAGGGTCCGTTTCGTATATTATAAACAATAATATATATTATAATATATAATATATAATATTAATTATATATAAATTAAAAATGATATTTAAAATTAAATTTTAAATTATTATTTAAAAAATAATTACTATTTAAAAATAAAAAATAAAAATATTTTATATTAATTTTTAATTAGTATATATTATATATAATATTTATAATATATAATATATTATAATGTTATAAATGTGGGAGTTGGTTCCCAATTATTATATATTATATAAAAACTATATATATTAAAAATACTATTTAAAATTAATAAAAATAAAAAATATTTTATAAATATAATAAAATTAAAAAATATGTTATATTAAATCTCAAACTACTATTTAAAAATAATACAAGTAAAAAAAAAATTATAACTAAATGTACAGATAACTATAACTAAATGTATAGATGACCATAACTGAATGAATACATGTCTATAATTGAATGCACAAATGACCAAAATTGATATATGTAATTTTAATATATATATATATTGAAATATATTCCAATATATAAACATTGATTCCTATACCAAGGAAACCAACCCTAAATATATATTATATATAAATTATATATATTAAAAATATTATTTAAAAATAATAAATATTAAAAATATTAAATATTAAATCTCAAATTACTATTTAAAAATAAGAAAAAGTAAAAATATTTTTATATTAAATCTCGAACTACTATTTAAAATTGATAAAAGTAAAAATATAACCATAACTGAATGTGCAGATGATCATAATTGAATATATAAGTGACTATAATTGAATGTATAAATGCTTAAACTGAATGTACAAATGACCAAAACTGATATATTTAATTTTAATATATATATTCATATATATTCCAATATGTAGAGGAACGGTTCCTATGCGAGGGAACCCACCCCCAAATATATATATTATATATAAATTATATTTTAAAAAATAAAAGATTAAAAATATTTTATATTAAATCTCAAATCACTATTTAAAAATAATGAAAAATAAAAATATTTTATACTAAATCCTAAACTACTATTTAAAAATAATAAAAATAAAAAAATAACTATTACTAAATGTATAGGTGACTATAATTGAATATACAGTTGATCATAACTGAATGTATAGATGCTTATAACTGAATATATAAAATGCATATAACTGAATGTACAAGTGACAAAAACTGATTTAATTCCAACATATATATTGATATCTGCTCCAATATGTGGAGGGGCGGTTCCCATACCAAGGAAACTGACCCCAAATATATATTATATATAAATTATATATTAAAAATACTATTAAAAAATAATAAAAGATTAAAAATATGTTATTTTAAATATGAAATTATTATTTAAAAATATTTTATATTAAATCTCATACTACTATTTAAAAATAATAAAATTGAAAAATATAATTATAATTGAATATACATATGACCATAATTGAATGTATAAGTGATCATAAATGAATGTACTAGTACCCATAATTGAACGTATAGATGACCATAATCGAAAGTACAAATGATCCAAACCCCAAATGCCTGAAATTGAATTAAATATATTAGTTTTGGTCATCTGTAAATTCAGTTATAGGTATTTATACATTTAGTTATGAGTATCTGTATATTCAATTATTGTCACTTGTGTATTTAGTTATTTAGTTATTTTTATTATTTTTAAATAATAGTTCGTGATTTAATATAATTTTTTTATTTTTATTATTTTTCAAATAGTAATTAGAGATTTAATATAAATATTTTAATCTTTAGTATTTTTAAATAGTAAAATTACTATAAATATTTTAATCTTTATTATTTTTAAATATTATTTTTAATAAATATAATTTATGTATAATATATATTTGGGGCCGGTTCCTCTGGTATAGGAACTGACTGTCCATATATTGGAATGTATATCAATACAAATATGCATATTTAAATTAAATATATCAATTTTGGTCATAAGGCGTTTATACATTCAATTATAAAGCATCAATAAATTCAATTATGATTACATATACATTTAGTTATGATCACCTGTATATTTAGTTATAGTTATTTTTTGTTTTTATTATTTTTAAATAGTAGTTCGATATTTAATATAAAATATAAAATATTTTTATTATTTTTAAATAGTAATTCAAAATTTAAAATTTTTTTTATTATTTTTAACTAGTATTTTTAATATATATCAATTTATATAATATATATATATATATATTTGGGGTCATTTCTCGTGGTATAGGAGCCTCCCCTCCACATATTGAAACAGATATCAATATATATACTGAAATTAAATATATCAATTTTGATTATTTATACATGTAGTTATGATCATCTATACATTTAGTTATAGTAATCTATACATTTAATTACGGCTATAGTTTTTAATTTTATTATTTTTAAATAATAGTTCAGGATCTAATATAAAATATTTTTTATTTTTATTATTTTCTATAAAATATTTTTAATCTTGTATTAATTTTAAATAATATTTTTAATATATATAATTTATATATAATAATATAATATATAATAATAAGGAATTGACAACCATGTATATAATACTATAATATATAATATATTAATTCGAGATTTAAAATTTTAATTTTAAATATTATTTTTACTTCATATAAAATTTATATAATATATATACTATATTTTATAATATATTTATAGAGTCGACGTGACTACCTAAATTGCATGACGAAAGGCATCTAAAAATAAAATAAAAAAATAATTACAACTTTTCTATTAATAATTTTAAAATTTATTATTTCTGTTAGAATTTTTTCCGCTTTCAACTTTTTTTTAATAATTTTATGCCTATTTCCCTTTTTTGGAATATAAATAAAAAAAGTATGACGTGACGTGACGTGAGAAGTCTTGTCTCTTTGCGTTAATTTTCAACGGAACTCCGTGGGTAGTGATAAGGAAAGGAAGAACGTATGGAGGAAGCCAGGCAAAGACTAAAAGGGCCGCGTGGCAGAGAATCATCACCACCAACACCCTTTTCTCTTTCATTAAATACCAAATCCAAATTCTAAAGCCTCCGATGTCACCGAAATTTCGTTCTTCGTTTGCTCTACCTTTGCACCCTAATCTACTCAAGGTACCTCTCTTTCGCCTTTTTCATTTTCGTAATATGGTTGATTTTTCTCTTTTTCTCTAATTGCAATTTTTACAACAATTGACATATGTTATGATAATTTCTCGGCTTTTTTCTTTTATATAGTTAACGTTTTTAATTTACTTGTAACTGCTTCGGTTTTTCATTTTTTAATTCCCAATGTTTCTAATCTGATTATGTTATTGCTGAATGCGACGGATCGGCGTTTTCCTCCCTCTTTTGGTTTTTTTTTTTTAAATAACTAACAAATATATATTTAATTTAATCTCTTGTTTTTATCATTTGTCAATTTCTCGACAATTATATGTGCCCTTGACCAGCCCCTTTGTTTGTTTGCTCTCCTACAAAATCTGGAAAAAAAATCATCAATTTCTTTTACTAGATTCACTTAGCACCGCTTCACCCGAACAGATTGTGGTAGTATACTGTTTTGAACCCTGAAAATTTTATGCCCTTGAGTAGTTTTTCATATATAAAGTTGAAATTTCTGTAAGTCCTTGTTGTTGACCCGGTTGACTATTAAAATTATTTCTTAATGAAAAAGGATTTTTTTTCTCCGTTGCTGTTGTTAATTTCAACCATTAAAATTATTTCTTAATGAAAAAGGATTTTTTTTCTCTGTTGCTGTTGTTAATTTAGATTTTGATTATTACATTTATTTTCACCTACTTGTTCAATTTGATTTTGCTGCAGTTTACCGTCCTATTGGTTGTCTGAGACTTGAGAGAGGGTTTGAATGGCTTCAAAGCGGATTAACAAGGAGTTGAAAGATCTGCAGAAGGGCCCTCCTGCGTCATGCAGTGCTGGTTTCTTTCCTTCTTTTCTCTACTCATTCATTTTTTTTCACTTTTCAGTCAATGATGAATTAGGTCGAATCAATGAAACCCAGTGATTCATGTTCCTTTCTACAGCCTATATTATATGTTATTCTTGATTGTCTAATTGAAAATCCTTTGATATTTGAAGATAGTGTATGTAAGTGTAAATTGGTAAGTAATAATATCACAAGCTGTCAGCTGTAAAATCATGAAGGTGGCAACTGCTTATTGTTTTTAGATACAGACGGGTTTTTGGTTAATATATCCTAAAACCCTAACAGTGTTCACTAGTGTATAATGGAGAACACGTTCAGACTGTACCTTTCCATAATTAGTTTACTTATATTTTCTTTAAAATAATGCTTGCATGTATGCAGGCCCTGTTGCTGATGATGTGTTCCACTGGCAAGCAACAATCATGGGCCCAGCAGACAGTCCTTTTGCTGGAGGAGTCTTTCTTGTTGCCATTCACTTCCCCCCAGATTATCCGTTCAAGCCACCCAAGGTAAAATAAAAAAGATATAAAAAAAAAATGCAGATCTGTTTTATTATGGTATAATATATAATTGCAACATCAACATCATTTTGGTGTGGATGCCTAGATGGTTGCGCTAAAGCTAGATCTGCTTTTGTTACTTAAGAAGTAGTTTATTACTTGCTGCTATATCTAGCTGATTTCGGTTACTGAAGTTGGTATAAGCTGTGTTTTTTTGTTAAACGTAATTCATTGAATTACCTTTCAAGGCCATACATTCTACTATGTTAGAACAATTAGGTGTTTCTTCTTGGGGTTATATTTTTACCTGATTGTCTTAATTACTCCTTTAAAGGTTTCTTTCCGAACAAAGGTTTTCCATCCTAACATCAACAGCAACGGAAGCATCTGTCTTGACATTCTGAAGGAACAGTGGAGCCCTGCTCTTACCATATCCAAGGTAATACACTTCCTGTTGTGAAACCCACACGAATAATAAACGGATAGCAGTTTTATCATCAACATTATTCGGTCCAATCCTAACAAAGCCGTGGAATACTTGGTCTAATTTGGCATGTATTTGGTAAGGACTCTTGTGCTTTCAAACGATCTTTTTTTAATAAATGTAGGCGTGTGTGCGTGTGTGTGTGTTATGTAGGTTCTTCTGTCAATATGCTCACTTCTTACAGATCCAAATCCTGATGACCCACTGGTGCCTGAGATTGCTCACATGTACAAGACTGATAGAGCTAAATATGAGAACACTGCCCGCTCATGGACTCAGAAATATGCAATGAATTAAGGGTCTGTTTGTCTGTCAGGATGTCATGTTGGATCCCTATTTGTAAATAATAATTTAAATAACGTTTGTCTTGATGTTAGAAAATTATCTTTTATAAGTGTTGTTGAATCCCTATTTGTAATGGAAATTCCTTGGCAGTGAACTGTAATTTCCATGGTAATGATTTTGTCTAATTATCCAAGTTTGCATGCCAATAAATTTTCTGCTCACATCTATCTAGTACTGTAATTAGTTCTTTAATTATGAACTGTTAGCATCTGGATACATCGATATAAAATAATAAAATCAAATTAAATTTCAGCAAAAGTCAAACATTTAAAATATAATTAATCAGATTAAAGATTTACATCTATATCGTGTACGAAGAGCAATAGTTAGACCGTAAACTCCTTATAATAATAACCTTAATATTTTATAACACTTAAAGAAAAAGTGAGGGTTATTTGTATATAAAGTGTAGTTATTTTAATTAATAAAAAATAAATAATCAATAAATTATAATTAATTTTGAAAAATTCAAAATAAATATCAATTAATTTTTTTAATATAAATATAAATTTAAATTATTCAATTATAATTACGAAATTAATATTTACTATATTATATTTAAATAATTTAAAATTTTTAAAATAAATTTTAATATAATAAAAATATTAAAGAATAAAAAAATTAAAAGTGCAACTTTATCTCGCTAAGTTACAGGCGGCAGGGGGTAACTTTACCCCCCATCGCAAGGCCAACTGCTCCAGTGGCAATGCCACTTCCACTAGAGCTAACTGCAATGCACCGTTCATCGCTGTGGGGTATTTTCCCTCGTTTCTTTCAATCTCTAAAATATTAAAAACATTTTGAACTTTATTATTTTATTTAAATAAATTTTTATATTTTTAAGTCAAGTCTTTAATTTTTTTAATTTATAATTAAATAAGTTTTTTACCTTTTTATTTTATACTTAAATTAATTTTTAATTTTTAATTTATACATAAATAAATCTTTTAACATAAATAAACAATTCAGTTAAATAAAAACTTAATTAAAATATAAATAAAAAGATAAAAGTTTATTTTGAATATAAAAAAATATAATGTTTATTTAAGTAAAGTATAATATTTCCGAAATTTTTTTAATGTTTGAACCTCTAAATATTTTAGTATTATTTTTATTTTAAGGTAAATATCTTATGCAACAATAGTTTAAAAAAAAACTTTAATAGTGGAATAAATGTGATAAAATATGTATATTTAAAAAAATAAAAAATATTTTTTTATTATTATCATCATCAGTATTATTATTATATATAAGGCTTTTAACTAAATTTAGTAAATATATCAATTTAATTAAAAATTGACAAAAAATCCAAAACTACTGTCGTAATAAAAAAAAGAGAACTGAGAGCATTTAAATCTTTTAGTATTAAAAAAAATTACTCATTAAAAATTAACTATGTATTTAAAAATTATTTTTTATTTTAACTTACTCATTTCAAAAATTATTTTTTAAATTTTCATTAACATTTTTTGAAAATATAATATTTTTATTAAAAAAAGTATATCTCACCTACAGTGGGTTAAATTCTTGTATTTATCCACAGTATTGCATTACTATTAGCGTCAACAACAAAATAAAATTATTATTATTATTATTATTATTATCATTATATATTTCCTAAAAATGCAATTCTTGTACTGAGATTTTGATCTCCAGATCGGAGGGGAAGATCAGCTTCCCGTGATCTCTTATTATTCTAAAAGGTCGATTTTTTTTTGTGTGTTTTTTTTTTTCCTTTTGCTTGTTAGATTCATATTTCGTGCTGTAATCTTCGATCATGAGTTTTCTTTTATTTATTTGATTATTTCTGTTAATCGATGCACAGGTACGTATAGAAATTATTTTGTTATATAAAAACTTTAAGGGATTTCCTTTTTTTTTTTTTTCATGATTATTGTTTTGTTTCTGGATACAATTTATTATTTGCAATTGAATCTTTTTGTTGTTGCATAATTTCTTTGATTTGGGAGTTTAATTTTTGGCTGTAATTTCAGTGATCAGGCCTTTTCTTATTTGTGGCCTTTTTTTTTTCCTACCTGTTTTAATGAGTGCCTGCTATTTAAATATAGAAACGCAAAATTCGCATGTATATGAATTTGATTGGACTTGACTTCTTTCTTGGCCCTTAAAAATTCAGAAGGATGAATAAGTCTGCAAACTCATCTTTATAAGAATTAGGGAGTAAAAGTTTCCAAATTTAGGGTCCTTGGAAGGGTTTTGTTAGATCTTGTTTTTAGGGTGTTGCACGCTTTTATGAATTATATCCTAACATGATTATAACATAATTGAATTAAAAATATTGCAAAAACTACTTCAAAATGTAGTATAACATATGTTTCCTGTAAATAACCTATGGTGGGATTGATTCATAGGCTGTTAATCTTGCGTTTGTTTATATCCTTGCTTATGTATGTTGAATATCGCCATAAAACTATTACTTATATGATGGATTTTGTGATTGTCTGGTGCATGTAGTTTTTAGATATTTTTACAGTTTCCCTTTGCATCTGCTGGCGGTCCAAATTCCAACGCCCGATTTAATTTTCTATTTAATTGTGACATGGGTTTGGTTTCTAGTCTTTATTAGTGTCACATTATCATGTTCAGTATCCTTAAACAAGACGATTAGATCATTTACATTTTGTCATCATTAATGTCATTTTAATGTCTTAAACACTGCGTTGTTTAAATTGTAGTTTGCATGAAATACCATGCTACTTTTTTTGCATCATCTGATCAAATTATAATTGTCACTTTATTGCACAAAATATACACTTTAAAAATCTAAGAGAAGACAATTTTCAAATTCAATATTGTGTGAATTTTCTTTATTGTTATGGTTATTACTGTAGAGTTGCTGTTAATTTATTACTGATGTTTGAATTTATAGTGTAGGTGTAATTTCTTTTGGTGGCATATGTCCCATTACCAAGAAGATGATGCTGAATACATGGCAGATGAGTATGACATGGAAGACATAGATGATGTCATGGATGAACAGTTTCGTGGTAGAGAAATGTCTGGCTTGGACTATGATGTTGATGAATATGATGACTCGGTTTGTTTTTTGTTTTACAAGATTCACATAGGCACTTCTAAGTTCATGCAACGTTAGCTTAGGCAAAAATACAATATGGCTTTGCTCTTTTTATCTTTTGTAGTTTTTGTTCTAATATTCTTGGATTTCAAACCAGCCTATCATAGTTATTTTTAAATTTTTCGAAGCTTTTGTTCTAGTATTCGTGGATTTCAAGCCGGCCTAATATGATTTGACCGTATTGCAGAATCATAAAATATCTGATACTTCTGCTGCTCAAGCTAGAAGAGGAAAAGACATTCAGGGAATTCCTTGGGATCAGCTAAACATCACTAGAGAAGAATACAGGCAAACTAGGCTAGAACAGTACAAGAACTATGAGAATATCCCTCACTCTGGAGAAGGTTCAAGGAAGGTAACAGTCGTTTAGGTTGCCTGCTTTCCTTTTATAACAATTCTCGGATCCAATATTTGGGTAGTACTTGAACTAAGTTGAAATTTCAATTTCTATATAGGATTGCAAAATTACTCAGAAGGGTGCATCGTATTATGACTTAAGACTAAATTCAAGATCTGTGAAATCAACAATACTTCATTTTCAGGTAATGGAAGTTTTCATTTAATTAATATCAGCTATCTCTACCCCATTCATATTTTGTGACATCACAGAAGGATTTTCCTTTTTCTTTTTAAAGATTTATGGTTTTATTTTTTAAAATTTCTCTTTCATATCTTGTAATGTTACCGGCTAGTTCTTTCTTTTTGGTCTAACTGAGTGTGCTGTGTTTATTTTTGTCGACCGATAGACATACCGATTTGTCATTGTTGTCGACTGATAAACATGTCGATTTGCCATTGTTGTCAACTGATAAGCATATCAATTTGTGGTTATGTAGTTGAGGAACTTGGTATGGGCTACATCAAAACATGATGTATACCTTATGTCACATTTTTCTGTCATGCATTGGTGTTCACTGACGTGCAGGAAGCATGAAATTCTTAATGTTTCTGGGCATGTGGCACCATCTGAGGTCTGTGTTCTGTCAGTGATTTAGCTTTTTCTCTGAATTGTTGGTTTCCCCTTTTCTTCATTTCTTTCCCCTATCTTATTTTCTCTGAGACTGATCAATGTGTTTTCCCCTTTTAGAAACGTCCTGGAAGTCTGATGGAAGGTTTCACACAAACTCAAGTCAGTACTCTTGCAGTAAAAGATAAGCTGCTAGTTGCTGGAGGATTCCAGGGTGAACTAATATGCAAGGTAAGTAGTGTAAATTTTTACCCCTAAATCCTTTACTGACGAAAAAGAAATCAGAAAATGAATAAGCCTTTGTGCAGCAATTTACAGAGTTGCATTTCTATGCAGTATAGCTCTTTCTCAGTCTTGAAGTTGAATGTTTAGATTAAAAAGATATTCTAGTTCAATACATTGTTGTATGTATCCGTCATGGTATAAGATGGATCCAGCTAAATGATTCTCTTAGGCTTTCTAGAATTTATAAGCTTTTTTCCTTGTTCATTATGTTGCAAATTTTATAAACTTCTTGTTGTGAATTATTTTTTGCGTAAAACTTTGACAATGGTGAAAAGGCTAAAAATTTATAATGGGAGAGAGTGTTTTTTTTTGGGTGGGGGGCCTGAGCTCTTGGTTACTGTTGCGTTGTCCTGTTGCCAGTTATGTTAACAATTAATTAGTTGATTTTGGTCTTGAATGCAGCATTTAGATCGACCTGGAATAAGCTTTTGCTCCAGGACAACTTATGATGACAATGCCATTACAAATGCTGTTGAGATTTATGTCAGTCCTAGGTATTTCTTGTTCCCTGGGCTGCTGGTGGCATTGGTCACATTCAGCCTAAAACTAAATTTGCTTTGTTTTTGTATACCAGTGGTTCAACTCACTTTACAGCCTCAAATAATGACTGTGGAGTCAGAGATTTTGATATGGAAAAATGTCAGCTTTCTAAGCATTTTCATTTTCTTTGGCCAGTCAATGTAAGTTCCTTATATTGAGATTTCATTTGTTTTAGTTTGGTAAACATATACTCGATACTATTCCATGTACAATTTGTTATTAGCAATATGCTAATTATTGGTTCTCCTAACATTGTAAAGGCACATGGTGAGGAGAAATATTATAATCTTTGCTTATTTGTTCTTTTTCCAGCACACTTCTCTAAGCCCTGATGGGAAACTTCTAATAATAGTTGGAGACAACCCCGATGTTATGTTGGTGGACTTCGACACAGGGAAGGTAATTATCTGCTTGCTTTTTTCCATAAGTATTAATGCACTATCTTTTACATTTTTGGACATTGAAAAAGCTAGCAGGTGGCATCAGCTGATTTGCAATTACATTGCGGACTGTTATGCCCTTGCATGGACACTTGGACTTCTCGTTTGCATCAGCATGGCACCCAGATGGTGTCACTTTTGCCACCGGGAATCAAGACAAAACTTGCCGAATTTGGGATGTTAGGAACTTGTCCAGGTCAATTGCTGTTGTTAAGGGAAATCTTGGAGCAATACGGTCCATACGCTACACATCTGATGGCAAGTACATGGCAATGGCTGAGCCTGCTGACTTTGTGCATGTGTATGATGTGGAAAATGGCTACGAGAATGAGCAAGAAATCGATTTCTTTGGTGAGATATCTGGACTATCCTTTAGTCCAGACACTGAGTCTCTTTTTATTGGTGTATGGGATCGTACATATGGTAGCCTTCTTGAGTATGGGCGTCGGAGGAACTACTTGTACCTCGATTCCCTAATATGAGTTGATTCTGCAGTATGCAAGCAAAATAAGAATGTAGCTTTGGTGGTTGTTGACGGTATTGGAGGAACTTAGTAATGTATTCCAAGCAGTAGAAGAGGGCTGTAGATGTAAATATAAAATGTATTATGTGACGTT
>JBBYHM010000026.1:1769770-1796488 GCA_038381775.1 Adansonia rubrostipa
GAATATTATCATGCATGTAGATTGACAGTGAAGCCTTTAAAACTGAAGTTTGCGCAACAATAAATGAATGAAAACAAAAAATAAACGCGAACTCTGAGATCTCAATTGCTAAACTTGCACCAAATCTAATTCCATCGAAAAACTGCCATCATTTTTAGCAATCAGTCAGAGACAGATTTTCCATTCCCAAAAGTTTCCGTCTGTCTGTCAGTAGTCACGGAGAAGCTCAAGATCCAGGAGTGAGTTTGATACGAAACCTGTCGATCTAAGAATTCCCATTTATCCCAAAAGATTAAGTTGCTGAGTCAAACTTGGAGCACGATGAAGTGCCGAACTGAGACAGCTTGTACCCATAAAAGGACCCCGCTGCTGCACATCCGAACCTTCTGAAGTGCAATCCTACCTAACAGGAATTGTATTGGCTCCTCTGGAAGGGATTGCATCAAACTTGTTATTTTGCACCACTATTGGATCACCTACTAAAGAGTTCGTCTGACTGATAACGGGAAAAAGGATTCCTGTGCCTTACACCATGATTAGGAACCAATGGCACTGAAACGCCAGATGATGTTAATTGGCTTTCCCTCAAGCCTTCAAAGCGTTTGGCAACGTCCGCAGTCTTGTTTGTTTCACTTTCAGCAGCATCGTCAATGACAATGATTTCTTTGCTGGAAACAGCAGAATCCTCACTCCTATGTTGGCCGTCTAGAGTTAAAACTTTCTCCATATCAGTTGTTGCTGCTGGACCTAGCTTGTTCTAATGACTATCCAGTTAAGTTGTCAAATCATAATTGCTTTCATACTTCGTACAGCTCCATGGAGGTAGTGAAACCACAATCCATATGCTCATCGAGAAACAAGCCAGCTGGAAATTACACAGTTGTTTGTGGTGTTGCAAGATTGGCACAGTTTCTATAGCCATTTGCAAATCGGACATTAAAAGATTGCCCCACCAAATCATTTTGATTCCGATCAAGATTAAAGAACCCTGAGGCATTGCATGATGGAATGGCAGGTCATTTTGATTCCAGAAGTTGGGAAATTAGAGTTTATGCTGTTACTCTGGGCATATGATGGACCCTGACCAAGTGGCACAGATGCGTCTTCCTCTCTGTTAACCACCATTAACTGCTCCCCATCAGCCTGAGAATGGGATTAGAAGAGGATGGACTAGCAAAATCACGGACGCTGCAATCGGAAAGCTTGACATCAGCATCAGGGCATCCTTTGAAAGGAATGGATCCTAAAGTAGGTTTCATGACAGGAAAAACCATTTCTTCGGATCCTAGACTTGCACTGTTGGTCAGAGAAATCGTTTCTGTTCTTGCATCCAAATTATTAGGACTAAAACTGGGATTGGCATCATTTTGATTTCGCATGGCAGGCACTATCGTTGAAGCCATTGTTCGTCGCCTTAGTATTTGTGACTCCTGATAATCTAGAGCAAAAACCTCGAAGGGATCCCTCTTTTCTTTGGCAACAGCATGGCCGATCATCTTTTTCAAAAAAGAGAGGTCTCTTTTTAATAGATATTCTAGGGACCCTAAATTTCTCTCTTTCAAAAGGTCCTTGGGGTCCTGCGCTTGTCTGCGGAACTGAAGCACCATTCTCAAGGAAGGGGTCAGGGTTCCTGCCCTTACGTAACAAGTTCCTACATTGCCTGGCTGACAGAATCAAAGGCCCCCAATTTCTCAACGTAGTTTCTTATATTTATATAAAATTTAATTTTACACATTCAAATAACATGAAAATTTTCATCTCAAACTTTATATATAAATTTTTAGTTAATTCCTAAATTAAAAAATTTTAAAAGTTCCTAAATTATAGAATATATACAAAGGTCCTACCCCTTTTTTTATGTATCTTCGCTAATTAAATTTCTTTTCTCTATTTTTCTCATGGAAAAAGCTAGCTACTAGGTATCACAGTTTTTGAAATTAAGAATACTGTATGTATCCTAATTAAAACGCTTTTTTTTTTTTTTTTCTGATGCAGACAGTTTTTTGGGAGCTACTACCCTTCGAAGAGGCACCATATGAAAGAGAATACCATAGATTATGGAGAGTTAACAACTGATAGCAATATTCGTTGCTATTCGCTTGCTTGTTGGAATGGCTCCAGCTGTAGGCAGTAATGGAGGCAAGCCCTGTTAAAGCTGCTGGCTCTGTGAACATAATTGGTTCTTCTGGCGCAACTAGCCCTTCCCACGTAGTGATTCCTTCTGAAGATTATAATTTTAAACTTTGCTTTTTGGTTTGTGTAGTTAGCTTTTATGTAGAGCCTCCTTGACAAACTTAATTTTACTATTCTAAAGATGTAGAAGGTCGGGCAACCACTCTCCCAATAATTACCATTTGGTTCGAAGGGGCATGCTTCTTTAGTGAATCTTAGTATAACTAGTAGTAGAGTTGGCAAGCGAGGGTTTAGAGTTATCCCGTACTAAGGGTGTTGGCGATGTTATAGCTGGTATTTGCTGTTACGTTGTGACCTCGGTCTGGTGACTTGTACTTGTTTTAATATGTCGTTTATTTTCAGGGATATGACTAGTTAGCATCTCCGGCATAATCTAGCCTGCCACGAGAAGGGTAAGGGTAAATGCCCATTGGAACCCGGTAAGAGTGATCCCAAAATGAAAAGACAGGCCACTAGGCCTCTTTTTGGGATTTGTGATAGGTGGCGGTGGTTCTAGGAGGCCTACCATTCGTCCATTCGCGTTGTGAACCACACCGTCACTTTTAAGAGGTGGGCAATTGGCTCCTGGTCTTACTGATGGCCCTGGTTCATGGTCATTCCAGAAGCAGTAGAGGCAAGGAAAATAACCCAAGAAACAACCAAATTGGCAGCAAAAACAAATATGAAAGTAGTAACAACGATGACTTAGTGACTCTACTGGGTCCACTCCTTGACCCCTTCCGTGTTAATCTAACAATAGCAATGAAAGACATACCATAGCCCAAGGATCGTCAACTAAAAGCCTACAATCTTGGCATTGTTTGCTAGGGCCTGGAAATCTTTTATGACAAGCTGAGGTGGTGATTCATTGTGTGAGGACTCATTTTCTCTCAACTAAATAGGCTACTATTGAGGATTGTTCCCTCCTATCTAACCAGAAATCGCGCAAAGATTACCACTCTAACGCAAGTGTGCTACACTTGTTGTCCTTATCATACATAAGTTCGTGAATTATAATATATTATTTGGCTTATTTTGTTTCCTTGGCTAAGCCTTGCTTAGTGCAGTGTCCAGCACGATCAAGGATTAGAGACTATAGGGGACTTGACTATTGTTAAGCAACAGGTACTGGCAAGAGGGATGAGACCATTGATATAACCTTCGTTATACCATTGGCGAGCTTCATGAAAGCGCTAAAAGTACGAGGGTAATGCTGCTCAACTGCAGAGCAAGTCGAAGCACACTAGGGGTAACAATATCTGAGAGGCCAAATATTCCGCAGCAAGACGGCCCGCTTTCCATAAATATGTCGATGCCCTTGCGTCGTGCAGTTGAATGTGGCTGAAATGATTTCGGGTGGCTCTGGCCACGCCCAAAACCACGTTCGAAGCCGCGGTAGTCTAAAAGCCATATGGCCTCTACCCCAAGTTTCAGGCGATATCCGGGAAGCGGCAAACCCCATCCCCATACAACTAGACCTATAGCCATTCCGGGGATTTCTATGTCTAGTGTGCATATTTGCAGGTGAGTAAAGATGTGAACCCAAGAAAAAAAAATCAAGTAAACCCAATAAAGTAAGCGGGAGAGTGGAGTTGTACATGTAAAGGGGAAAAAAGCAGACAAGAAGAAACACATGAATTTATTAGAATTTTGAGTTTGCTATTCTATTGCAGTGGGGAACTCAGAACAAAAAGCGACTCAAAATATTAATTATCAACCACCACCAAGAAAATAGAAATAACGATGTTAGCTTCCACACAATTAAATCTTTTCTCTATCTACGTTTATTTTTAGTAGTTTTACTACACGTGTATTGCACGTGGATGATATACTATTTAATTAATAACATATAACTAATAATAAGCATGTTATCTTTTGAAAAATGTAAAAATGAAAATATTAAAAACACAAAATTAATTCTTAGACAGTATAAGAATTAGTTGATAAAATTTTCAGATAAGAGTTCTTACATATATGTGATCGAATACTTTGTTTTCTCTATAATGATTTGATATAATCATCTATTATCAAAGTTAATTGCAACATTATATTGCTTGTAGCTTATAGAATGTTATATTATATATTAATTATGGTTAATGAAATAAAAATATTAATTTTAATAAGATTTTCAATGTAAAGCATGCAACTTAATGATATAATTGTAATATCAATAATCTTCATATACTTGATTACCAATATTAATGATATTTGATAATATAAGGCTTTTTAGTAGAATACAGTTTTGCATCTAAGTTTTGAAATTTTGTCAATATATCATATTAGTTTATAATTAAATCATTAAATTACGTGCTTTTGGATTAAAATGTCCCCTTCTTAAAAAATGATAGAACACTTTTTCATCTAACGATAAAATCTCGTTACAACCTGTATTAAATCAACGCATAAATGGAAAACCTATATTATATCGACATATAAGTGTATTTAGTAGAAGGAGAAGTAATACTTAAACTAAGCAATTCGAAGTTCATTCAAAATTTAAAAGATAAAACATAATTTACATTTAATTGTTATTTTTAGGTAAAGGTTATTATAAGAACAAATGGATTGATAATTTTTTTTAAATTATTTATATTTTAACTTGAATATCCTTTGTTATCTCCAAATTATATCAATATATTTTTGTAATCATTTTTTAGTTTAAGAGATTATTAATATAATGATTATGCATATTAATTCATATAATAGGAAAATAACATTTTATTTTAAAAATAAAAATAATGTTACATAAAAATATAATAATATATTTTATTTTTACCAGATATAAGTTTTATTATTAAGTTATTAACCAATTAAAGCTAATGACAAATTATATATAAGTAACAAAAAGTGAGATAATTTTGATGCCAAAAAGTGTCATTACAAATTAGTTATAAATATAAGGGGAAATTATGCTAAACTACTTGGTATGAGTCATATGCAAATCGAGACTTTATGGTTTTAATTTTGGTGCTTTGAAATCTTGTGGTTTATGTTATGTGCTAAGTTAGGTATTCTATTATTTTTTCATCCATTTCTGTTACATTTTTCCTTAATTGGTTCTATAATGCGAATAAAATTAATAAAATGGCACAAAGATATAAAATTATAAAATAAAAATAATAATTTTATGATTAACCTAGCAAACTAAGCATAGCTGTACCTATCTACCTTCTCACCTTATGTCTCCTTTTTTGTTTCTTTTAAAATATTTATAGTAATTTAAATTTTATTACCTATAAAATTTAAATCCTTATACTATTTGAATTAAAAATCTGCTTCATAGCCAATTATCCCTTATTAAGCTCTTTTATTCACTTAAGTAATTCCCAGGTCAGCATTTAGAAGAAGGGACGACATAACTATTAACTGATAGCCTTATTTAATAAGGTAATTTCTTTCATTTTTTTTTTTACAAAAAAAGTAATGTCTTTTACTATAAACAATCAACAACAAAAATTGGTTGAAAGAAAGGTGGAAAGCATATTCAACTACTTTATCATTAGAAAGAAATAAATAAAAAAATAATGCAAATGACCAAAAATTATTGAAAGGAAAGTGTATGATCAATGCATCTAGTATCTTTTTTTGAAGTTGCTTGTAACACAAGAATTAAGACTGAAGAGACAAGATAAAAAGGACCTGGTTTTTGGTTATTTCATTTAGTTGTACTCTCATGAGGGGTGTGTGTGTGTGAGAGAGAGAAAGAGAGAGAGAGAGATTTTTTTATTCCCTTAAATATAATTTGAGGACATGTGTTGGTTGTGAAGTTTTTCAACTCTACTGACAGTGTATGGTCTAATAATCCTTACTATAAAGATATTAATCATATTATTAATATTATGAAATAATTATCATAATATTATGAAAAGACACATGTTCATTTTTTTATTCTCTTAAATATACTTTAAAGGACATGTGTTGCTTGTGAAGTTTTTTAACTCCACTAACAGTATATAATATAATAATCCTTACTTTAAAGATGTTAATCATATTATCATAGTATGAAATACTTATCATATTTTGATTTATAGGTATTCTCTATATAAAACATGGTTGAAATCCTTCTTTTAATTGTTTTTACCCTTTGCTTTTAAATGTACTCATTATCATGAAAAGGAATTGCCCAAAATAATATGTTGAAAGAGACTATCCATTATTCATAATTATTTTTAAATTGGATATTTCATAAAATAATTTCAAAAAAAATAAATGGGAAAAAAAAACAGCAATTATTTTATCTAATTCATTTTGCTACTCTTTATATATCATATAATAATTAAACATCTATTGTTATGAATCTAAGCATTTGTTTATCATAGTAAAAATGTTTTAATACTATTATCATTATCATTTAATTAAAATTGTTTCAATTAAGATATTGGTATTATTAAAATGTAATATATCAATAATATGCTAAGACTAAAGGAGATTTTAAGTAATTATAATAGTAATATATCAAACCTAACAGAAACTTTATTTAATGTATTTCTGTAAAATTTTTATTGATGCTATGAAAATTAAAATTTTTTAAAATAATTATAATAGTAATTTGTCACTTTTAATAATTTGTAATGTAAATTATAAATAATATAAGTTTAATAAAAGAATAAAATAAACGAAAAATGAAAAACACAAAATTGGTTCACATTCGAATTAACGTATTTCAAGTATATAATCAACTAATTAAGAAAAAATTTATGTAGAGTTACCAAACATATATAGTTGCACATAAAAATTATTTATTCAAATTCTTTCATAATTTAATAATAAAATAAAAATTCTAATATTTATGATATAATTAAATATTTTGAAATTTATTAATAACAATCGTTTATAAAATGACAGACTTAGTTTTTAGATTTAATTTGAATACAGAATAATGTTATGTATTGTGACAAGACCACAGCACTATACCTCTTCAATTTTTCTTACTATTATGATTATCTAATCATTTAATAAACAATTAAATAAAATACTGCATTCAAAACCAAAGGTTGCTTTCTCTCTAATCTTCATTTTGTTTCTTTCTTCTTCACTGATTCAAAATTAGTAAATTACAATTACATTTGTATTAGCATCTTCTATTAATATTCTTTTTTAAAAAATAAAAGTTTATTTATTATTCTATTTATAAAAAAATTATTGATTAAAAGTTTACTTTAATAAACATTTCAATATTAATAAAAAATAAAATAATGATTTTCAATATCTTAACATAATAAGAAAATAATTATTAGCAACTTACACTGAAAATAATTAATATTAATAAAAAATCAATTAAGGAAAATTTAGATTAAAAATAAGTTAATAATAAAAAAATATCAATTAAGAAAAAGTTTTCATTAGTAAAAAGTAATAAATAAAAATTACTCAATAATTTAATTTCATAAAAATTCATTTAAAAAAAATCAGTTAATATTAATAAACAGTATTGCAATAAAGAAAAGTTTACGTTAATGAGGAATTCTAGGTTAATAAGGAAATAAATAAAATTACACAATATATTTAATTTTAATAAAAATCATTAATTAATTAATTAAGGATATAATAGTTAATTCAGTAAGTTATTGAGGGTAAATATTTCATACATTATTTGAGATTTCGGAGTTGGTACTTTTAGATAGATAGATTATAGATATAGATTTATTATTATTATTATTTGAAATTGGACTAAAAGGCTAGCTGGTACTGAGAAATGAGGAGCAAAACTTATACAAATAGTCAGCTTGCAAAGCGGTTCCGCTTGTGGGAATGCAAGAACTGGAGATACGCTAGTAAAGGTGCAATCTTGATTGCATGAAACAGCTAACACCGCGTTTCTGTTTTCCTTGCGTTCTTGTTCTTTTCGGTAGGCCCTATTTCTCTTATGACTCTTTTTCCTTTTTCTTTTGGGTAGGCCCCAAGTTGAGGTGTTTCTTTTTTTTTTTTTTTTTTTGTGGAAAGGAAGTCGAGGTTTTTCTTTGCTTGTCAAGTTGAGAATCGGAAGGAATACACGTTAAGTCGATGCCTATGTCGGGCAAGAAAATTTGATTTTGTAAACGAAAATGATAGGAAGGCAGTATCGTATTTAAATTTGTATTCTATTCCATTCCATGCACGTATGTATATCCGTAAGTCACTTATTACCTACAACAAATCCAATCGACAACTTTCTTTTCCATATCGCCAATACCAGCAAAACGGCAACTTAATAATAATGTAACAATTTTCCAGAGCATCCTTTTCTTCGCTTGGTTTTTCACAATCATCAATTCAACTTCCAGTGATCTATCTAGTGTTGCAATAGCAGTGTTCCATATGCAATTTTGGGACTAGACTATAATATAATTTTCCTTCTTCTCGGTGCAAGTAGGAATAAAAATTTAAAATACTACAGCATCTCATAACAATTTCAACTTACGTTCAAGTCACCAAAAATCAACACAATAATATCGGACCGAGCACTGATGAAATGCTCACTTATATATCGGAAACATAAATAAATGCTTCTATTTTTCTCAGAACAACTGAACAAGAAATTTTCAGGGAGGAAAATATTACATCTGGGGTCCAAGAGGCAGCCCACTCATAATTTGCTGGTATACTGATGCGTTGTTGGATAGATCCAAACCAGGCTCAGACATTGGCTCCATCTTTGCCTCTCCTTTTGGCAGCCTGAAATCCATTTCATTACTCTCCCGGTGAGGCATAAATGGATGAAAAGGCAGAACCGGCAGATTCACTTGGCCAGGGCCCAACCCAGCCATTGCCAAATTTGCCAGGCCTGGTTGATTCATGCCAAAGGAAAAGCCAGGAGAAGGCCCCATTTGTTGCCTTCCAGGCAGGGTAAATGGACCGAATGATGCAGGTCTAACCATGCTGTTGTGAAGTTGCGATGGCTCTGGCCTGTGAGCATGGGTTGGGACAGAAGCAGCAGCCAGGGCAGTTACCGTGCTAGAGGTAGCAGAATTGACATGACTGCTACTACGAGCAGCTGGAACATCATGATTATGCTTTCCTTCATAGGTAGTAATTACTGACTTAAGGTCATGTGATGCTCTCTCCACATGCTTCCTAACTGTGCAGCCAGCGCTAGTGCATTTGTAGTAACTCCTGCATTGAAACAATAGCAAATGATGTTCTGCATTATGTTGGCAGTCGATAGCAGTAAACTGTTAGACGCATACAAGAGTAAGTGAAAGAGGGTATAGAACATCAAACAATGACTGACTGAGGGAAAAATACCTTGGATTTGGATTTCCTTTCACTACTTTCTGGCCATACTTGCGCCATCGATATCCATCATCTAGGATATCCACCTCACTGGTTGTCTGGACCACAACCCTAGGCTCACGAATAGCTCGTGTGGCTCCACTCATTTCTGTTGCATAAGCTTCAATTTTCCTGGCATAAAACACGAAAACATTCACATAGTGATCTCAGATTCTCAATAGCAACATTATTCAAACATTTTCTCAGGTGTAAACCTTCTCTTTGACTCAGATTCATCTCCTTCACCATCGTAACCTAATGAGACACTGCCATGTGTCCCACGATCATCTTCATCTTCATCATTAGAGAATGTAGATGAGGCATCCACTGCATCACCTGATTCAATGTGAGTACTATTTGGGGCCTGCCCATTGCCATACTCAGGGCATATAGCTGCAGATGATATCTCAATGTTGTCATGCCTCCCATCATGTGTAGCAGCAACTGATACGTTCTGTGCAGTTGACCAAACAGGATCACCATCTGCACCATTTTGAAAGCCAGTTTGTTCAGGGACTTCTAGTTGCATGTCAATTAGTGGGCTGGATGATCCAATGGCTGATCGGCGATTGGGTGGAGGTTTGGGATGGTTGTGAGCTCCCTTGTATATGATCTCCGTTATGCTGCCTTCATGAGAACGTTCCACTTTCTTCTTAACCTGACAAGTTGGATGTGTGCACTTATAATAACTACGAGGATATTCACTTCCTTTTACTTGTTTTTGTCCATATTTTCTCCAATTATATCCATCCTCTAATGGAGCACCACCGGCAATGCAATCTCCACTGACTCTTTGATCTCCTTCTTCATCCTGTGGCTCATCAAGAGGCAGTGAATGTTCAACGCTCCCACCAACAGGATCAAAGACCCTTTGATCTGCAGAGTTGTTACTCCCATTATCTTTTTCAGTTGATGATCTAGAGAAATCAGCCTGAAGGCTGAGTACATTGGTATTTTGGGGGTTGAGTTTCCTTGGGTCTGCACTTTGAGATGGATGAGAATTCTCAGACCGAACTGAAACTTCAAAATTAGGAAAGAACTGCTGAGGAACACTGGCTGGAGTAATCTGCAGTCAGAAGGACAAGTTAATAGCTACAAAATGGATTTGGTCTACCCATTTGCATTATATAGAAGGCAAACAAATATTAATACTTCACTACATTCCTAATTCTAATTCATTGCAGTAACTTTTAGTATTTAGTATTGTAGCAATAATAGAAGTGAGAACAAATGAATAACATAGTGCATTCTGAAGAAAGACCTTTTTATTCACTTATATCTTTTTCCTTTTTTTAGTTTAATTGTCCAAAAACATATTCCCTCAGCATACTTACTTTACTTATTGCACCAAGGAGGAAAGAGGAATTCGATCCTGCAACAGGCTTGAATGCAAATGATGATGCATTGATGTCTTCAAAATAGTTATCTTTACTTTTATCAGGAGACTGTGAGATACAGCTCCTATAATTACCATTTGGGATGAAGGGGAATTTTCCAGTAGTGGGGGATGGCTGTGCCTGCGGTGATACAGTGAGAAATTCATATGCAACAGAACTCCAATAAACAAAAGTAAGTTATTAATCAAATAAAGGAATATATAACTTTTGAGATTGATTTTCTCATTACAAATGACTAGAATGGTAGTTAAATTCCAGAAGAGTGTTTTTGAATGTTACTTGTACTGCAGGAAAATAGTTGTCTATCTTATTTGTAATATGATTCCTTCAACTCCTCAGTGGAGTATGGAACCGTTGTGACTACTACAGTTGATAGATGATGCTATCTCTACTTTGTTCCAAAAAGCAAGAATTATAACTAGGTGGTAGTGCTAAAACCTTCAATTTAGTGAACGTACCAACGAATTTGAAACAAAAACTGGAGATTCTAACAGTGTTGTTGGGCTGAGACCAGGAGGTATGGTCAAGTAAGGAGAACGAACTTCAGGGTTAAGTGACAGGTCAGCAGACCTGATGCTTTCAGTATTCAATCTTGGAGCATTAAAGCCAGCTCTGGCTGCCATCCTTTCCACCAGACCTCCCCGTGAACTTGATTTTTGGTCAAAAATCGACCCTGATTCATTCAATGGTTCACAACCTGGGTTAACATCCTTTCTGTCACTATTCTCTGTTGTCATCATCTGTCGAGATCCCAGAAGGAGTCCCTCAGTTTTAGTTTCCACAGGAGTTTTTGAGACTGGTTTTGAGCCTATATCATCACCTAACATAGCTGTGAAAAATGTCCTTGGACTAGGAGTAGGAGGTATCCAATCTCCAATAATAGAAACATTATCATCAATACCAGCCATGATAATTCTAAGCCTCGGCTCAATGTCACTTCGTTTTGGAATGCAGAGGTTGAATTCCTGCCAGATCAACAACAACAATATATGCTGGCATCAAAGAAAGGCAACCAATTACGACAGAAAGACAGAGCAAGAAATATATTTTGAGAGCAAAACTGCAGTTAGTTCCAATTGTACAGATTTAATCCTTGAAGCGAAAGTCAAATTATTTGAAGATTATAATCTTCAATTCAATACAAGGCAATTCCCAGTTGTCTAGCAATACTGCAAATGACATTTCCAAGGCTAAAACAGAAGAGAAATAAGGTTCAAACATTACATATTGGGTTTCTTTCTTTTGGCTTCAACAGTAAAAAGAAGATGAAGGCAGAAAGTGAAAGCTTTGCATTCAATCCTCAGCTTCACCAAAATGATTCCAGAAAATGAATTAAGGAATACACATATTAGACCTACGTGATTACTATGAGTTTTACCCTTTCTCAACCAAACCTAAAGGGGTCAGATAACCAGTTGGATTCAGTAATATCATGAAAAGGAAAATTGATAGACGAAAAGAAAGAATGATATCATAAACAAGAAATTATTCCAAATTTTTTCATGCTATTATCTTTTTTTTTTTTCTTTTTGTAAGAAACATAAGAACCCTAAAGTAGAAAAAAACAACATATTCCAGATTTGAAGATCATATCTTAAAGGAAAGGTAATCAAAATAAAACAACTCAGGTGTTACATGATGTTGCCCACCAAGATCTAACGGTAAGGAATTTGAATCATAGCAAGTTTTAAGGTAAAGAACCCAAAATAGTTTCAAAGTTGTAAGATTTGTTTGAAGCAAAACAAGGATCATGAAGAATTTCAAGCACAGAATTTGTTATCTTAAATTTGCAGTAAAGTTATGACGTAATGACATTATTTAAACAAAAAAAAAAAAGGAAGAAGCAGAAATAAGGATATAAATTGAAAAACAGATAGGAAAGAAAAAAAAAGGCTAAAGCTGATTTGAGAAAGAGAAGAAAATGATTACCTGATTGATTAAAGAGAGAGAGCCATGATGAGCAGGAAGAAGAAATCCCAGCCTTTAATCAGATTTTCTCTCTTCAACGGAAATGGAATAGAAAACATCAACTTTCTTCATCAGAGATGGAAAGAAAAAGGGAAAAAACATCTCTTTTACCCCCCTCTGTTTTTTTCTTTAATTTGTTGGTTTAGTCTAAATTGATATGATATATGATTAATGATGATGTTCCTAAATTTTTCCTCCTATTTCTTCTGCCGAGAAAACTACAAAAGAAACAGATATATTTACAGAATATATATAATATTAAAAATAACGTAAATTCTGATGGAAATAAAATATTACAGAGTTAAAGAGTGTCTATATATATGTATTATATAAATAAATAAATAAATAATGAATAAAAGAAAAAGAAAAAGGAAGAAGAAAATGGAGATGAAGACGAGACGGAGAGAGAGAGAGAAAAGGAGAGGGTATTGCAATGGTGGTGGACCTGAGAAATGAATGGAATCTTTGAAGAATGAAAAGAAAGGTAATTTATTTAATTAATTAATTAATTAATTTATTCAAAGAGCTCAACAAAGAAAAAGTTCTCGCATTTTATCTCTCCTCTTCTCTTTCCTCCCTCCCCTAATCCTTACCTCTCATCTCATACGATTAATTGGATTTTGTACTGATACTTGTTAATTAGTTACCAAAGATGCTTGCTTTTGGAGTGGGGGCAATGTATCGGGTGGGCCGGGTTGGGTTAATGTTATTTTCACCATTGGAAGTTGGAACAGAATAGAAAATGACTAAATGGGTCCTCTCGCAATCTTTTCATGCCCAGCCAGCCAGCCTGCCTGCCTGCCTGCCTGCCAGCCTGCATGCAGCGGCGGTAATTCTCAGCTCATCTGATTGGGGAAATGCACAGACAGACAGCCAGCCACAGGGGAAGCTAAGGCGGGCAGGCAGGAGATGGCCACGTCAATGGGTTTTTTTGTGTCATGCCATAATTAGAGAATAATTCATTTTAATTTTAATTTTTATGTCTGTGATGTGATAATTAACAATAACAAACAAATAAGCAAAATGACGTGTAACTAAACTAATGCTGGCAACTAAATTATTATTATTGTTATGTACCTAAAGCCTGTTATCTTGCCTGTAACCTAACAAAGTGAAGATGTAATAACCGCTTCTTCTTCATTGTTGCCACTTGGCAGCTGCCCCTTCATTCAGTGTTTTTCCTAGCAATTGCAAATAAAGCCACAGGAAATTGGATTGACAGGCGGGGTATCGGAGCTCCCAATAATCCATTTTCAAGACTAATTTAATGACAGACGGTAAGTGAATTAATTAATTAATAATAATAACGGTAATAGAGTGAGAAAGAGACCAAAAAGGATTTTATAAAGAAATTAGAGGCATTGAGAGAGAGAGAGAGAGAGAATGATGGAATTGTGGAAGGAAGGAAGAGCATCTCATCTTGTCTGGTGTATCCAACGTAAAATGTTGTTAAATTGACAAAGGACAAACTAATGAATCATTTATTCATTCATTAATCCGGAACCGTGTTTGACGGGAGGATTGGTTAATTTAATTTAATTATACCACGAATAAAAAATAATAATAATGAAAGGTTGATGAGATGACCGATTGTTATCTCTATTAATTAATTTATTATTATATCTTCTGCATGCTACAGTATGCTATGCTATGGATGGGACTTGGGAGCAAGGAATTTATCCAATTCGGGTCTAATCTGCTTTGCTTCTAATTTTTTTAGCCGATCAGATCATTAATCGTACGTGTTCAGCTCATTAACGTCTAGAGTTATTCCCACCCATATTATATTTCATTTATTATATCAGACGCAGTATTAGTGGCAGTAATTCTGATTACCAGGCCTTGCCTTCAAATATCATTACTACTAAATAATTTAATTAATTAATTAATTAACTTGTTCTTATTTTTCAGAAATATATTAAGAATCTGTTTCTAATTAAACCTCTCGTATTAGCAAAAGAAGATTTATTGTTTTAATCTTATTCTTTATATATAGTCTTTCTCCACCCATCTATTCATTACTTAATTCTCGATTTTGGCTGCAGCTGGAATGAAATTAATAATGAAATACAGTATCATTTCGCCAAAATAAACAAGGGAAAAGAATCAAAAATTGGCAGCTGGAACTGGAAGCATGAAAATTTTCATTTTGTTCGTATATGGCAATAATGTGCCATTTGGATGGACTATTATTATTATTATTATTATTATTATTATTATTATTATTATATGCATGTAGCTGTGTATATCCTCTGTATAGTTATCAGATTATTAAGATATGATTAGTTATACTACATACTTCTATAAAATTTTTTAGTCTTGTCTTCATTTCATGCCACTCCTACAAATAATATCATCAATTATATAAGTATATATTTAATTGCGTAGTACTACTCATATTTTAGGAGTTGTGCGGTACATATGTTTATTTCCTCCACCGAAATGAAATGCCCGAATCAAAAGAGGAAAAAAAAAAAAAAAAAAGGGAAATCTGAAACTAGGTCAAAAAATAAAGTTTGACCGAGTGTTTGTCTCCTTTTCCAACTTTCATTCACCTTCTACATTGCTGTTTCCGAGGTTTCCTGATTAACAAACCGAACCCATGTTTCTGACTCTGTCAGGACGAAAAAAGCACAAAAAAATATTTAAAAAAAAACCCTTCATTTAAATCTCTTTGTATCACTGACCGACTGACTGTCCAGTGGCAAGGCCGGAGTACTGTATCATGGATTCATCACATTTATAAATAAATTAACGAATACAAAGATTAATTCCTCGTAAAGATTGAATTTAACAATACTAATTATCGATGTAGCACAGTTTTCGCCAACATTATGTACTTCATTTGTCTACCAAATAAAGTTGTTGAATTGACAGTTTTAAATTACTTGATGGTTTGAAATATTATCAATTGAATTAATTAATTTTTTATTTATATTTATAATTAATTGAATTAAAATAAAAAAGTTATATTTATGAAATCAAAATTATTTCAAATAATTTAATAAGTTAATTGAATTAATTACTTTTTATTTTGATTTTAAAATTTTAAATTTTTAACATTTTATACTCTAAGTGAGCAGAACCATACAATAAATATTTAAATATCAAATATAAATAAAATTTACATATATAATAAATAAAAAATTTTAATAATATAAAACTAAAACATTTAATAAGAACTAAAAATATCATATTTTATATATTTTAAATAATTCAATTAATTTGATTATTTTAACTAAATTAATCTATAGCCAAAAATTTTTAAAATTTTTCTTTCGATAACTGAACTTAAAATTTGTTATTAACTAATTAAACAAAGTGAATTTAATTTTTATTAGTTAATTCGGTTAAGGTCGAACGATGAACGCTCCAGTGCCAAATAAAAGAGAAGGGAAGAAAAGAAACGGCCTGCCACTTCATATTTAACCCTTGGGACTTGGTGATGGCTGCGTACTTGTGTTCATGGAAATGCCAATGGACGTAATAATCCGCTCCGGTCGGGTCATTTATGTTTTGCACCAATCGCTTTGCTGTATATAATTTCCACATGTTTCTCCAATTGCTTTTTGCCAAACAAAAATGGCTTTCGGTTCACGCATGATTTTGAAAACTTGTACCACTACTTTACATTTCTTAAACGGATCAACGGTTATGCGTTTCATTTTTTTAAAAAAATTTGTTGCTGGAGGAATTGAACCCTAAAGCTCACATACCAACAGATTTCGATTACAGAAATTATTCTTTTCTAACTCTATTCGCAAATTGTTTGAGGGGAAACGTTATATGCTCCTTTTTGCCCATTATATTGGTTGAAGAATGTTTTATTTTTCATCTATTATAATACTAAAATGTTTGAATACAAGCCATTTTTATTTGTTGTCATAATCAAGTTAGTTACTACTTCTGTTAAAACAATTGTATTTTCATTTTGCATCTCAAATTGATAAAATTATTAGATTTCAAAAGAGCATTAATCTTACAATAATGTTCAACTTCGCATCTTTAGAACTAAGGTTAGATAAGAATCTTGCGTCCCCAAAGCAAAGTGTCTAGAAATTTTGAGAACAATGACAAATATACAATGAAATTCAATCATTGGATCTAAAAAATCCATATTATTTTGTATTGTGCTTATATGACATCGATAAGACACTCGAAAGTAGAATAACACAAAACAAAGCAAATTTAAGTGCAAAAGTTGTCAAGATGATGATGAAAGTTTTATAGGGAAATTCATAAGCTCAAAATCTAGTGATGATTAAAAGATACATCTTTTGAGGATTTCAAAATTCGTCTTGCAACAAATACTGATCTATAACTTTTGTAATAATTCTGATAACCTGTAATATAGTTTTGATAACTTTTGTAATAATATTTTATTACCTTTAATATAATTTTGATCCCAATTGATGTAATTTTTGTAACTTTTAATATATTTTTGACAATCCTTCTTTTGGTATAATTTTGATAAAATTTTATATAATTTTGGTTACCATTGATTTAATTTTTAATATAATTTTGATAACTTTTTTATATGAATAAAATTCATGTGTGTGTGTGTATATATATATGTATGTATGGGTATATATATTGACATTTTGGATTGGCCTCGGTGGTGCTTTCCTCTCTTCCTTTACATTTTCTCATTTTGTTCCTTACCTTTCCTCAATTCCGATGCATTATTAGATACTACTTAAGATCTACGATTATAAATTATAAGCTATGTTAAAAAATGTAGATTATAATTTATACTCATGACTAATATATTAGGAACTTAATGAGTCACAAATAATATATAAGACTGTTGGCTGGATTAAACTTGGGATTTGATTAAGTTAAACTTTTAATTGAATGAAAGGTTAAATTTAAAGAACTTAATTAAATAAGTTTAATTAAGTTTAAAATAAGACAATTTGGATATGAGGAATCCAAATAAAGATGTCTTAATATTTCAAAGTAGATAAGCTTATCATAAGAAGACATTTTTCAGGAGTAAACATGTCTTAAGATAAGTTGTTTTTGCATAAAATTGGAGTTGTCCAAAATGAGAAAAAAATTTCTCGTTTTCGAGGAATATGATTGCAAATCAAATTCTGTCTTTTGATATTTTACTAAACCGGATGTTACCTAGATTATGTCTTAATTTGTACTTAACATTAAGAGTTAGCATTTGACTAGGACTTTGAGACTTCCTCAATGAAAAAGTTTTACATAAGCAAGGAGTTTGATTATGAATCAAACTTTGTCTTTGTTTAAACTGACTTGGTTGAATCCTATCAAGATTTTGAGAGGTTCATAATGAATCAAGCTCTTCACCTTCGATTGTGAATGGCCGGCCAAGTCATGTGGACATAAAGTGCGATACATCCAACTATGGCACTATGGGATAGAGTAATGGTTGAACTAGAGAAGATGAAAGAATTTTATCCTTGACAAGAAGTTTAATATTAAATCAAACTCCTATTCTCCCTATCCTTGGCAGCCCAATATAGGTGCCATATTGGGTAAATTGCTGGTCTCTTTACATGATAGCTGTTGGAATGAGCTCCCATAACTTGTAATAATTGGTAATACATTCCATGTAATTTCTATTGGGAAATTATTGTTTTTGGAATGTTAACTGTCAAGAGGCAGTTATACGAATAAAAAAATTCCTACAATACATATTATTGATTCAGCCAATTTAACAAGAAAAATATTTTCCTTGCCAAAGTGATTCATCTATTAAGAATGAAGACTTCATTCGATCATTCACACGTGTTCATTAGGCCGAAAAGAATTAAAAAGATATTTATTTCTCTTAGGCAAATACAATATTCAAACTCTTTACATCTTTGAGGAACTTAGTTTTGTGATAAATAGACAATTTTTGATTATGTATTTTGTCTTGGACCATTTAATCAAGATCGATTTCACATCAAACAATCTTGTAAATTTATTATTTAGTTTTGCATTATTATGTAGATTATTTATGTGATAGTCTTCAAAAGTGATTGGCCAAGGGTAAGACTTTTGATTGAGAAAGAATTCACTTAAGAAAACACGATAGTTAAAAACACTAGTAAGGTTCGGCCTTGAGTGAAAACAAAGAGAGAACCTTTTGATTATGATCAAACAAGATCAACCAACCAGTATCGGTAAATCTCCATGCCTTGAGAAGGCTTCGACATCTATTCGTTTGGCTTATCATTGGAGGCAATGCATTTATGCCACATGCGACCTTAGAGTAATCTTGAAGTAACCATCTCGTTGCAGCATGCATGTTAGGAATGACTCACTTAAGATTGTGATATCTTAAGTAGGTATGATCACTCTATTATATAATTGAAAATTTTAAATTGGCTATCCAACCAAATGTAAGTCTTAACCTAAAGATCCTAAAAAACTCTAGTATTTTAATAGTGGTATTAAAGTCAAAGGCTTGTAGATTAGATGTTGCATATTGATTCTTGATGATAATCAACCTAGTTGATTTGTGCGTAGACTTATTTAAAGATTGAGGTACCTATCTAAATATAAAAGCCTGCTTGATATATAAGAGGGATTGATAAAAATGTTAGGCTAAAAACAAGTATTGGATAAAAATTAAAACCCATTTTCTAGATAGGTTGGGCCTTAAGTAGAAAATTATAGATTCAAGCTCGACCCGCACAATACCCTTTTATATAAAGATACTAGAATTAACCCCCAGTTTCGCAAGGGCCACTTTTAATTTGTTTTTAAATTTGTTAAGTAATTAATACTAAAAATTAATTTTAAATAATATTAATATTATGATAATTATTTCGAATTGGGTATAAATCTTAAATGGTACTCGCAAATCAACTTGCTAACCAACTGTTTTAAATACATCATTGAAAAAAATAAAAAAGTACAAACTAATGCCTATAAAAACGTTATTGAAAATTAAAATAAAATTAATTAATAAAATAAATCTCTTTTTTGAACTTCTTTTCTTATCAGATAGGCAACATATCTTGAATTTACTTGTGAGTCAATGCATTAACCAATCATTTTAAACACATCATTCGAAAATAAAATAAAAATATTTTTTGAGCTAATTGAGTACAAATCCTAAATGGACCTACGAGTGAATGTGTAGATCAACCTCTTTAAATATATTATTTAAAATTAAAATTAAAATAATTAGTAAAATATTTTTTTTAAAACTTTTTTCTCTATAAGATCGGGTATGGATCATAAATTAATCTACAAGTCGATACGTGAATCAACTACTTTAAATACATCATTTACAAATAAAAATTATAAATTAATATAATAATTTTTTAACTTTTTTCTGTGTCAGTTAAGTTTGGATCCTATATCGACCTGCAAGTCAATGTGTGGACCAAACCTTTAAATATATCATCCTAAAATAAAATAAAAATATAAAAAATAATTTTATTTTTTATTTTTTTTGCAAGTTAGGAATGAATCTTAAATTGATATGTAAGTAACTGTACAGGCCAACCTATTTGAATATATCATTTTATAATAAAATAAAAACTTAAAACAAAATTTTTAAGAAAATCCAAAAGCTAAAAAAAAAAGTCCTTAGGAGGTTTGGTTGGGATAATATTGCTTACAGACTTGAATCTAAGATTTCATCTATTTGTTTAAAAATATGCCTTAATCTTTGTAATATTATAGTGCCAAGATTAAGTAATATTAGAGATAGTCTCGTAGCCATCTTTTTCTAAGCTTATGTTAAATTCGAGGAATTAAACATTTATGTCACATTTACCTTATTTTTTATGTTTTCATAATGTTTCGCCCCTAAATATTGTTAAATTACAATGCATGCCATGAATCACCCTAGACTACTTAGCCGTTTTCCTCTTTGCTAGCATTCCACTTCTCACTTTTCTCTTACCTCTCAATCTACTTTTCCCTTCTTTAGGTATGTTTGTTTTTCACATTTTATTGATTAATATATGTTTACATGTTAAGTATTTTGATTATTAGGGGTTTTTAGGATTTTGATTTTGAAATTTTTTTAGGGTTATATTTTAGGCATTTATGTTATGAATTTGGATCTTTTGAGGGTCTGAATAAAGGTTTATGGTTTAGATTTTTGGGCTATTTTTGGCATTCATTTTGGGATTTATCTACCATGAAAGTAAAAATTGTTTGCGCAAAATTTAGACTAAGAGTGTGGTTAGATATTCATTGTACAGTTCAACTTGGTGGAAGTGTTGCAAAAACATTACTGGATGTTTTCATAAATGAGACAACCTCTCCATCATGTTTAGAGCACCACACTATTGAAGAGTGCACAATCACAAGAAGGAATCTAGAACAAAGCCATGAGGATCAGGTAGCTAATGAGAACGAGAACGGAATGGAATGAATTAAGGTATAATAATCTAGAATTTTTTTTGCGCATTAACTTGTACTAGTATTGTTTGTATAGTTTACTTAACATTGCTTATATCTTCTTGTGTTTATTTTATCGGAACAGATTATGAAGATTATAAAAATGGATAAATTTAGGGTTTGTATCTAAAGGTTTAGTTCATGGCATTTGAACATGAAAATTTAGGCATTCGAAATATAACTATTTAATTATAGTATTGTATCCTACTTTTTTCTCTATTTAATCTCAACATTTATCTTTGATTTTTTTAATATTTATCTATGCATATATTCATAAGATATTTGTATTTTCTACATTGTGACTTTTGAATATGTTGTTATTAGTGATGCAAAAATATTTTCTCTTTTTTGTTAGGTTTGGGGCACTATTTTTCATTGTTCTTTGTTGGTTCATCGTCTAGGATACAATATGACATACAAATTGTTACTAGCACCTTATGATTTTAGGAATTTACCTTCCATGAAAAGTAAATTTGTTAACAAGTAGAAATGATACAGAATATGAATTGCGTTTGACTAGTGCTTTCTACAAAGTATCATATTGTTTTCAAGAGGCTTCGTTCAAGTATTTATAATATTTAGGATGAAGCTAAAGTACAAGTCTTGAGTTATCGGAGTGCGATAAGATGTGTAAGGATTGAAGGGTTTCAAAAACTACATTTCTAGAATATTGGAACTTAAACGTGACAATACAACAAGAAGAAATATTTTAAAGCAGTTCAAATTATATAAGCAATAATAATTATGTATGTCATTCTTTTTATTATAATAAAGGATTAATTATGAGATTTTTGTTAAGGCTTGCACAACTTTACTTATTTGTATATTGGCAAATAATTTTATTTTATTTTTTTGTAAATTTAGGTATATTCAATATTTTAATTATAGTATTATTATGAGACTTAAATAGTAGGACTTCTTTTGCGTGTTAGCAAATTGTTTTTAATTTTGTATATTAGAAAATTATTTCAACTTCCTAGTATTGGCTTGTAAAAAGGTAAGGGTATTTTAGTATTCAAGTGATTCAGAATGAACCAAACATGCTAATTTTCAATAAAGGCAAGCTTAACCAAACGCATGCCTTTAAGATTAATGGGAATATGAATTCGTCATTAGAGCTAGCAAAGCAAGCCTAAGCACAAAAACCAATCGGAGCTACTCCGAACCCTAATATGATCTGATCCCATTTGAAACCTATAAAAAATTAAAATTTGAGCTTGAGACCGATCGAGTTTCTTATAAATATAGAATCATCACTAACAATAGTTATTCAACACAAAACTTCATATGTAACCTCATTTTTCTTAGTATTTTTTGCGACACATATGTTCTTAAGACCAAGACTAAAAGTATGCACCAAACAAGGTGTCCAAAAAATATAAAGATGTTGATTCTCGACTTATGATCTTGCTGCTTTACAAACTGTTTCATTGTATATTATACTTGAACAACATTTTTTGCCCAACCTCTATTATGGCATCTTTAATTAAAATTGCCATATAATATTTATCTTAGTATTCCTTTTCACAGTTGACAACTGTTAAAAGAACAACCCTACCTTTAGAAATGGCAACAAAAATTTATCAATGGCTTCCCTGTGCATCTATCTATCCATCTCATATAGATTGACACCTTTCTCTATTCATATTCCTTTTATAGGTTGTAACAATCTCCTTACATTTGCCTATTCTTTTTGTAATAATTTAGTCCTCAAAGCATTATACCCTAGAGATATATAACTAGAAATCATATTGATAGTACCTAAGGTGTATAAATTCATATAATGCGAATTCTAAGCAAAATGAAAAGGCAATCCTCTAAAAAAAACGCCTCCATTAATTTTCACTATATAAATTCTTTTCTATAATGATATTAATTGATTTCTTCAAAGCATTTTTTCTTATTTTAAGCCTAAACATTGCATGAACCATAAAAAAAAAGAGATATTGGAGTTTGAAATGGAGGCGGCAATGCTTTTTGGTTGCAACTTAAGCTATGCATCCTGTACCACTTTTTGTATTTTGCCAAGATGTTGCTGTGATACTTTAGGACACACTCGAATCCCTCGTCCACTTTATTTCAATAAATGGGCTTTGACCCTAGAATTTGACCCATAAATGTGGCATTACAAAAGTTGCACAAAAACGCACGTTCCCACTTCCATCAACAGATTTTGGTAACTTAGTAAAATATTTCCAAAGAGTGTTGCTATTATCATCTTGATTATCAATGGGCACATTAATTTTAGGATATATTTGGTTCATTGGAATAAGATGAAGTTATAATGAATAGCTATACTAGGGAATGAAATATAGCTAAAATGGAATAGAATAACTATAACAGTAGTTTAATTCAATGGAATGGATCATTTCGTGATTTGAATCTTCGATAAAGGAGATTCGAATCCTCTAGAAGAATTTTGTATTAAATATGAGCTCGGAATACCCCTAAAGATGGCAACAATCGAGCCGATCGATGGATTCCAAACCAATATGCTCTAAGTGGAGGGGGTGCTTCTATAATAGAGGTAAGGCTAGGTGGAATGGGTCCTTTGTTTGAAAGGCAAGTATAGAGCAGTCGTGGTATTCTCATGCTGCACCCTGTCTTATTGAAATTACTATTTTACCCTTAAATATTTAATTTTTTTAATAAGGATAATACGATAATTATATGGTAACATCTCTTGTAATGTATGCTTTATATTTTATTGTTTTATGTTTAGACATGTTTCAAAAATATCTTTTCCCTTGAAAGTATACTTTATTATTTGAAAAAAATATAAATAAGAAAAATCAGATAGGGCAAAATGGGGTGAGGCAATAATGGATGTATCCAACATCCATGGAAGCAATAGTAGTATCGAAAATTCAACATCTATGCTAGAGCAGGGCGGGTGATGAAACAGAGCAGTCCATTAGTAGAGCGGAAGTGGATTTTGCAATATTCATCCTTGCCTTGCTCCATTGCCATTCCTAAATACCCTTTTAATAGAAAGATGTAGAATAACTATTCAGAGAGTTTGAGAAATAAGGCCAAAGTCATCTGTTCCATAAATGAAATAGCTACGCCATTGTAATTCACCGAATGATCATGCAATGGAATAGTTATACCTATAAATCAAACATGCTATTAGTAGCATTAGCAGCGCCTAACCATGAACCAACACTTCCAATAGCATTTTGATAAGCCATAATTGAAAGCATAAAATATTAATAAAAGTGAAAAGTTAATTTTTTTCTTTAAAAAATATCATAGGTCATGAAATAATTTGAATATATAAAAAAAGCAAAGAGGAAATAAGAACAAAACCAAACAAATCATAAACGAGTGAAAAATACTAACCCATTGTAAGTAAAAACAAAAAAAATGATTAAAAATATTTTTAACTAAAAGCAATTGAATCATTGATATGAGAAAATAGTTGTGAAATAATCTTTTTTTGTTGGGGAATGTTCTAATTGTCTTACTTTTTTTCCCCATCATATGCAGGAAGCCAAGAAAGCTATTCATAACAAAAACATTATCATTTCACTGTTATGGTGTTAAGCTAATGGGTCTAGTTCATGATTTAGTAATTCAAAGGAAAGCCATAGACAACTAATGGGTTTAGCTAATTGAAAAATATTTTGGGCTAACTAACGGCTATCTGGTTTTTTTTTTAAGGGTTTTAGTTTTAAATAATTTAAAAATTATTAAATGGGTTTTGTAATTTTTTAATTGCATTAAAATTATTTTGATTCGATTATATTTAAATTTTAAATTACACATGCAAGTAAATATTAATTAATTTTTTAATTATTATTCTTTTAATCTTTTACTTTTTATTTAGAATATTATGTTTACAAACAATTTATACACATTTTATAAGTTTTATCCTTGATTATTACACAGTTTATAATAAAGTATAAATATTATGCTATCTGGTTGTCTTAATATGTGCCACTAATATAATTGTAAGAGTTGAATTGATTTAATTAAAAGTCAAATACAATTATTAATCCAGCATCCAATTTTAACTATATTAATTTACAATATATGTAATAATCTTGAAGACTAAGCCTTTAACTTTAAATAGAATATATTGCTTATCTACTAAGTTAAAGATTATTGGTTTAACTTGCACAATTGATGTAGGGAGGTGACAACTTTATTTCGTTTGTTCACAACCATGGTATAAGAATGATGGTAATATTTGTTAACCCAATTTAATCATCATTAATTAAAAAAATTTAAACTAAAGTACCCATAAATTAAATAATATTTATATTAGTAATTTTATTTGGTTGGAAAATATTGTATTAGATAACTATAACTACAAATATTTTACACAAATAATATATTGTCTATCTACTAAATAAAGCTTAGATTTTTATACCCAGTTAAACAACATAATTTGATGATTATTGGTTGAACTTTAACAATAGATGTATTAGATAACAACTTTATTTCATTTATCAATAAGTAATAAACATGATATTAGAAGAATATTAAGAATTGTTAACCAAATTTAATCGTCATTGATTAAAATATTTTAAACTAAAGTTTCCATAAATTAAATGCTTTTTTTGTATTATTAATTTATTTGACTATAAAATATTTTTTATAACTATAGTTATAAACATTTTATATATCTTAAAATAGTATGATTCTTCAACATTGACTTTAAAAAAATAATACGATTTATTAATCTATTTAATCGTAAGTAATTAAACACTTGAATTAAGATAACTAAATGATACATATTTGTATTAGCAATTTTTAATATTTTTCCTCAAAGTATATGTGAAGCAAATTTAATTTAATTAATTATTATTTTAATCAAATTCCAATCCACAACATTTATGCAACTAACTTAAAAATTTAATGATATACAGGTTAGTATATTTTATGAATGCTCATTTTGTCATTTTTATGTAATATAATGTAATATTTCACAAGGGAAGTTCAAATATTAGGACCAAAATTATATTTGTAATAAATTAAGGTAAGGATTAAATAAATTCTTGTTTAGTTTTGGCGTTACTTTAGTGCTAGATAACGTTGAATGTTGAAACTGAAATCATAATGTAGCAAGCTGATAAGATAATAAACATATATATAAACTAAAACAAATGTGTGTGTACAACAATAAATGACGGCTTTTTTATGTAAATAATATATTTTTTTATTTACGAAAATAGGCCAAAATCAGATTATTTATCGAAATAGGCCAATTTTTTAATTTAATTGAGAAATCGTCATTAATTAAGTTGAGAAATCGCCAAATCAAGTGACGATTTCTCAATTAAATTGAAACCAATTGCAATTTCGGTGCAATTCCGGTGACCGGTGGGTAAGACAATTAGGAAATCACCATGTGATATGGCACTTTCCCAACTATGGTGGGAAATCGCCATATCACATGGTGATTTCCCACCATGCATTTATTTATTTTTTCAATTTTTGTTTTTTTTTTCTTTCATATATCGCGATTTAGTTTATAAATTTTAAGTTTTATTTATATTCGAAAGTACGTGACTAATTTTTAGTTTTTATTTATATTCAAAAGTAT
>JBBYHM010000026.1:1796588-1821677 GCA_038381775.1 Adansonia rubrostipa
AATTATCTAAAAATTCACACATAAAAATTAAAATAAATATTACGTATAATTAATTATAGTCAATATTAAAACCCTTTTGCAAATGAAAATAAAACATAATTACAAAAAAAATTATATAATCATATCGAAAATTACTTTTACCAATAAAATTCAATCATACCTGTAAAAAAGTTGTAACTCGATTACTTAACTTTCAACAACACCTTAACTTGATTTTATTCTTCTCGAATTTTTTTTTCCTTACGATTAGTAAGAGAAAGAAACTCTTTTTTTTTTCTTACGATTTATAAGAGGAACGAGAGAGCTCCTTTTATAGAGGGCTCTCTCGATCCTTCAATTATACGAAGGTCACGGGTAAATTAGCCATGAGCTTGAGGGAGATGATAGAAGTCATATCCCTCATCTGTTTCTCAATTATAAGGGTCTTGTGACCCTTATAATTGAGAAACAAAAAAAAAAAAGCAAAAAGACAAAAAAAATAAAAAGGCAAAAAAAGAAACAAAATTGAAAAAAAAATATGTCGGTGTACCTCCAGCCACCAAAATTGCAATTCGAATTGCAATTGTTTCAATTTAATTGATTTCTAATTGAGAAATTGTCACTTGATTTGGTGATTTCTCAAAATAAGTTGAGAAATCGTCATCTGATTTGGCGATTTCTCAACTAAATTATGAAATCACCATTTGAAATGGCGTTTTCTCAATTAAATTAAAAAATTGGCCTATTTCGGTAAATAATCTGATTTTGGCTTATTTTCGTAAATAAAAAAATATATATTATTTGTATAAAAAAGCCATAAATGACTAAACTTAAGGAGTTTGAATTACAATTTGCATAGTGTTTTTTCAAAATAATAAAAGTAACATTTATAAAATATAATTTTAAAGAATATAAAAATAGTATTAGTAATTTACTGGTAATTACTTTATAACATTATTTTTTTATATTTTATTTGTTTGTTATTTTGATAGTAAAATTTTTTATAAATAATTCTTTTTAAAATAATTACTTTTTATATATCTTAATATATTTATAATATAAATATAATCATATAATATAATATGAATAAATAAATGCATCAAAATTTTAATAAAATGAATTAGTAACATGTTAAAATTTGTATAAATGTATAATATCTTGAATAACATGAAAAAGTAATATGAACACGATGACCTATGATACAAAATTGAGAGTTATTTGAATAGTGTGAATTAAACCCGACAACTCAAACATAATATGATTATACGACACGAACACAATATAAAAAAAATAAAACATAAAAAAATAACATGAACTCAACACAAATAGGCAGATGTCTCAAAAATCTACATAAATTAATTATTAACATGTTAAAATATATATAAATATATAATACCTCGAATGCAATTATGATTAGAAAAAGTAATACAAACATAAAAATTAAGAAAAATATTAAAACACAATACAACTCAAAAAATAACATGAACATAATATAAATAGATAAACGTATCAAAATTTACATAAAGCGAATTATTAACATATTAAAATTTATATAAATATATAATGTGTTAAATATAGTTATGATAGAAAAATAGCACAAATACAATGACATGTGGCACAAAGTGTCAAGCAATTTTTAAGAATGCAAATTAGAATTGCTAATTTTTGACATGACAAGAACATAAAAAATAACTCAAATACAATATAACATAAAAAAATTAACATAAAATTATTGCACGAATGTGTAACAATAACTAAAAATAGGATAACACAAAAAAATACTAACATAAAATTAATGTGTTAAAATCTATTTATAACGTGTTAAAATTTTTCAATATGAATAGTATCCTAATTACAATTGTAACATAAAAATATAAAACAAATACGATTCAAGATTATTATTAAAATATTTGAAAACAAACATTGTAATTGCTTATGGTTGCTCCCTTGGGATAACCTTACGAAGAAGAAACTTACGTTGCGTCTAGCTCACTAGAATGGAATTTAGCTGTTAGTATTTTTAGGAGGATAGAATAAAATAAAAATGAAATGAAATAGTTTATGTAGTAGTTAGGTTTAGTGAAATATAACAGTATAGGATTGAAATCCTCGACAAAAGGGATTCGAATCTCCTAAAACAACTTCTTATTTCACTTAATATCGATTAATTTATATAAATTTATATAAATCCTCGATAAATTTATATAAATTTTTATATGTTAATAATTAATTTTATGTCAATTTTGACACAATCATACACTTACGTTATATTCATATTATTTTTCAATTATTTTTTCATGTATTTATATCATATTTCAATTTTTTTCATAAATTATCATAATGTTATTTAGAGAAAAAATTGTATATTCCTGTCATATGCATTTTATATCCCAATTCATCTAATATTTTAAAAATTCATTGTAATAATTCAATTTTAAAAAAATTATATATTTGTATCGTATTTATAGTACTCTTGGTGCGTTTAAAATATTATAAATTTATACAAATATTTGTGATTAATAATTTATTTTATGTATTTTTGCATATTATATATTATGTCGTACTCATATTATTTTTTATGTAGCATTTGTTTTGATTATTTTTATATCATATCTTAATTTATTTAAGATAATAATTTAATTTTAATTTTAAATTAATTTACTTGAAAATTTAATTATTGTATTTATCATATGTTAATATAAAAATTATATTCCAAATTTAATTTATTTTCCCGCAGTGTAATAGGGCGTATTCTAGTTGATTATAAAATTAAAAAAAAAATAAAAACAAAACAAATTGTAGACCATGGCACGTGAAATAATTTCTCCCAACTTCAATACGTCATCCTGCGGCTGTCTTATTCTTCACCCGTTCTCAACATAAGCATCTACTCACCATCCCGCCCTCATCCCAATTTTCTCCCAAAAATTCATTTCTCTCTTTTCCTTTTCCTGATTTGATCTCTTATTTCTTTCAAGAGCAACTGCTGCTCATCTCCTACATCTGTCATTTCTTTGTCAAGCATGAATTACTGCCTTGTTTTTAGAATGGGCAAACACTGAAATTTACTTTGAAAGAGAAGGCTTCACTCCTCAGTTGTTCCAGAAATTAGATTCACTCTTCAGTTGTCAGAAATTAACAGGTGATTATTTGATTAATTTTGTCTGGGGTTTTCCCTTATCGGTGCTTCATAGATCTACACTTATTTAAAAAACTTCAAATTTGTATACTTAATTTTTCAAAATTTTGTTGGCTTTATTTTATCCAAATTCGCCGTTTATGTTATATTTTGAAATAAAACCACAACAAATACAAACACAGACATAAACGATGACCAAATCCGTACCTAAATGGCCTAATCTATCTTTTCTTTGGGCAACCAAAACACTTATGTCTTTGTTGCATCTCGCTTATTTTTGAGGCCATTTTGGGATGGGGCCACATACTTATCTAGAATCTAATTTTTATCGGATTCTTCATTTGAAAACTCAACTTAGATCAGGATGAAGCCTCAATGAAAAAATAAATAAATAAAAGTTAATGGAAGTTATGGATGCAAATCTATATTTGTTAAGGATTAACCCCAACCGGCAATTTTTTAATCCCATTAACCTAATTACTAACTTTTCTCGTTAAATTTTCTTCAATGAATAAAATTGAAAAGAAATAATATCATGAATCCTGAAATAAAGAAGAATTTGGATTTTAGATCCTACAATAAGTACTTAGCTATCAATTGTTAATTTCATTTAGTGAGATTTGCTAAAATATATGTTTGAACTTGGCTAGCTTGTCCTTTTCTTTCTGCCAAAAACTTTGATAATCTTAGTGAATTCCTCATGTGATTTTTACTTACAATATAACAGACAGATGTATACCGTATAGGGAAAATGTACTCCTTAATTCTACTTTGTTTAGGGAAGGAGGAAGCAGAAAGTAAGGTCAAATGAATGGACAATCTTTCAAATTCATTTTTTATCGTTGTTTGAAGATTGTTTCTGAAACCGGAGACCAGGACACCGGGTTTTTGATTACTGAAACGCATATATCTTGATGATATAATTTATCTCATTGATTTGAAAGTGTAATTGTATTTTACTTGAGGGTTAGCACACATGAATGTCATGTCTTTGCGGCTTTTGTTCTGCTGAATCTGCTCTGATAATGTCGATCCTGTATGTTGCAAATTGCCAAATCTAGAACACAGTTTAGAAATAAGGACGTAAACCATTTATTTGATTTTTCTCCTCTAATTTTGAGATATTGTTGCTTATTTCTTTGCAAAATTTTGATAATGTTAGATGGGCTCTATTCCTTGACCAGTGAAAATATGGCACATTCATGGTACCATTCTAGGCCCTTAGTTTTGCAATTGCTTAGTCAGTTCATCAAGCAACAAAAGCTACAGTAGGTCATGCAACTATTTATTGTTGAAGCCAACACAAAGAATTTTCCTGGGATCATCACTGCATATGATGGCCACCTGTTTTTATTGGTGCTTTGAAAACCTAATGCTTTAACATCTGGAGTACTTCAGTAGGGCGACTTACCTACTAATTATGGATGAAAGTGAATAACAGCATGGTAAAGAGTTAAAAGGATACGCTGTATTATATGATTTACTTGTGTATCATTTATGATTAATATTTGCCTGAATTTTTTTATCGAAAGCTTGTTCCTAAAATATGTATTTAATATTTGAAAGCGCAGAGAAATATAGATGAGAATCTTCTTGCGCTGTCGTTTATTTATGCTGACATCTTTATGACGTTTGGATAGCAATCCCTGCAGGAAAACGTATGGCTGCCTTTGCAACTGCTGAGGCATGTGATTCAAACTCAGCACTTTTGGCGAGTGGTGAACTGCGTGCTCTAGAACCAATCTTCAAGATATATGGGCAGCGCCGTTTATTCTCAGGACCCATTGTAACACTTAAGGTGTATGAGGACAATGTCCTGGTGAGGCAGCTTCTTGAAACCGGAGGTGAAGGAAGAGTTCTGGTTATGGATGGTGGGGGAAGCACAAGATGTGCTTTGGTTGGAGGAAATTTGGCACAGTCAGCTCAAAACATGGGGTGGGCTGGTATTGTAGTGAATGGGTGCATTAGAGATGTGGATGAGATCAATGCATGCGATATTGGGGTGCGAGCACTGGGATCTAATCCACTGAAATCAAATAAAAAGGCAGTTGGGGACAAGCATGTCCCAATTAGCATTGCAGGAACCTTGATTCGTGATGGGGAGTGGTTGTATGCTGACAGTGATGGCATTCTTATCTCAAAGATGGAACTGTCTATCTAAGGCAGACAGCACAGCAGTATTAATTACCTTGTCAAGCCAATAAGGGGACCGATCAAGTTCTCAGTCGCTGGTACTGGTGTCATCATCATCATCCAATTCCTAAATCCTAATGGCGAGCTGTTTAGTTGGACTTGGATCTGCACATGAATGATGATATTTCTTGTTTAACGTGTTTTATCTTTCGGGGGTACAAATACATTCGTATTGTTGAATCTGCAATGTTAATCGAACTTCGAAAGTTTCCCTGTCTTTGTTACTGTGCTCTGTGCAGTTAAGATCAGAGATTCCCCCACATTTGGGACCAAGCTTTAATCTAATGCCTTTATGCTTTATGCATTGCATAAGTAAAATGGAATAATATGTCCTAAAGAGATTAACAATAATGCAGCTAAAAAGTTGTGGGGTAGAATAATGGGCCGCAAGTAGTTTTCTTGTAGCCTAGGCCTAGCTATCGAATTTGGGGGAAAGATAAAACAAAGTGTTAACATGCTACAATGTTGAAAGAATGACTAATGATAAAAATAAAAAAAGACGCATCCGTAACAATGTTCATGTTTAAAGGAAGCCAAAAATATATAAAATAAAAAAACCGTAAATGACGGGAAGCATTTTAGCAGCACCAGTCATAGCTGCCCATTGGTGTTTGTTGGAGTGGGCCAAGCCTTTCGTATAAACACTAAAGAACGCAAATGTGGGCTGCAGCAGATACCCAAAACAAAAAAGAAAACAAAAATAGAATAAAAATTTCGGAGACAGAGTAAGTGCAGAAGAAGGAAGCAGTAGCGGAAGGCAAAGCGCAAAGCCCCAAACAATCGACTGGTCAAATTCAAAAAGCTCAGAATGGCGTCATCTTCGAGCAGCGGCCTCACCTTCAAGCTGCATCCGCTGGTAATCGTAAACATATCGGATCACTACACTCGGGTGAAGTCCCAGATGAACCCTTCACTCACATCCACCTCTTCCTCCGCCAGCAACGGCGTGGAACACTATCAGCATCCCCCGAGAGTCTACGGATGCGTCATAGGGGTCCAGAGAGGTCGCACCGTCGAGATCTTCAACAGCTTCGAACTTCTCTACGATCCTAACACCCGCTCCCTCGACCGCTCCTTCCTCGAGAAGAAGCAAGAGCTCTGTATAATTCTTTTTTTTTTTTTATGAAAAAAATTTTATTGGTTTATTTACACCTCTAATTAAATGCGTTTCAATTATATTTCCTAGATAAGAAGGTTTTCCCTCAGTTTTATATACTTGGATGGTACTCCACTGGGAGCGATGCGGAGGAATCCGATATGCATATCCATAAAGCCGTATGTTTACTCATTCTTTATGTTATTCCTGGGCATGTCGCTTTCTTTTTTTAATTGATTTTGAATTTTTCATCCATCAGCATTGCTGGACAAGCCTCTCTTTTTTGCTTATTTTTTTTGCTGTTGTTGCAAGTCAATTCTGTCATACAAGCGTTGCATCTCCATATTCATTACATCCAGTATTAGTAATTACTTAATAATTAATTTTGATTTATCTAATACAAAGTATTGTGGTGGTGATCTTGAAGAAGGGATAGCTTCACAATACATTAATTGTTAATGCTTTGCCAATCTCACATCACATGCTTCTCCGTTTCTATTTATAACTTCTAACTACCAAAGGAACCATATTACTGTAATGCTTTGTTGCTTTTCCATTTGTTTTTATGTAATGCATTTCAATTCTAATAATTTCCTCGTCTTCATTTGTTACAGTTGATGGATATTAATGAAAGCCCTCTCTATGTGCTTCTCAATCCTGCAATCAATCATGCCCAAAAGGATCTCCCAGTCACCATTTTTGAAAGTGGTATGTAGCTTTTTATCTTTATTTCATTCTCTTATTAGTCAGTATTTATCCTCTCTTACTCTGTTTCTGAATTTTTTACATATGGTGTAAAGATTTGTTGAATTTAGTTGATTCCACCTAATTATTTCGTTCATTATTGTCTGAACATGTTTTGTTCGTCAACATGCAATTTTTTTGCACTCTATTTTGGCTAATTTGATCCATTTGTGTTTTAACTTTTTTATTTATTTATTTTTAAGAAATCGATATCTTGGAATTATCAACTCATGTTCTTGACTATAAGTAATTTCTGACCACTTGTGGTGATTAGAAAGGGGTGCCATTATAAATAATGCTTATCTCCTATTCAAGGAAGTCAATGGCATGGTTCTGTATTATACTGAATGTCATTCTTATAAGGACACATACAAAACATCTCTCTATAGTTTAGGGTAATTTTGATAACCTTTACTGTTCCTGATTATTCTTTCGTGATAAAATGTTCTATTCTTCTTGTTGATCATCTCAACTTAAAAGAGCTGCACGTCATAGATGGGATTCCACAGCTTATTTTTGTCCGTTCAAGTTACACAATTGAGGTTCATACTTTTCATTCTTTTCTACCCACCTCCCTTTTAATCATCACTAACTAGATTTGCTGAGATTGCTGTTTTTTTTTTTTTTTTTTTTTTTTCTGGTGGGCCTTGCAGACAGTTGAAGCGGAAAGGATCTCTGTGGATCATGTTGCCCATCTAAAGCCATCTGACGGAGGTTCAGCAGCAACTCAATGTAAGCCTGCTTACTTCTTTTCTTTGTTCATAGGATTTTCTGATGGAAGCCTTTGATTTTCTATGTTTGATTATTATCCGTGAATTCTTTTTCTTTGTTTTTATGTGTTTTTCCCGCATGCAGTGTCTGCTCATCTTACTGGTATACATAGTGCCATCAAGATGTTGAATAGCAGAATCAGGGTGCTTCATCACTATCTTGTTGGAATGCAAAAAGGTATATGCCCATTCCTTCTGAATGTAGTACAAATTAAATTTATTGGAATTTATGTTAACATTTGAAAGGTTGTTTGACATTTCTTTAAGGAACGGAACCCTTAGTTGTAGTGTAGAGTGTAGATAAAATCTCTAGACATGGAAAATACTTCAAAATAAGTTAGAACTTTTCATTTTGTTAATAAGTTTTGAAGACTAGATTTGGCAAATTGTCCTGCAATTTTTAAAGTAATAGAGTCATCTTTGATTGTCTTTGTGACTTTCGATCGGTCATTTCTTGTTTCTTTTGATGTTAGATAACTTAATTTTAGAGGATGGGCTGTGACAAAGTTTCATTGTTATTTGGGCTATTGTGGATCAGACGGCCTGAATTAGAGGTAATATAATTTGTTCTCCATTTCAGGTGATATTCCTTGTGAAAATTCACTATTAAGGCAAGCATCAAGCCTCCTTCGAAGGTTACCTGCCATTGAATCAGAAAAATTTCAAGATGACTTTCTGATGGTGAGCCTTGTTTTTTTATTTTTTTTTTGGATCTGTTTGAGCAAGTGAAGGATTGTTAACTGTAACAAGAAGGTAGAGTTTTTTTCTATCTGTTGTTGTGGGGAAGCTTTTGTTTTTCTAGGGAATTTGTCATTGTCACCATCAAAGTAAGCTATTTTAAAATGGGCAACCCTCCCCTTAATTCATTAATGATAAAGTACCAGTTCCCGTTGTCACCAAATTCTATATGAAGAAATGGAAACCTCTTGAAAGCTGGTTGGATTGTCGGTCACTTTATGGTACTTGGATCTACTAGAACTGTTGGTTGATGACAGTTTGTTTGAAAGACTTTGAGAAGATTGTTGTTTCTTGTTATAATTTTTTGATGCCGCAGTGGAAAGAAAGATATTTTTTAATGCTAGTCTAGTTAGCAAGGGTATGCTGGAAATAAAACTGGTGTATATCTCTACAATTCAAAAGTTCAAATAATCTGCGTAGAAAATATTGCTAATTGATTCCTGCTTCAAACATTTATGTTCTTTGGATTAGTGACTCCTTTTTGAGGATTGATTAGTTCAGGAAATGATGTAAATAATTAAGCTGCATTTTCATCCTTTGATCACTAACATTTTCTTTTAATTATTCACAGGAATATAATGACACATTGTTGGTTACTTATCTTGCTATGTTCACTAACTGTTCAAGGTAGGTTATGTGTACTACTGTGAAGAACTTGATGCTTTCCTTATGCTTTTGGTGAGATGAAGTGATGGGTGTTGTTCTATTTTGGGTGTTTTATTAGATAATATGCCTACTTTTGCTAAAATGATTCCACCCTTTCTCTCTCTCCCCCCACTATTTCTTTATATATCTATATATATATATATATATATATATATGTATTTCATTTGCAGCACGATGAATGAGCTAGTCGACAAATTCAACACTGCATATGATAGGCATAGTCGAAGGGGTGGACGGACTGCTTTCATCTGAATGTTACTAATTTCATGATTCTTCTGGGTGGCACTGTTTTTTGTGCGTAGGAGTTATGTTGGGAAGCCGTTGCATGAGAAATAGTTATGAGAATTAGATGTTATCAATATTTGTTGTTATTATTCATTACTAGTTTGGAATTTTGAGTGGAGAGCTTGATGATGTTATTTCTGTTTGCAGTGTTTAAGATAATTAGTGCTAGCACTTAAACTTACAGAGATATTTCAATTTTCAAGAGTAATGAGTGAAGTGAATATCTTGTATGATGTCATGCTGTTGATAGAATGGAGGAGCATTTTCTTGCTGTGCTGTTATGTATGTGAAATATATGCAACTATTAATCTGGATATTTCTTGATCCTGAATGACAAATTTATTATTGTAGAGGGAAGTCTGTTTGTGAAAGTATTCGTTTCCCTTACCTTATTGAAAGAGGGTTTTCTTGTTCTCTTCTGTATGCATAGATAGTTGGTGCCAATAAAATGGAAGACTATTATTTTCTATTGCCACTGGAGCTTCAGTAATCCGTAATATTAAAAGTGGCCAGGCCTTTTAGGTTTAATGGATGTCAAAGTCTCGTTAAAGGACCTAGCCCGTCGTGCTAATAATAGTATGGATGTTGAAGGCTGTACGGCCACATATGTAAGGGTTCACCTTTGAGACCAGCTGTTTTATTTGTGTTTTTTTAACTTGTGGGTTAAAAATTTGTAATATGTTTCATTTTTATTTTTAGTTAATTATTTATTATATTTAAAAGGTGTTTATCATTTTAGTGTTCGTAAAATTTAAAAATTCGATGACGATGCATAATATAATTTTCCTTGAAAATTTTCACCATTCAAAGGATCAACAACTATAAATAATCAACATGTAACACAAAATCACATTTTTTGTTGTTTTGAAATTAATTTTTGGACAACTCCGACAAAAAAATGTTCAGTACCTCGTATAATTCTAAAATTATTGGATGACTTAGATATGAATAAATTCAATTTTGCGGTTCAACAGTTTCGGTTTACTTCTGTCTATAGTGGTACTACTCTTTAGGGTTTATCTTCTTATTACTTTATGTTGATGATTTTATTATTATTAGTTTTAATTAGATGTGCCTTGAACATAGAAGATATAATATGTAGTTAATAACATATAATTAATAATAATATTATAAAAGTTATATTTTGAAAAATGTAACAAAAGAAATTTTAAAAAAAAACATATAATTTATGTTAAAAATATCAATGAAAATGAAATAATTAATAATAAGAATAATTGTTATTTACATTCAAAAATTAAAAAATGTAACAATAAACAATTCAAAGTTCATTCAAAAAATAAAAGATAAAATGTAATTGACATTTAGGTGTTATTTTGAGATGATGGTTATTATAATAACAAATGGATTGATAATTTTTGAAGTAATTTGTATTTTAAATTAAATATCCATTGATATCTCTAAATTATATCAATATGGTTTTTTTTTTTTTTATCATTTTTTAGTTTAAGAGATTACTAATAGAACGAATATGCATATTTGTTAATATAATAGAAAATAACATTATTTTAAAAAATAATGATACAGACGAATATAATAATTTATTTTATAAGATAGAAGTTTTATTAATATGTTATTAACCAATTAAAATTAATTAATTAAAAATAATAACGTATTAAAAATTGATTAATTATAAAAAGATATAATTTTGTAACAAATGACGAATTACACAAAAGATAGAGAATTTTCATATCAAAAGGTGCCATTATAAATTAGTTATAAATATAATTAAGATGAGTCATAATTTTCATACTAAAACATATATAAATTCATGTTTATTATTATTTATTTAATATTTAGTACTGAAGAAAGAAGTATTTTTATTAGTGATTATATTACTAATTTATTGACTCTTTTCATAAATTTTATGCTTTGAGCGTTATATGAAAATTATGATTTTCATATGTTAATTCTAATTACACTTAACATAAAAATATATATATATATATATATCGTGATATCATATGAATTTAATAGAAAGCAAATTAAAAAATATATTCAAAATCATTCAAACATAAAAAGAAAAAATTATTGAAAAGTCTAAATGCATTACCAATCCCCTTCTTCTTCCCTTTATTTTTCTTTTCTAGTTGAAACACTAAACTTAAAAAAGTTTAAACTCCATCAATTTCAATAAATAATTAAAACATAATTCAATTAAACCCAAAATAAAAACAAGCCATCATCTAAAATTCCAAATCTGATTTCCTTAAAAACTTCAACAAAAGAAAAATGAAATTATTTCAAGTTTTGCAAAAAACCCTCCATTTACATCTTCATTTGCAAATAAATTTCCATTCCTTTTCCTACATCGAGTGCCTAATCAGTAATATCTTCCAGAGATAGAAAAATTATCAAACGAAAAATGGGATATTATGAAACACTAACAAAAAAAAAAAAAAATCCCAATTGATAAAAAGGAGAACCTTTTGGGCTTTTTCCATTCCCATTGCTACATCGAGTCCTCCATCAACAAATTACATATGGTATCTTTTTAAAGCTTCTAACCCATGAATATAAACATATAAATGAATTTTGTAGTATAATTGAAGGAAAAATTAAGCTTTTTAGTGTTTAAATTTAAAAAGGAGAGAAAACATATTTAATTAAAAATTAGAGAGAGAAAATAAAAAAAGAAAAAAAGTAAAAAAAATAAAATAAAAGGTATAATAGTGGTTTCCCACGAAAATATGACAGAGTTAGCCTATAACAAATGGAATAAAACCACATGGGATATAAGTGTTAACATGGAGAGTTTTTTGCTATTCGACCAAAACACAGGAGTGAAAATGGATTTTCTCCTTTTTTTTTTTTTTTTAAGAAAAGCATTATATATTATAAAGTCCACTAAAGTGTATATTTTTTATAATTATTTAAAGAATGGAATATGCAAAATGTAAAATTAATAAATATATTAGTTTCACTAATTATCTAAAGAATATTTCTATATATATCTCCAAAGTAATTAATATTAAACCTTTTTTTAAATTAAAAATTGATATGAATTGCATTTTATATTTTATGTTTTCTTTTTAATTAGAATAATTAATTTTTTATTTAATGAACAATGATAAATCATCGAGTGTAAGTCATTTAAAAAAGGGAAAAGTCCATTTTCACTCTATGTGCTTTAGCATTTTGATAGAAAACCCCTCTGACATCTATATCTCCTGTGCTTTTGTTCCATCTATCACAACTTAACTCTGCTAGAATTAGTGAGAAATCACTATTATAACCTTGAAATTGATGTAGGAAACCCTCTTTTTCCTTATTTTCTTTTCTTTATCTAATTTCAAATCAAATATTTCTATTCTTCTATAAGTTCAAATCTCGATTTAGGTTTTTTTTTTTAATTTTTAAAATTTTTGGATTGTTGGGATAATAAATATTTCTCTACTCTAAGTTTGCTGGGATGTTAAATATTTCCCAAATATTTCTCTTTTTTAAGTCCTGTAATTTTTTTAAAAAAAATTTGTTGGGATTTTTTTAGACACTTGTTTTAAGATTTTTACCTTAAGCTAATGTTTATGAAATATTTACCATTCCCAAAGGAAATTCAGGTTGTTGCAATGCCTAAAAGTGAGCATATTTGAAAAGATGAAGAAGAAGAAGAAGAAAAAGCCAACTTTTCTAGGTTTGAAATAAATATAGACCCAGAAGAAAAATACCTTCCTTTTTTTTTTTCTCTCTTGAAGTGAACTCAATTTTTTGGGGTTTGAAATAATGATCTTTTTTTAAAGTAAATATTATACCTTTTTTTTTTTTGGTTTCAAGATCTAAGATTATTGGTTTATTGGGATTAGGGCTGTGGAGTATTTGTCTTGACATAAGGTACCCATTTTCTCTATCTTCGGTGTTAATTTTTGTTTCATTTATATTTTTCTTGACTAAGTGATCATTGGATTTTTTCTCTTTTTATGTACATTGCTTTGTATCATACGAGAAAAATGGGATTTAACTAGATTTTGATGGGTTTTTCTTTCATTTTCTGAAGTTTGTTCTAGCTATGCATTTTTTCATCTTTTTAAGTTTTCATAACTATACAAAATATTTTAGAATTTATGGGTAAAATTATTAGATTATAGAATTCTTAAATGAGATTTGGAATTTCGGATGATGAGTTATTTTAATTTTAGGTTTAATTGATTGGGCTTTGGTTTTTTTTTGAAAATGATAGAGTTTAAAATTTTTTAACTTTAGGGTTTCAGTAAGAAGGAGAAGAAGAAGATGAAAAAGATGAAGAAGAAAGATGTATTTTTGATATAAAATTATCAGCTAAGATTAAATCTAACGATATTGCCTTCTTTTATCGTAATGGCCAAAGCATAGGGGGTTAAATGTTAGAAAAAAAAAGCACAGAGGGTTTAGTATCATATAGGCCAAAGTGTAGATGGTGAAAATAGATTTTTCCCTTGAAAAAAAGAATTCATCATCTAATTCATATTGCTATAAACTTATAAATCATATTATTCATGTTATGAAATACTTATCATATTTTAATTTAAAGTATTCCCTATATAAATATGGTTGCAATCCTTTTCATAATTATTTTTTACCCTTTACTTTCTTATATACTTATTATCATAAAAAATGATCCAAAATAGTATCTTGAAAGATACTCTCCATTTATTCATAATTATTTTTAAATTGGATACTTCATAAAATAATATCAAAATAATAAAACAAGAAAATAAGCAACAATTCTTTTTTCTAATTCAAGTAGATTATATAAAATGTTTTAAATCCATTTTGCTACTCTTTATATATCATATAATAATTAAACATAGAGTATTATGATTGTAAGCGTAAAACATTTTTCAATTTTGATTCCAAGTATTTCGTCAAAACAATAAAAATGTTTCAATACTACTATGATTATTGGTTAATTAAAATTGTTTTAATTAAGAAATGAGTACTATTTATTAGTGATTATATCAATACAATATTGAAACTAAAAACATTGTGTTTAAATTATTAGCTTCTTTGTAGAATATTATACTTAGTTATTTTTATTTAACCATGAATTTTTAAAAAAATATTTTTGGTAAGTAATTATAATAGTAATTATATCAAAAATAAAAAATTATATTTATTGTATTGACTCTCTTTATAAAATTTTAATTGATATGAAAAATAAAAATACTCCACTGTCACTTTTAGTCATCTGTAATATAAATTATAGATAATATAAATTTAATAAAATAATAAAATTAATTAATATTTTAATTATAATAAGAAAATCATTAATTAATTGAGAACATAATAGGTAACACCATAAATTGTCAAGGGTAAATATGTTGTTCATTATTTGAGATTTTGAAAATTTGATACGTTCATATGTATTATGATTGTTATTATATTATATACATAGATTATTGGGAGTGAATTTTAGTGTATCTAAGAATTTAAATAGTATCTTTTACCCGAAGTTTATAATTGTTACCATCCGAAAATAGTCTTAAGAGATCTAGAACTTTCAAATTTCTCGGTCATAATAAGAGCCTGTGCATAAAGTAATAAAGATAATGCACAAACTCTACGAATTTATGGAAAACAGAGATCAAAATAGAAAGAGCACATTCAAAAGGAAAAAGAATTGGAAGCGCAGTAGTAGCTTTGATACAAAGTTGAATTTAACAAATTGTATTTAAAGAATTTGCATTTCTTGCGTAGATAATAATGTAGGCTAGTTGGTATCTACATGCAACTTACCTAATTTTGATTATTCAGGTGATTCAACGCTCAATCACTATGACTGATAATGTTGTTGTTGTTGTTGTTGTTGTAGCATCCTATACTCTCTTTCAAGGAAAGTCATTTTGTTTATGAAATGCTTTGTATTATATTTGAAGTGTAATTAGTTAATTGCAATCCAATAATTGTCGGTGATCTCACAAAATAGATTAATTAAATCCAAGCATCATCCAAACTATCATTTTTTCCTCTTCTCCTTCTCCTCCTCCTCCTCCTTCTTCTTCTTATTCTCAAGTTAAAAGCCTAAGCTTAAAAAGGTTTAAATTCTATCAATTTCAACAAATAATCAAAACTCAATTCAATTAAACTCAAAATGAAAAAAAAACATCATCTAAAATTCCAAATCCTATTTCCTTAAAAACTTTAATACTTAAACAAAAGGAAAAAAATATTTCAGGTTTTGTTAAAAAAAACCACATTTACTATATAAAACCCTTTAACTTCTAAAGAAAGAAGAAACATATTTTCATTCTCATCGCTACATCGAGTCCCCAATGGATCTCATGAAAATAAATATAAAAAAAATCAATCCAAATTGATTAAAAAAAAAAAAACCTTGTAAGCATTTTACCCCTGTCCCTTCCCTCAACGTCACCACCCACACCAGCAGCTGCCTCCAACAATGTCCAAAATCAAGGAAAGAAAAGTCAAAAACTAGCAAGCAAAGGGGAAAAACTTTATATTTCAATTTGTACCTTTTTTTTGCAACTTACTGGGAAAAATATTTTTTGTTAAAGCTTCTAACCCTCAAGTATAAACATGTAAATGAATTTTATTGTAGAATTGAAGGAAAAAATTTAGCTTTTTAGGGTTTAAATATAGAAAGAAGAGAAAAAAATATTTGATTAAAAATTAGAGAGAGAAAAGACAAAAAGAAAAGAAAATAAAAATAAAAATAAATGAAATAAAAAGTATGGTAGTGATTTCTCGTAAAAATATAATAAAATTATCTTGTGACAAATAGAATAAAATCACAAGAGGCTAAAGCAACGGAGTAAAGATAAACTTAAAAAAAAAAAAAAAAACCTTCTCAGTGCCCAAATTTTCTCATATAAGTTAAAACTTAGAAGTTGAATTAATTAAGAAAAATATTAAATAAGTGTGACAGATAAGTAATTTAATTTAATTTATTTGATTTATATATTAAAAAATTAAAAATTCGTATCATAGCATTGAAATCTCTTATTTTTAAAATATAAAAAAAATTATGTGCATATATATATATATATATATAAAATATATAAAAGGTGAGGAATATATTCGTACTATCGTTACATTAAAACTAACATGTATGTACAAGGAAATTTATAAAAGAATATCCTCATGACCTCATCGCAGCACGCAAAATGAAACATTTCCTATATGTTCATTCTACTTCACCATAATTGCAATGATTATTATTGACTAAAGAAGAAAAAAAGAATAATCCAAACGTATATTGCATTTAAAGAGCTAGCTGTCTGTCATTGACTCATTGTCATTAGTTATCTATCAATCCCCCATACCAATGAGTAGCTAAAAGAATTTGGGTATGGTTCAACCAAACAGCAGTCCAGGACCAGGAGGCAAGAGGTTACGTCTGAATCGGATCGAAAGATGGGTGGATTGATTCTGTCATCTGCCATGCGTGCAGTGCACCAACCCTTGATTAGCCCCATTGCCTTTGCCTTTGCCTGTGCCCTGTGCCACCACTCTCAACACGCAAGCTAAGCTGTGCAACGCGCTTACCCCTTGTGACCATCTTATCACTGTCAGCTACCAAAAGACAAAGGCCTAAAAGCTCGTTGGCCGATTTTTTTTGGTATATATATAATATATATATATATTGTATTTTATGTTTTTCAATTAATTATATAAACAAAATAAAATAAAATATATCGTATTAATTACATTCTATTATACTAATTTTTATATATTAAAATTTCTTAACGGTATTTATTTTTATGTTACCACCTAATCGACACCTTTCCAACAAAACATAGAATTATTGAACGGCTATTTCATCAATTTGACTAAGGGAAACGACAACAACAAATAGCAACAAACGCCACTCAGGTATGACTTGAGCTATTTTCCATATCAGCAATGGATATACAGAGGGTACTTTTTCTAAAGATTCAGAACAATGTGTATTTTACTTAAGAGGCGATTAACAACATAAGAGTGGTCCTAGAAACTCCACAGGACACGAGAGATCCCTAGCTAGAAGGGGCGTTTTCAAATGCATGGCTCTAGAGGAGGCAAGGTGAGCTTAAAATGCTCTATTTTGAGAACTTTGATAGTTTTGTTGAGGGGACAAAAGGCAGAAATTAAGGTAATAAATGGTGCAATACCAAAGACAGCAACAGGCATATACGGGTACTTAATGCAGAAAACAAGAACCCCCATGCATCCTCTTCTTGAAAGCCACCATCAAGAGAGAGACAAAGGAATTTTGGGGAACAAGAGTGGTTCCTTTGCAAAAGACTAACGTCTCACTGTTTCCTACAACTAATTTAATAAGAGAGTGGAGAGAAGAAGAAAAGACAGCATGATATAAAAAAAACCATATTAAAATGAAGCAAGGGAGGAAGAATCATTAGCATAAAATATAAAACAGCTTGTAGTAGAAAAGAAAAGAAAAGAAAAGAAAAGAAGCGCACAAATATAAAGAGACAAACAATCCAAGATGGTGCTTGAAAGTTGAAGCTTTAAATGGAATAAATTAACGCAATGAAATATTCTACATATCACAATCACAATTGTTGCCAACAGCGGAGGCTTAAGAAGATCCTTTGGTTACACATGTAATTAATTAATTAATTAAGCAATAGGTTATGCTATCGAGAAGAGAAATCAAAGTAGAAAGAGGGAAACCAATATGTCAACGTACCCAACTTTCAAAATTATACCATCATTTTTCGTTCCCCAAGAAAGACCCGACCCGAATACTGAAGATGCACGCCAAGGAAACGAAGATGATGGGAACTCGCTGGCCCTGAGACTGAGAGAGCTGTTTATTCCAAAAATTTTCATGCAACGTACAGATTCACTCGACGCCTGGCCCATGCATGCACTCCATCGATCAGTGATTATGTCAGGATGCCGTAGATAGGCAAGTTCAGATTGCATTACTATCCATCTTGTGACGAGGTTTTTTTTCCTCTGATTGCAACCGAGGGGTTTGCTTTACTAACTTCATACTGACATCTTCTTTATCTTTGCTGACGGTTATCGGATTATTGCTTTTATAAGAAGGAGCGAGAGAATGCTGAACTGAAGCAATAGAGAAGAAATTAAGGGACCTATTTTTTTTTCTCTTTCATATACTATTTGCTTAATGTATAACCAAGTATACTTTTTGTCGCGCAAAGGGACTGAATAGTTAGACAATAATTAGCAAAAGGGTTATTGGCTAAAAAAAATTAGCGCCAGGAGGATACGGAGAAAAGGGCACGATTCTGCCAACCTAGGAAAAAAGAGTTGTTGAGAATTTGAAGCTGGTAACCCTCAGACGGGTAGTGAAGTCGGAGAAGAAGCCTGGCCTGTGAATGTGCAAATGGGCTCAACGGAACATTGGAAAATCCTGAACTCCTAAGCATCACTTCCCACGTTTCCAACCTCTCGTGCCGCTCTCTCCTATTCTCTCCCTCTGCAGCCACGATGTCAACAATTTCTCTGCCAAACCATATCTGCTCCATGGCTAGTCTCTCCCGGCTGTTAGGAGGCAGGGTTGCCTCTAGGGAATCGAAGATGGCTGTGTAATAGTCTAATGCCTCGACAAACCTCTGCAGGAAGAGCGGGTGGTTGTGGTTGGCTTCCCTTTCAGCGATGGTCACCACCGTGGGATTCAAGGCCTTGATATTGTGAAGGAAGAGGCGCAGGTCACGGGAGTCGTCCTTGAGTAATCTGTGTAGATATAACATGCAGTTAACAGCCAGTGCCTCATTCGGAAGGATTGTGAGCATGGAGGGAAGGTTGGTAGCAACTGAAGTAGGGTCGTCGTTTAGGACCAGAAGCGGATGGAACTGGAATCTGAGGCCAAGAGACTGCGCAAACTTGAAAAGGCGATCACCAGTTCTGTGGAGGATGTTCAAGTCGTGACCGGTTCCAGTAATTCGAAGCATGGGTGGAGGGTGGAGGGTGTTGGCAGAGCGCTCGGCCAATGCCTGCATCAAGGGAGGCCATTGCACTCCGTGCATGATATCGAAGTCCAGAATATGTATGGATTGTTGCCCTACTTGTATGGCTTCCAGAATGGCCTGGTTGGCTGTTAGATGAGCAAATCTAAGGAACGGGGTTATTTGGTTTAGGGAAAGATAGCATGACTGCAGAGACGGATCAATGTCGTAATTAACAATGGTAGTAGATGCAGGTGCAGTAGTAGCAACTGGACAGTTGATATTCATCATCATCCTCAGGCTTCCAGGACAGTGAAGACGATTGATGCGAAGTGAAAGAGCTTTGTTAAACTGGTGGACCAATCTCTCGACCGAGTCCCCGTACGGGGATGAGTTGGAGGTCAGAATGGAGAGAAGGCGGTTAGCAGCGGGGAAGTCGGATTGAGAGACAAGCTCTGCGCATCTGATGAGTAATTGACGCATGTGTATTGCTTGATGGGAGTGTGAGTGCGAGGTGAATCCAGTCGAATGCGATGGCTGCTGCTGCGGGTGAAGTTGCAGATCTGGGGCCGAGGGATCCTCTCCTTCTTGATTGTTGAAGGTTGAATTCAATGAGCCCAACATATGTGTGTGCAATTAGTAATGAACTTGTAACCGATAAGTACATATACAGTATATATAAGCAAAACTAGCAGATGCTCCGCATCTGAGTATTGGAGGGGCAGGTTTAGACTAGATATATATATCTCTTCTAGGTAGGGGATATGATATCATGATGATATATATATATATATATATATATAAAGGACAAATTAGTAAGTAGCTGGGTTCTCAACTCTTTTCTGGGCGGGAAGGATTTGCTTTGCCATGATCTGCTGCTTTAACGTAATTTACTAATGAAACCTGATGGATACTGATGATGCAGAGTTCCTATGACGGAACAGTATCTGCCAACAACAGGGAAGAACTGATACTGGTAGTAGTTACTAATAGAAATAGTAGCGGTTTTCCTCCTTCCTCCTCCTAGCCACTCACATACAAATATATATTATTTTCTTATTAGCTAGCTTTACTAATTTTATTTTAATGAGGTGACTAATTAATTAATGGCAAGCGGTCGACCGGGCCATCTATATTGTTGGATGTAAACAAGTCAGCCGTGCGAAAATCAAATCCGGCATACTTAATATGTCCAGGCTCCAGAGTGGTGAGTGGAGCATTCTTAAATTATGGGAAACAATATACTCTAATGGCATTCATTTACATACTGTAATTATACAGAAGAAACTGTAATCACTCAGTCTCAGTCTTGCATTACTTATGCATGGAAAATGAGTTGAAAAGCTTGAGGTTCGTTTGTACTTTATAGGGGTTACTTGTGCATGGAAAATGATTCTTGCATATTCTGCTAGCATTTAATTACATGTCTAGAATAAGAGGAATTAATGTACGCAAGCAGTGCTTGGTAGCTACGTATAGCTAGGAGCCGCACGTCTTTCATGTCGTATCATGTACAACAAAAGAATTAGCCACAACTCATATATATTGGTAAAAGAAACTAGCAGTAATATATTTTACTAATTTTTGATGATATGAGGATTTCTGTTTTGTTTTTATAGTTGTTTTTCTTTTTCAAGCTATAATATACATTTATGGTATATGTATAAATCTATTAATTTAATGAAACAGATACAACATTTGCATGGTGAATTTTTTTTTAGCCCTATATATTTACAATATCTAAGTCTATTTCTATGTCAATCGGGCATTAATGTGAGGATAAATAGACAGATATAGACATTAATTAACTTTGTGCTTTAGAAATGTGACAAGAGGATGCGAGAATGCTTTGCGAAGCGAGTAGTGAATATATATATATATATATATCTCTGACGTCTCGACGACGTGGTCTTTTGCGCATAGAAACTTGTTTAGAAGAGACCGGCGAGAGAGAGAGATACAGATGCAAAAGCAAAGGCAAAAGCTAAAGAGAAGGAAAGAGAAAAGACAAAGAAAAAGGGTAAAAGCAAGGATATTTTGATCCCTGCCATAAATTAAGACACGCAAAGCCTTAAATGCGGAATTACATATGCGGCACTGGCTTTAACGCTGACACCTGTTTTTGCCTTACTTGTCCGCTTGTTGGATTCGCTCAGGCAGCGTAGCTGGGATGGGTCATGGCCTCGTGGTCTCTTTGGGGTTACTTTTGGCCTTTCAATACTAATTTCACACTTCACAGGAGAATTAGACAGACAGGATGGATAGACAGATGAATCATCAAATGACTTGCTTACCACGTTGAGTGGGCCGTGGAACAACGGCAGTGCCACTGATGCTTCAGTGCTCGGCCAGACTCTGGATGTATACTACCTGCGCTGCCACTGCTAGCTAGCTGCTCCTGCTAGCCACAACAATTTACATACTACTGTAACAAATAAAAAGATTTATATCTATATTCCAAGGTTATATGCTTATTTATAAAAAGTTGCGACAAGTTTGTAAGAAATAATTACAATACTAGCTAAAGCTACTACAATTTTAAGGGGGATTTGGCTTTGGAGTTGACGATGTCAATAATAACAGACGACAGTATCTTATCAGTTGGCTTTGCTGATGCAATCACTTTTTGCTTGAACCACACTTACTTGCAGGAAAAACACCACCCATTTTGCTGTCAGGATTCAGCAACAGTACTGGTTCCGGGTGGTGCAGAAATTGCCATTAGCACAAGCAACCCTTTCCTTCCAGGGTTCCACTCTTTTTGTCCCCATGCCATTGCGCCACGCGCACGTGCGCGTAAAATGGCTGCTTTCCTTTTCTATGCGGCACCTACCCACAGCTACAGTGACCAGCATTGGAATTTTGGGCAGCGTTTAGCATCTTCACATGCAAAAGCCTTTAAAGCAAGTAGGCCAGGCCAGGTCAGGCCAGGCTCAAGCAATAAGTGAAGCGAAAGAGTAAACTCAAGGCCGAAGTATTGCTGCAAACAAAAGCCGTAAAGGCAATTCCAGAACCACTTGAAAGTTTAAACCATGCATCCATTTGTATGGAACATCACCTTTCAGATTTATTACTATCCTTTTTTTTAATATTACTTCGACTTCATGTCACTAAGAAAATTACCATGTAGAAAGATGGGCGATTGTCGAAAGACTCCTACCAATTGGTCTACTCTAGGAAGACGTAGTACGTGGCCGCTGCTCTTTCCAAACAGTCAGTACATTTTGGGTAAGTTTGTTCAAAAGTTACGTAATTTTAGATCAGATTATAGTATAAAATTTTTTATTTAAATATAAAATATAAAAATCATTTTTAATATTTTAAAATATTAATTCAGACCTATAAGTTAAACCTACCATTTTCGGGTCAAGAGAAATCATTTAAAAAAAATTTCCACTTGTGATTTGACTTGGCCAATAACATATGTAGTTTCAGGTCCCAACTCAACCACATCTTAATTCGAGGACACCGATTTAGTACTCATTTTTATTTTTTTTGTAAAAACTTTAATCAGAAAGAACAAAATTATAAATTTTTATAAAATTAAAATTTATATAAATATAAAAAAATTTCAAAATTTTACGGAGCATCTGCATGATGATATATACCATTAAATATAATAAAAAATTAATTAAAATAAAAGTAAAATATGTGATAAACTCTTAATCTCTTTGTAAAGTCAAAAATCGATTAAAAGTTCATGTTAACGGTTTACAAAAAGCCATTTAAATGTTGATAAATTCAAACATATTATGTGCTGTGAAATTTTAAATTATATGCAAAAATATGTTTGGATTTAAGGTTAGGTTTGGGTCATTTTTTGGTATAAAATTTAAAATCTTGCATTACATGATTCATCAGTATTTTATCAATATTTAAATAGTTTTTTTAATACCGCTAATCATTTTTACTTTTTGCTACAATTTTAAAAGTATAATGACTAAAATACTTAATTTAATAGTATAAAAATTAAAATGTTTCTTTCATTATAGTATAAAAACTTCTAGTAAAGTTTTACTTAAAAATCGAATTGACCAAAATTAATTAATTATTTAGGCTTTAACTTCAACTTCATGTTATGTAAACCGAATTAACTTTTTCTAATACTACTAGTATATTAAGCCTGTGATGCATGATTAATATTTTAATATAAATAAAATTTATTTTTAATGTATAAAAAATTTTATCTATTAGATTAGATGCTCTATTAAAAGATAGGAATGTTGAAATAAAATTTAAATTATTAAAAAATATTTTATTATAATAAAATAAAGCGTTTCAAAATGACTTTAATAACTAATTTAATTTGATTGAAAATATAAAATATAATTAACTAAGTTTTTTAATGAGCAAAATAAATAAAAATTTTAATGAGATATAAAGATGAAGAGAATGAAATTTGAGAAAAAAGAAGAGAAACAGGAAAAATAAAAAGATAAAAATGATTAACAATAAAAGTGATTAAAAGAGATGATCATGATGATGGTTGTAAAATAATCTTGTTAATTAGGGATGATAGGCAAATATATTTATAGAGAAAATAAGATAAGAATATATTTATTAATTGGTTAACACGTAAAAATAATAAATAAAATTATTAATTAATATTATGAAAAAATTCCTTGAGAAACGAAATTAGAAAAAAGAGTTAAAACAATATTCATTGTAATTTATTGGTAAAATTAATATATGAATGTATTATATTAAAATTTAATTCAATGAATTACAAAAAAAAGTAATTGGTAATAATTTTTATAATTACATTTTTAGTAATTTAACAATTCAAATTTTATTACAAAAAGAAAAGATAAAATTAAAAAAATTAATATATGATATTAAATTTAACGAATGAATATAAAGTTTGAACTCAATAAATCAAGTATCAGAATAATATTTTTTGCAATTTAACGGTAAAGTTAATGTATAAATATATTATATTCAAATTAAATTCAATGAATTAGAAAAATATTAATTGGTTACAATTTTTATAATTATATTTTTATTAATTTAACCATTTAAATTATATTAAAAAGAGTTAAAAAAAATTAAAAAAATTAATAAAATTAATATACGATATTAAATTCAATGAATAAACACCAAGCTTGAACTCAATGAATTTAACTATATCTGTTAATTAATGTTATGAAAAAGTCCTTGAGAAATCTAATGCATGAAGAATAATAAATAAAATTCTTAGTTAATATTATGAAAAAAAAGTCCTTAAAAAACAAAATTCAAAAAAGAATTGAAACATAATTCTTTGTAATTCATTGGTCAAATTGATATATTATATTAATATTAAAATTAAATTCAATGTATGAGAAAATATTAATTGACAATAATTTTTTGTAATTATATTTTTAGTAATTCAACAATTCAAATTCTATTAAAAAATTAAAATAAATTTCAAAAAACAATTAATAAAATTAATGTATGATGTTAAATTCAATGAATAAATACAAAGTTTGGACTCAATGAATCTAACTATCTATTAATTAATGCTACGAAAAACTCCTATAGAAATTTAATGCATAAAAAATAAAAAATAAAACTATTAATTCATAATATGAAAAAAAAATTTCTTGTGTAAACAAAATTCAAAAAAGA
>JBBYHM010000026.1:1823225-1837385 GCA_038381775.1 Adansonia rubrostipa
ATAACCTTTAATGCATGAACCCTAACCCCAAACCTTAACAAATAAACCATAACACTAAACCATAACACCTACATTTAACCCTTAGCCCTGACCTATAACCATTAAACCCTAAGCACTAAGCCATAAAATGTTAACCTTAAACCTTTTTCCTAAACCCTACCCTAATCTTAAATCCTAAGCCTTAATCTAATAAAATCCCTAACCCTAAATATAAAACATAAAAACTAAACCTAATCCTACCAAAAACCCAAAGTTAAAAACAATAACCATAACCATGAACCTTAAACTTTAAACCTCAAACCTTAAACTCTAACCTCTAACCCTTAACCATAAGCCCTAACCTTAAATACTAAACCATATTTCAAACCTTAAGTATGAACATATAACCCTAACACTAAAACAAAACAATAAAACTAAACCATAAACTCTAAATTTTAAACCTAAACCCCATAAACCATAACCCTAAACACTAATATAAACCCATAACCATAAACCCTAACCCATAATCCTCGAACCATAAATAATAATCCCAACCCTAACCTCTAAACATTAAGATCTAAACCTTAAATCGTAAAATATACCTGAAATCTGAAGCCCTAACATTAACTATAACCATTAACTTTAAATCATAAAATGTAAACCTTAAACCTAATCCTACCATAAATTTTAAATACTAAATTTTAATCCCTAAACCATAACCTTAACCATAAATCAAACCCTAAATATAATTTTAAAACCTTAAAACTAAATTATAAATAGTAAACTATATTAGTCTCAATATTCACTCTAAATATATTAGCCTCAATACCCTTTCAAGATATCTAAATATCCAATACCTACTATATTAGCCTAAACACCCTCTTAGAATGCCTAAATACACATTCTATATTATTATTTAGTTATTAAAAGTGGGTATTAAGCTACAACCAATATAGGAGGCACTTTTACGCATTTATATGCAATAGCAACTATATTTCCCTAAAGACAATTTTAGAATGCCTAAATAACGAACCCACTATATTACTTTACAGCTTAAATACACATTCCCAATAGTTATTTAGTTCATACAAGTGGGTATTAAGCTACAACCAAGATAGTAGGCATACTGATGCTTTTCTATTAATACAAACTATGGTAGCCTGAACACCCTCTTGTAATGCCTAAACACCCACACCCAACATATTAGCCTAATTACCTATGTTAGAATATCCTCTTATAATGCCTAAATACTCCCTCCCACAATGTTAACTCAAAAGAAGGAATGAACCAAGACGGGTTAAATTGATTCTTTAAAAAATTAATCACAATATGAACTTTAATTAACATTTATAGGGTATAAAGATAAAAATAAGTTTAGAGGAAGAAAATCAAACACATTATGCATAGAGGTTCGGTCATTGAACTCGGAGCCTTCATCATTTATTCTTGACACTTCCTTGCCAAGTTGATTTTCACAATGTACTAGAAAAAAATTTACCTCGAAGGTTAAGGTATAACCTTACAATCACTATCTTTTAAGGTTTATATAGAACGTTTTGAATCCCCTTAAGAATTCTACCCAAATTCTTAATTAATCCTCTCGATCTCACATAAGCCTCTTGTGATAAGAGAAAGTGTTTGTAAACTAATCAACTCCTTTAATAGGTGGGTGTTTGTAACAGTTTAAGCACAATAAAGAAGAGATACAAGTAAAATGATATATACAAATGTGTACAAAAGAGGTAAAAATAGGAACTTGAAGAATTATAGCTTTACTTATGAATTCTTGATCAATCTTTGGTATCTCTTAATGCTTGCAGTGTCATAAACCTATATTTATAGCTTGAGAATGAATTATAGACATTGGGCATTAATTTGGTAGGTAGAGACCCATTGTATGCTTCATAAATGCTTCTTTCCATTCATTTTTACACATATGCATTAATACATTAGTAAAGGAACAAACATATTTTCTTAAAAACCTTAAAATATGACCATTGTGGGAGCAATGTATCGATACATTTAGAGGTGTATCATTACATTCATATTTGTATCAATACAATTTAGAGATTCAAAGAAATGTGGCTACTGCCAAACATATATCGATTCATTCATTAAAACAACATCTTGGCCTATTGGCTAAAAGAGTGATAAGAGTTGGCATGTAAGCTTAAGTTTGATCTCAAGCATCATTTTCTCATCCCTTAATTTATTAAAAAAAAAACTTGTATAAAGTGGTTTTTTTTTTGCTTGATTTTAACTTATTTCAAAAAAAAAACTTAAACTATTTTTGAGAAAACTAAGGAGTTAGAAAGTGTTTTAGTTTTTTTGTTTTTTGAAATATTTTTAAATTAATTCAAGAAAAAAATACTAGATTAAAAATATTTGATCACAAGCTAATAAGTTTAAGTTATTGTTTTATCAAAAGCGAGATCAATCCAAAGCTAACAAAAGTAAAAATCTCTCTCTTTTTTATATGATAAAACTTAAGATAAATTTTTTTGTTAAAATCTTTCCCTAAATTATTTAAAAATTTTCAATAAAAATTTTCTCTTAATAAAAGCATTATTTTCAAATTTTTTGAAATAGAAAAACAAAAATCTTTTGAATATATCCATGCTGCAACAATTCAAATCAACAATATTGCCTAAAATTATCTCAAGTTAACCATCCAACACAATGTTCAACATTCCAATAAATGCTAAAATTCATCATCAACATGATCAACATTTTATTTGCATCAATACAAAATCATGCACATCTAGGTTGGTCCAATTTTGGATTCCAAGACCTAATCCAAAAATCTTAAACATTTAGCAATTTGAAGCTCAAAACCAATAAAGATCCAATATCTAATTCAAAGTTCCAAAAGTAATTTAAGGTCCAATAAATTTGAAGGCTTAAAAGATGGATTTCAAATTGATTTAATAAAAAAAATTAACTTCAAATTGAAATAGTATTTGATTCAAATTAAAAATTCTCAAAAGAAAATAATTTGAAATCGAATGCAATTTAATTCAAATTAATAGATAGCTTTAAAACCTCAAACAAAATTTGCTATGTATGTAATATACAAATTATTATAATAACAAGGACGTATCAATGACATTTTATATACTTTTAGAAAATCATATTACAAGACTTGAGAGATTATACATTTAAATTAAAAATAAAACATTTACCTTATAGCATTACAATAATAGATTATATAATTTAATGTAAATTAAATTGTAAGATATTATTATAATGTAAATATATGTATCATTATTAATATGTTTTATGTATTTTATTCTGAAAATAAATTATATTTTAAAAATAACACTTTTATTTTAAATAATATGTATAACATAAGGATGTTGTAAAATTAATATAATCAAAAAATAAAAATTCAAATATAATATATAGTTTAAATCTTATTATAAGATTATCATAGTTGATATAACATTTCATTAATTTATTTAAGATATATTTATGTATTTAAAAGACTATTTTAACATGTAATCAAAGAATTATTTTTTATTTTTCTATTCCATGTCTTCCAATCTATTAGTAGAAGATTAACATGTTAGTGTAGTATTCTTTGTTAATTTGAGAATTAATGCCATGACCGCAAGAGTCATCAGAAATGAACGTTCGTTAATAAACTCTAGCGTAATATCCCCCAAGTTGATATAAGGAATTTTTATTACCCTTAAACATTGATCAAAGCATCAAAGATTGTTGAAAATAATTCTTTTAACAATATTTATCTCAGATCAGAAAACTAAAGAATGATAACATTTCAAAATTTTCTAACTCATTACATGGTAAAAGAATTTACAATATAATTTGTGTTATACATTCCAAATCATAATTGTATACTTTATTATACTAATAAAAGGTAATTAAATTATAAAATTAAAATAAATTAATAATTTCTTTTATAACTATTATTTTTCTTAAATTATTGATTTTTAAAATAAAATTATAATTGATTTAGTTTTTAATTATTTTAAATTACTTGTTTGAATAATTTTAAATTCAAATTATTTCAAATCTCAAATTTAGATCACTTTAAGCTTTTTTCTTTAAATTAAAATGAAATCGATTTAAATTTCAATGGATTGACAAAGTTAACGTATCTATCCCGTGACATAGTGTGGGCAATGGGGGAATTGTTCAAGCTGTATCAACCGTGCACGCGCATGACGTAGAAATCCAATCCCCAACAAAGACTGTTGTGTCTTCAATTGAGAAAGTCCCTTTGTATACGGCACTTAATTCCTTCCACAACGAACCATCTCCTATCCTAGCTCTTTCCTCAGCTACTAACGTTACTATTAGCACTACGAATGTAACATAGAAATGAGCTGCTTTCCATTACTCTTTAATTTTCTTCTAAGAAAATTTCATACTTGCTTTTTTTCTATTTAAATCAACAGATAGCTTGCCATTATAAATATAAAATAAAAAAATATAGAAAAAAAAAAAAAAAACTAAACAGATAGCTTATAAATTATATGATATAAATATGAAATGCATCCTAGAATCCTTCTCTGTTTGAATGGTGACATTATTCCAATAGGGGTACCTTCAGTGTTTTAGAAAATGGGGTATGCAGTTCCATGGTCCAAGTAACAGCCACTCCAACAAGCGAACAAAACGCTGGTACCAATCCTAAACCATATCTTGTAACTGAAAAGTAGACATTTGTTGAATAGTTTCCCCCAAGTCTAGGTAAGCTACCTGCATCAAAGTCGATAGTTCAAAATAGAAATTCTGCCTGTGGACCAACGTTAGCATATCAGAAAGAATAAGTGAATAACTAAAAATCTTTCCAGACTGATAGAAGACACAAATGTTTCCAACTGACTAGCAGCTTACGGATGACAACCTCTAAAGACAGCAACTTTAGACTTTAGAGATGTATGTAAGGAACCAAAAAGAGTTAGCGATAACTGTCAGATGAAGTCTACCAATTGGATAATCCAAAATTATCACAACGGTTCATTTGCAACAAACATAACACTAGTGGCCTGTATCACACGGCAGGTTGATTTTCTAATATACATCGTACAAGAGGTTTGAAAACTGAAATTCGGATGTCAAATAATCGCAATAAAATGCAAAAATCATATGTGCAATCTAAAGCAGTATAGCTAAAAGCTTAGAATAGCTTGATGATACAGCTTAGTGGGTAATGAAGACTACAGCATTCACACACACATATTGAAGATTCTTGAAATATCATCTATGATTCTAAAAGCAAGAGACAGTTACAAGGAAGTATGTTCAGTTCCTCTTTTTTTTTCCCACATTGTTTTTTACCTACAAATGGAGAGAAAGAGAGAAAACTGGAATGGAAAGCAGTGGAAAGACATTCAATATGACAAAAAAAACTTACTTCGATAGGATTGAAGAAAAAATAGGGTGAGCCCACATGAGATTTTGTCCAAGAAGCTCAATGATCCACAAACAAAAGCACAACCATTAAGATCTTCACCAATTAGCATACTCTGCATGCTCACTGCAGTCACCTACATTCTTTTAAAATTGGAATAAGTAAAAACGAAAGAAAAACAAACTAAACATCGTAAGAAAAGGAAAATAAGATATCTAAAGATTGCTGCATCAAAGTACTAAAAAATTTATATTGATTGAAGAAAAGAATAAAAATATCAAATTTAGACCATAAGGAATTTGAGCTTTTAACATTTGCAGCATCAAAATATAAATATTCGAAAAGAAGATAAAGGTCAAATTTTAAACATATATATATAATATTTATAAAAAAAAAAAATGCTTTTTCTCTAATGGGTTCAAAGAAACACAAGAAATAAACTAATCCATACACAACTAACTATCATCTCCCCAATGGAATTGCAAGCACATTATGTAACATCAGACACCAAATGCTGGATGCCATAAATGAAGCATCTTGATATGCCGATAAATAAAACCCATGCATTGTTATTGCGGCTGTGTGCTTACGATTTTATCAAACTGTTGCTCATCCAACCAGAAAACTAGAAGGAACCAACATGTAACATCGGGCAAAAACATCCATCTACAAAAATGTTATATTGCAGACCTGAATAACGGATAGTGGCTAGATGTTGTCAGCTTTTTCTTAATCAAAATTGCTACAGCCAACATATGGCTAAAAAGTGGCTATAAGGTTAAGGAAGATTTTAAACTAAACGTCTAGTTCAAATGCCTCTTAAGCTTAACCCCCAAACACTGTCAACAAACTAGCATACTCAATTGTCACAATCAACATTCAAGACAATGTTTTAATCTATGAAGCAGAAGCACAAACACTCCATGCACGGGTTGAGCGTTGGACGCGTGTCCGACATGGACACAGCTCCAACACAGTTGAATACGTGTGAAACATGTGATGACAAACCAAAAAATTTTAAAAAAATGGTCAAAAGTTGGTCAAGACACACACAACAGGACATGTCAAGACACGCAATGAAGGTTTTTTTTTTTTTTTTTCATTTTCCCCCAAATGTAGAATGGACAATGAGTAAAAGCCCGTATCCTAAGAAAGTAAGGTGCTTCTGTAAAGAAGAAAACAGAGAAAAACAACAAGAACAGAGATTTAAATGCTCGAAAAGTGGGAGTAGAAAGCAAAGTATTAATGTAAATACATTGTAGGGACTGAGAACGAGAGAGAAAGAAGGCAAAGGCAGTACAAAATGAAACAAGTATGAAAAGAATTCTGTGTTAAGTAATTTAGAGTATGATGATTCAGGGCCTTTCGGCCTTTGAGTTTGAGCTCTTTAGTCCTAATGGGTTTTTCTAAGGTTCAAAAGTTTAAAAAATTGAAAAGCTATTTTTATGTTAACATTCAATTGAAAAGTATCAATTTATTATATAAAATATATTTTTATTGACGTATCCTGCCCTACGCATGTCCTAATTTTCTAGACACTTCGGTGTCACTATTTATGCTTCGTATCATACCTGTATTGCACATCCGTGCTTCCTAGATTTCAATTATATCACGCTTTAAGCTCATCACCAGTATATGACCAATTTTACATTGCATGGAACAAAATGGAGAGCAAGGCACAAAATTTCCTACATACCGACATTAATGCATTTGCTATGCCAATAAATACTGATATGGCATACACGAATAGACTCATGCTTCTAGGTAAGAGAGTGATGCCTACACCACAGAACATCCAAAGAATTCCTCCAGCAGTGTAATAAGCCTTCAGGCGTTGGTCATTCCAGGCAACCTCCTACAAGGTGAATGCCTCAAGCTTAAGTATTAACATGTTGTATAAAGCCTTTCAAAGAGAAAACCAAGTTTTACAAGGCTGACCTGAAGAAGAACAGATATTATGAAGCTGCAAATATAGATAATGGCAGGAACCTAACCGATCAATGAGACAAGATATTAAGCCTAGCATTCATCTCCAAAACAAATTGAAGACTGGAAATAAAACTAATGATGACAAGTTCTGTTCACATACCGAAGCCTTAGCAGACTGGGCCATCTGCAAATCATCAATTATATAGAATGCAAGATATGCCTTCACAAAAAGAAACCATCTTTAAATTTAAAAATCTGTAATACTAGATTGCTTGTCTTCACTCTGCACAATACTGAAAAATATATTAAGCCCCAGAAATCAAAGAATAGTATGCTTACTTGTGAAACATTGAGTACTAGTCTTGTCAGCACATAAACAAGAGCAACTTGATAGTATAGAATTTTCAAGAACCAGTAAGTCCATGAAATCCTCGCATGACTATCCCCATGTATAGCTGTCTTTGACCTACATAAATATATGAAAATTCTCAAAAGCAAGGAACCAGCTACAATAGCCTAACCTGCAAAATATCCGGGGAATTCTGTTTGAAGATACAGCTCACCTCGGTTCATTTGTTCCAAGATGAAATATGCCCACAAAGCAGCATCCAATGAGTATTGATAAGTATGCAATCCAACGGTACTGCTCAGTGGAGGCCAATATAATGATTATGCCCGAATAAAAACACCTTACGTAAGGATCATATCTCCTCTAAAAAAAAATACCTGATTTTCAATATCTACATGTGTTTTTGCTCTGCTGACATCAAATACTATTAAAGCAATTCCATATAGGGTGAGATTTGCAACCTAGATTAACAGGAAATTTAAAATCAGCCATGATACTCATAAACCACACATCAAATCAATAGGTGAGAGGAGCTAACCATTGTAAAGGCATTCCGACAGCTTGCCAGCACTACTCTGCTCGTTGAATTGAGAGTGATGCAATTCACCATGGAACTGTAATAGAAAAATTAAGACACAGGGAAATTTCAATTTAATTCCACTATCAAAGGAAAACATATATGATTACAGAAAAATCCATTAAAGCACTTGATAAGAATTTGCGGAAAGACTTCATCCAGTCCAATCCAATCATTATTGCTTGGAAAGTGTGAGCTTTTGCTGTAAGCTCCTACATTTAGCTAAAGCTTTTGCCTTTCTATCTCTCTGTGCAGAAGAATTAAATATTATATAATGCACATTTCAACAGGAAGATAAATTAAGCTATAAAAGCATTACATGTGTGAAACCTGAGTAGCAGCCCAGCCCACATTAAAAATTGCAGCAAACGTACTGTGTGAAACAGTCTCAACCATTGATGAAAAAGAAGCAAGGATTTTACAAGGTATACAACCACCAAAAACGGAAGAAAATGAAACAGCAACCAAGATAGATCCTGCACCATGCCATATTTTGAAACGTCCAAACCTGTCTATCTATTAAGTAAATGAACAAAAATTATTGCCACAAGTCATTAGGAGAAAAAAGAAAGGGCATAAATTGAAAAATCTTGCATAATATTAGAGTTATATTACTACTTTCAATCACATTGCACGATCAATGGCTATGAGATGACAAATATTAAAACAACGATTGGAAATCAATTACCAGTTCACCAACAAATATGGTGGCTAAACCATCAGCTATCTGGCCGGAAAGCATGACAATAGCAGCATCCCTACAAAAGAGAACACATGGAAAATTACATTTACGAAAGGAAAAAAAAAAAAAAAAAAAAAAACATGAATTACATCATGATTTCCATAAATCTATTAGCTATAACAGAATTACAAAGTTCAAGTCTATAATAAGCCAAACCAGGTAGAAATTTAGAAGCTTTTTTTATGTAAAAATGAAAGGAAATTATACAATCTAAAATGTTTAAACATTTCATCTTTGTTGGTAACAAAAGATCCTACAATAGTAGAATGAAATCTAGCAAATTTATGCTTTAGCTTTTCATGATCTCAAAAGTTATAGGGTATCCACTAAGTAATACTCCCACAGTTTAGGATGAAATCCAGCAAAAAAGTGCTTTCTTTTTTAGCATGTTTAGGATGGAAAAACAATCTGTCCTTGACAGGTTTCGACCCACATTTCCAGGCAACGAAGGATTTTTTTTTTTTTTTTGTTTTTGTTTTTGAAGATAAGTGCAGGTGAGTTATAACAGTAAAAATCAGGTCAGGGACTAGGGCCACCGCTTGAGGTTGGCATACTCTGCATCAAGATATGAATAAAAAATTATGTAATTTTTTAATATTTATTTAATCTATATTCATATTACTACACAAGACATTATTTATATAATAAAATATTTTAAAATGTGATCTACACTGAAATCACAAATGCTTTACAGAAAGAAACAACAATAAGAAGTTCGAAGTAGAAAAGTTGAATGTGGGAGATAAATTTTTATCGCATGGCTAACATGCGTTTTGAAAATGACAACCCTTGACCAGAAATGGTTCCAGGTAATGTATTAAGATATTAGGTCACAACTGTGGATGCCCCCCCACTCCCACCCAACCGCCACCCTTATTCATGGTTACAGTATATAGGCATCTACTATTCCAACACAAGATCGAAGAATTATAAGTCATTCTACATGTGGTTCCATTTTTGTTGTTGTTGCATACTAAACACTGAAATTATCGTAAAATTCATGACAATGGGGTCAACATAAACCTTCGCTAATCTAAGACCAGCATTCTGCTGCACATAAATCCAAGTCCTATAGTTCATTTGTACCAAAATGTTTATATTTGTGAACATGAAAGATTTAACATGCTTTGGGCATCAACATGGATACACTTACTGTTGCAAATTGGAGTTTTAAGAGCTTATACCTTTTTTCCCTCCGCATGCTATGAGTTTTCAGACAGGATTAATAAAAGGGTTAAGAATGGAGGCATAAATAGTACCTAAATTCCTTTGAGAGACTTATAAATACGAGAAACAACATGCAACAAATCTCGCTTTCTATAAACAATGAAAGGTAGGGGTATTATCTACATGGCTTATGTAGCCCACATGATAATTAAGTGCATTGAGATAAATATGTAATTAATTCTAAGGTGATATCATCTAGTAAATCCTATTCAAATTAAAATTCTAGTGGTAAGAGTTAAACTCTACTTCAGCAACTAATTAGAATAAAGATTCCGTGATAGTGGGATTTAAGACTAATTGATCTCGTATGGGTCCTTAGTCTAGTCTATAAAAATTGTCTGTGCACCATTATATCAAGAAAAAGAAATAGACTAGAAGACTTATATGAAATGTTCGTCTTTGTGTACTCGAAGCAAGGTTTGCGTTCTTGATCAACAATAGCTAGAGTTACGTTCTTAATTAAATCTTACATGTGACATCAAAGCCAGGCTTTCTAGCCTTGTTCTTCGTATCATCTAGTGAGAATAAACGATGAAAAAAAAATATTTTTTCACGCATATATTGTTTGTGCATAAACGATTAAATATTCATATTAAGGATATACGAGTTATAATAAAAATAGTAAAAGCATGAAATTGAATTTTTAACATACTATGATTAATCTCTTAATCTATATTTATGCATTGAAATATATTTCACATATGTACCATGAATTTGCTTGTATATTTTGTGTATTAAAATTTCATCACGAAATTCTATTGATTCATGTAAAACCAAGATTAATAAAGGTGTTAAATAGTTTAATCATCTATATTTGTTATTGAGCCTTGTAATTAAAGAAAAGATTATATTAACGAGAAAATTTGTGGTCTATTGAAATTAGGTCTTATAAAAGTTGTGAAAACCGTAAAATTTTGATTGTTTGATAATAATTTTCGTGATTTTATAAAGAATTGATGCATCGGTTATGTGGATTTCATGCTATATCATGTTTTTTGACATTAATTGCGTTGAATAAGGTTCGAACACATGAAAAATCAATCCAAAATGTTACCAGACCCAAACAGGTAAGAAAAAACCAGCCAGTTCACACTTGACCCGGCTGGAAGTGGAAGATGGCGTCCCAGCCGAATCTCACTTGCACCTAGAGGTGCGTGTGGCGCGTGTAACGCCGTGCCAGGGCTGTTTCAGCCTCGGTTTTTTCAAATCCTAATATTTTATGATTGATTATTTTTTGGTGATTTTTATGGATTTTTTTAAGTCATGTAAAATATATATTATTTAATAGTTATGTTTAATTAAATAATAAATATTCTTGTATAAATATTCTATGATTTTATTTCACGATAAAATATTTTAGCTTATTGGAAATATTTTGGCAATACGTATGGCCAATATTTATTACACTTAATCTAAAGGTAAGTGTATAATTGAATTTGTTTAGTACAATTTAATTTACTAATTTGGTATTTCTATGCACAATTTTGCCATGAAATTTATTCATCCATTTGGTATATGATAATGGTCTTGGCCATGAGATTAATAGCAAGAATGTTATGGAATGTATATATTATGTTATGATTTTGGAATATGTTATAGCATGATAAGTTGATATTTCATTGTAGTATGTTATTTGACTACAAAAGAGATGATGTCATTCTTAAAGATCTAAATCACTTGCTTGGTATTAGCCATAGCATTTAAATCTAAATGATTTAAATAAGTTGGTAATTAGTTAAAATAAGAAAGTTTTCCTTAAATAACTACATGCAGTAAATGAAATCAATAAAGTTTTATGCCATGAATTTATTTGGTATATATTTAAGTTATTGAATCATATATGCAATTATTTATGGTATACAAATTATGTCATTATAAAGAATCTAAATCAATTGCTTGAGAATAGCTATAGCATCTTAAGTTAATTGATTTAATTAAATTAGCTTAAGAGTAGCCACAGCATCTTCAGTTAATTGATTTAGATAAAATAGTAGTTATTTACAATGAAGTTTAAAAAAAAACTACATAAAGAAAATGGCATCCATAAAATGTTAGACCATGAAATTAGTTATTTGGCCTACAAAAAAATAATTAATTTTGTAAAATGGTTAAAGAATAAAACAATATAACATCAAATTTAAATTTTCCTAGGCCCACAGGTGTGGATTATTTAATTTTTGGTGTTTTAAAGTTATTGTTTTATCATTAAAGTTGTATAAATTCATATGTATGATGCACCTCTATCCACAGAAAGATTTAGATTTACATTTGAATATAAAGTATTTTATTTAATTAAAGTATAGCTCCTTGCATTTTGCAACAATTTCTACTATTGTGATTAATAAAGTTGCTAGAATTAAATACTATCCGGTGATGAAAAATTACTCTAATGAAGGAGTTAATTAAGCTATTTTGAGTGTAAGGACCTTGACTTAACATGTCGGGTGTACAACTTGTCCTCAACGAATAAAGTGCATAAAAAGAAAATAGATTTTGATGTACAGCAAGAGCAATCTAACCGTTTAAGGATGATGTACATCAAATCCTATATTAGTAAATCAAATTATGATTTCATCCCAAGGTCAAAGATTATTATAAAGCCACTAAAGACCGAATTGTAAAATCTGATAAAGTTTTGGCTATCACCCTGATAAGGAAGCTTTCAGGAATAAAGTGCAACAATTCTAAAAGTTGTGCATGAGCACATTATGGGATTTGAGAGACATTGTTGGTTGACTTACATCTTCGGAATTAAGTTTTTCAAGTAAATTTCTTATCACTTTCATATTCAACTTTTTTTCCTAATGAGTATGACCATGAGAAACACATATAAAGAAAATGGTCTATCAATGAAATCTGAGTTATATGTGTTCAAGAGAAAAGAAAAAGATTAAAGAATAAGAATCTAGATTCAATTAACCTAATGACTCAAGGTAAAAAGGGGGATAAGTAGACAAATGTATTATAAAGGTGAAAAAGGAAAAATACCAATAAAGAAAAATGGCATCAAATTCTTTATATTTATATTTACTTAGATACACAAGGAAAGATTGTCTAAAGTATAAAAGAGAAACTCGAAAATAAAGGTAAAGTCAATTTTATATAAATATGTTTTAGTGATATTCCTCATAATAAATGATGGTCAGACTTCTGTTCAACGAATTATATTTTTAAAACCACTTAAGGTTTCATAAAGTTAAAGAAACAAAAGGAAAGTGGGAGGAACAACTACTACAGGAATCGCTTAGGACTGTTAGGATCATTTTCTGAAATCAAAATTTGCTTAAACCTTAAAAGGGGTTTTATTTTTCATTTTAGAAATTTTCTTAGATAAAGAAGAGTTTTTTATTTAAATTTTTAGATTCTATTGTTGAAATTTCAAAATAAAATTTTTTTATTAGATTTTTCAATATTAATTTGAATCCTGATTATGAGAATAAGTTTGTTAACTATTTATATGATTAGTAGTAAAGATGTGCTATAGATAAAAACTCCTTTAAAGTCGTAGTACAAAGATTGTGTCACATCTTCATATAGAAATTCAGGAGAATTGACAACGATGGAATTTTTGAAACTCTTGAGTTTGACACTTAAGTTAGTTGCATCAAGAAAAAAGCAAATTAACAACTCTATAAAAGGGAGCTAAAGAAAAATACTATAATATTTAAAAATCATACACCTTCTCCTAAGTTTATGGATTGACACAATAAAACTAGTGTTGATGTCTTTATTAAAGTCTAACTAAATTGTTTTCTAACACTTTCTTAAAATTAAGGAATAGTTGAAATCCAACTTGAGATATTTACGAACTTGAGTTGTCTAAATAAAGTGAAGGCTTATAACCCAAACATAAGAAAACTGGATCCAATAATAGTTAGCTGTTATAGGTTATGCAATTAACTTAAAGGGTACAGGTTTTAAATATCTCTTATATTCAATTAGAATTGTTGAAGCTGAAAATGCTAAGTTTCTTATGA
>JBBYHM010000026.1:1853534-1886820 GCA_038381775.1 Adansonia rubrostipa
ACACTTATAAAAATAATTCTCTCTAAATTCTTTCTTAACTAATATATGGGCATCACCAAAAACTTTAGGACTCGGAGATTTATAAATTTGTGGCAACCGTAGTAGTTGCTTCTCAAAAGAGAAAAACAAGAAGCTCCTAATAATGATATAGATGAAGCAATAAATCCTTTGAAATTCGTAAAACAAATAACAGTAAATCGATCCCAAACTCATTAATTCTTACGGTTGGTAAGGACTCAACCACTATATATATGGTTCTTACTTGTTCAATTAGTTACTAGTTCGGGATTGTCCCTTCCTTACAGATGAAATTGATTCATATAAAATTTGTATTTATATTCCGTACTCGCAGAAAAACAAAGGCCCATAAAATTAAAAAGACGCGAACACCTAATTGAAACTCACGTCACGTCACGTCCAAAAAAAAAAAAGGGAAGAAAACATTTGGTAGAACTTGAAATCGTTGGTGACAACTTATCGGCTAAATGAAGACTGAATTGCGGATTGCTAAAAGAAATTCAAAAAGAAAAATCTAAGTGGATGGGTAGGTGATGAACGGAATGGAGAGAAAATAATTAAGTTGCGTGATTCACGAAACCCACTAACGGTCACCGTGATTCAGCAGCTTCACTCCCTGTCTTCTTAAGTTAACATCATCCATTCTGTCAGAAATTTGCTTGCATGGATTGAAAATTGATGCGTGTTTGGGCCAATGTGATTAAAAAAAAAGCTTTTAACTTTTAGCTGCACGGACTCGTAAACGAAACAACCACCATAGTTGGTTTCTGACGCTACTGTAACTCCCTAAGCCCAAACATATGTTCATTTTTTCCACTCAATTTCTCCTTTCTCAAATCCAAATTCAACATTTCCAAACAAAAATTTTTATTCCAACCAGAACATTTAGAGAATTGTTGAATTTAAAACTCTCCTTTGCATTTCTTTGACCGGATACGCTTCCTCTCTTCAAACCTTGCTTTGACTAGCTTTCTTCTGATTTCATAATCATTTAATTTCACTGCAAATACTTTCTTTGTTTTCATTTACTCTAGTATTATTAGTATACCTGTAAGTCGTGTGATTACAAGCTATTGTACGTATCATCTCCCTTTTTTCTGCATCTGAGTTCTTATTCTTTATTGCTATTATTCACTTTACCAGTCGTGTAAGTTGATCTTCGGAGTACAAACATTTGTTATCGGGAGGTCCCATTTGATTGCAGATCAAGTCCTTGATCATGTATATTCATTATATATATATATATATATATATATATTGTTATGCTTTTTTAAAAAGAGAGAGAGTTTTATTAGAATTTTTTTTTCAGTGCGGAATGGCGTTTTTTTTTTTGGGGGGGGGTATATCAGCGCTATTTAGGCTGCGGCCCCATGTTGAATGCGACTGTCTGATTTACCATATATATATATATTTAAGAGGCAGTGTGTTTAAGCTTAAATGCTAATATATTGAATTTATTTATGCTGGAGAATCGACAGTCCAGTTTCAGTAACTCTGTTAGATAGCTTCAAACGCAGAGCTCTTCCGTCAATGGTTATATGCAAGATCATAGCCAGTTTATGATTTTCCTTTACTGAATGAATGGCTTCTCAATTTGTTTTCCAGGAGTAGGAGCGTCTGAAGAAACTGAAGGCAGGCTGAACGTGGAAAAGTGTAACTTGGGAACAACGCTGTTGCTGATATGGTAAAACATATGTTGTGTGTAGCACACGTTCTATTTTCCTTTTGAATTTCGTTTCTCAATTTTGGAGTTAAATATTTTAGAATGACTTTGTAAGAATAGATTTCGGCTTCTTATGAACTGATTTCCGCACTGTGTTTGAAAGGTACTGGGTGGAATGATAGGGAATGACAGGGCCGGCATTCCCAACGACAAGAAGATGAGAACGAAATTGCACACTTGCGCCTCCTAATTTAAAGGTTAAAAAGAATTCTATTTATCCTGGAAATTTATTATTAATACAATACTCATTGTTTTTAATCTTACTAGAAGAACAAAGTCGACATCCATCTTCATCGCCTCCTGAAAAAGAAAGAATCACATTTCTATTTTTTTAACTAACTAGAGACCAAGTTCACACCCTGTTATTTTTCCTTCTTTTATCTTTATTTTACCATTTAATTACATCAGAACTTCAAATCAAAATGGTACTTACATCCATTAAAAAAAAAAGGAACACTCTTAATTATTTCGTCCACTTAAGAATCACTTCATTTATCAAATAATAATAATCAACGATTACCAAATAATAAATAGTAATGACCCTGAAGATGGCAAAAGAGTGATAAGTCGAGAAGCAGCCATTACCGATTTGCATGAAAAAGCAAAGAAACATGAATTGAAGAAAACAGAAAACAGCATTATCACAAATCAGCTGGTTGAGGTTGATGACAATATGTTTTTTAAAATGACCGATTGGAGAATGCATTTGCCAAAGTAATCTGCTATTTGAGGAAGTTGAGAGGTAATTCCTCATTATTTTAACCTACTACCATAAGTTTGAAGCAATTAGTGTTTATTCCAGGCTTATGGTCCAGCATAAGGCTCTCACTAAATCTGACACACAAATAACAAAACTAAATATGTCTGTCTGTCCTTACTCCTTATTAAGCTTATCGGCTCCAATTGAAGCTGTGAAATTGCGTCGCTCATCAGCATTGGCAGTAATAACTGGCATCCATACATCAGCGGTGCCACTCAAGAGGGATTGCACATGGGGTTCTGCAGCCATAGCTGAGGATATCATCTCATCCACACCATCCAACTTGGCCGATAATTTGTCCAACTCTCTCGCAATTTCCAGCTGATAGAAATATAAGATTAAAAGGACAAAAGTGAGCAAAGAGCATGCTCTTTTTTCTCTTTTCTTTTTTCGGCAGAAATGAGAGTCTTGAAGATGATAGAGAGTAGTCTCGGATTCAGCAGTTGAGATTAATAACAAGATAGAAAATATACCTCATCAAGGCCTTGTGCAGACTTGGAAGGAACTTTTGTAACCTCCAATCCAAGGGCTTCAATTTTTGAACGCAATTCAACTTCTTCCTGATTAGTCAATGATTCTACCTACATATATAAATGTACATATATATATATATGTATATATACACACATATGCACATCACAAAGCATGGTGTGAAAAAGGGAACACAACAGCAACACTATTACATTTTATATCCTCATACTTTTCTATAGATGGGTAATATCACGTTAATCCGGGTACCTGCGGGATGAGATTTAGCATAAGAATACCGGTTGCAATTTGGAATCTTAATAAAAAACAAGAATCCAACGTCTTCGTTTTCTTTTTCAAAGAAAAAAGGTAAACCTAGCATTTAGTAAAGGAAAACAAATGCAAACACATATCCGTATGAGAAAGATTTCATTAAATCGATAAAGGAGCAATTTTTAGCAATACCCAGGCATGGCAGATGGTGAATGAAGTGAATTTGGATCCATTAAGACCAAAAAACCTAGGAATTAAGAGGGAATTGAACAAAACAAAAAAAAAATTACCTGATTGAGTAGATTGGAAAGCAGGTTGAAAAACTGTGCATCTGCTGTTTTCCCTTCTTCTGCTGCCATTTCGTAGCTAAATCTCTGATCTCTGCGTCTTCTTCACTCTCACTTTCAATTTCACTTTGCGTTCTTACCTTGTTTACCTTCCCACCACCTCCAACCTCTTTGTTAAATGGTTTAAATCGCTTACACCTGCCCAGCCCGACACACTTTTATCTTCTCCTTCTAAACAAAAAATAAGAATTTGACTTTGTCAAATAAATTTACTCTTCAAAACAATTTAATCTTGACCATTCTTATTTTGAATAATATTCAGTATTTAAATTTTTAATATTACAATAACATCAAATTAAGCTTGGTCTTATATATATTGTCATTTAAAGTATCTCCACATCATAATAATTCCCAATATTATGAAAGCTGATTTTATCAACGTTTTCCCCATTGACATAAGCAAATCTTAAATAACTATGTATCTTGTCATATAATAGATGATTTATAAATTTTAGTTAATTAAATATTTATTTATAAAATAATAAAAGTCAAAGCAAACAAATTTTAATAAAAATAAATCAATGCGATAACTTAAGCGAGATAAAGAGGTTTTTAATAATATATATATATCATGTATTATTAATAATATTTAGAGTTTGGTTTTTAATAATATATTAATAATAATATTTAGAAAAGCGGCTTCTGCTTCGCTAGATTAGGCTTGAAACGCTGGAGTTATGCATGAAGCCTAAACCGAAGAGTTTGTTTCACCTTCAGTTTCAAGGTGTTATCATCGAAGTTAATTATGATATTATTAGTGGTGTCCTGTCTGTCTATCATAAAACATCATTAAAATATGATAAAGCTAAATTATATTATTATAAACACGCAAAACAGTTTGCTCACAGCCACATTAAAATCTTAAATTAGGCTCCAATCCATCGCACTGCGATAATGTTGTTTCTCTACTTTCTCCTATCAATTGTGAAAGGAAACAAACCCTTATTGTATAAACTGATGGCATAACATAAAGCTCATGAGTCATGAGGATGTCCCAATGTCATGGTCATTCGTTTCTGACTGATACTCTTACTATTCTGCATCAGTTTCCTGCAGCAGCATCACTTCGGAACTGTTCTACAAGAGGAGGTAGGAGAAGACCAAGCCTAGTTTTGTACCTCACAATTCGTTTCAAACGTTCTTGTCGCAACCTATCATAAAACAACACTCATCATACACAAACGCATTACCATCTTCTGCATTCTATCTCTATACCCACCCGTCAAATCTAAAGCATTTTCTGGAAAACCAGAAAGATAACTATTTGAGTAAAAATGAAAAACAAACCGGAAGATATTGGAAAAAGATTTGTCAACAAAACAAAAACTCATTTCAACAATCATTTAGATCCTTCTATGCATTGTCCAAACATCCTCTTCATTCATACTTCTTCTCTCCATTACTTGGTTACCAACTTAACCTCTGCGTGCCTTTATAGCTTGTAAAGCTGAAATAGCACAAGTTTTATATTCCAAAAAATTCTCAAAAGAAGGTGATACCACACGTAAGTACATATTGCTTTCATAACTTCCCACTAATATAGAACGAGCCAATACATAATAAGAAAGTAAAAAGCACGTATCATTTGCTCTTACAAAGATATATCAGAAGACAAACAATTACATATAAATGTTTTGATTTTCTTTCAGGCACCAGTATAAAATGATTATAAGAGCTAAATTTCATGTGAAACACACCAAATTGCAAAGAAAGAAACTTACCTTGATCTAACCTTTTTAGCCCGATTAATATGCCTTTTCAACAGATCTTCTGTTGACAAATTCTCAACTGATTGCTCATCCTAAAAGCAGGAAAGGAAATCAGCTCATTCTAAGCAAGGAAAAACACAAATCTAATTCTTATTCTGTTTTAAGAACTATCGCAGTAGTGCTGGTGAACATGAATCTATCATTGATAAAAAATAAGCAACCTAAAAAAAAAAAAAAACAGTAAAAACTATGTACATATGATATGCAACCAACCAGATTAACTGAGATATAAACTGAAAAGATAGTAGAAACTAAAATTAGAAGAAAACATTGGTCAAACATCTTAGATGTAAAACCTGACTCTTGTAAGAAAAATACCAAAAAAAATGAAATGAAGTAAAATAATAATAAAAGAGGGAGGCAGTACAGTTTATAAATACCGTGTACTAGTGGCAGTGTGGCACTTATTTATTTTAAGAAGCCAAATATAGAAAAAGCTGTCATGTTGACATGACAGATTGATTCAACTTAATGAAACATTTGCACACATCCTTACAAGATTATCACATAGATAAGAAAATGCAACCAGGATCCAAGAAGCTAGATAAGTTTATAATCTTCTCAATTCATTTTGATTAAATGGGCTAGGGCTGGCTGACAGTTAGGCTATTAAACATAATCACAAATTGATTTATTGCACAGCTATGGTCATGCTGAAGTTCAGTTGCAAGAGGTGAATCGGAAATTATCTACCTTCTAGCAGTTTTGCTTAAAGACGGCTGTCATCAAAACTTGTATGCACACTCCTATATTTTCAGCTCAATGCTCTTAGACTAGTTATCATTGCACCAGTTACTATTAGGTTCTCTCCATCATATACATACACAATTTTGCAAATCTTTTTCAAATCATTTTATGGCTTGCATTTTTGTACAAAGGCAGCTGCTCTCAAAATTTGTATGCCCACTCCTATATTTGTCAGCCAACACCACCAAACTAGTTGCCATTGCACCAGACATCACAGGCTCTCTATCTTTGCTACAAACATGCAGGCTCCACACACACAACTTCAAAAAATCTTTCTCACATCAGCTTATGATTTGCAATAATGATTGTTTTTGTGACTATGGCCAAACAAGATCATTATCAGACTTGAGAAACATATGAAAACAAAAGTTGGCATTACAGCAAAATCAACAAACCAAACTAACCTCCTTTCTGTCCTCCTCTTCTTGTCCTTGTCCATCTTCAGTGTCCTTTGGTAAATTATCCACGACTGGTATAGGTAAAGGCTGCGGAAGAGACTTGATAAAATCTCCATATTGGGGCTGGTGGCAAAATTAAGATTACTAGGCATAATAGAAGGAATGAAACCAAAAAGCAACTAAGTCTTTGATTAGTCTCCTTCAACAAACCTAAATCTGACAGGGAAGCCCCTACCTAGCCACAAAAAAGGGAAAAAAATTCTTGCATATAATTGAATTGGTTTTTTTTTAGGGTACATGATAATTGAATTGTTGCAATATCCTTAAATGTTAAACCAACACTACATAAATACCAAAAAAGTAAATGAATAAACCACAACTACAAGCCTAAAACTTGCTGAGTTGATATTCTTATTCAAGATAAATATTTTTTGAAGGAAAAAACTGTTCTGAGTAAAATAAGTCGTTCATTGGCAGGAAATAAAAAATAATAATATAGCATCATTCCAAGGCAGGTAAAGTTTAAATGAATTCCCAGAAAAAAAAAATCCAAACCTGAGTTTCGTCTGGAAACCCATTTCTCAACCAGGAACGGCAAAGAGCATAGACGGAAGCCCCATCTGTTATTCTGACCTGCAAAGGGGATTCAAAGGCAATTAGTGTAGTGAAATGAAAATGCAGTGACTGAAGCAGCATACAAGGGAAATTAGATATGAGAGGTTACCTTTCGACCCCTAACATTAACAAGAGAATCATCTTTGGCTCTGTCCCTAGAGAAAACAGAGAAGAAGTCAGAAGAGGCTTGAATGTTGACACGAGATATGCAAATTAAGAAAAAAGGATGAAGAGAGACTACCTGACACCTTTATATCCTCTAGTATCAGAAAGTGAAAATGAGGACGAAGCAACCTAAAACAATTATTACATCTTCTGCTTAGAACTTATAAAAGTTTAAATCGTAAGACGAAAAAGGAATAGATGAAAGCAATCAAATAGCAGTGGCAGTTGGTTCGAAACCCTAAACCATAAAAGTTGGAAAAAAAAAGGGAAAAAGAACCTTAGGATGGAGAGAGAGGGGGAGGCCCTTAAGGGGAGGATGGAAGTGAGTAGGATGGGGAAGGGGTGGGGGTGGGGGTGGCGGCCTGGGGTTGACGAAGGGAAGAGAATGAGGATGAGGATGATAAGGAAGGATAGGGCGACATGGGTGGTTTGTTGGAAGGAAACCCCTTCCTGAGGAGGCCACTGGGTACATCACTGCTGCTGTTGTTGGGCATTGCTGTTCCTGATATGAAGTTTTTGTTGTTGTTGTTGTTGTTGTTGGGCATTGCCCTCTCATACTCATCGTCACTCCACTTCCTCCTGCTGCTGCTGCTGCAGCAGCTGCTGCCGCCGCGTTTGCGCCGCAGCTTGAACCCCGAATTGCGGTCATCGGACTGGAGCTTGTGTTAGACATCTTCCTCACCCTCCGCGCCCTAATTTTTTCAATACTAAAACCTAAAAATTTGAAGCAGATATTATCAGTCACACCCGTACAATAAATTTTGAAAGTAAAAAGTATATGGATATCCACGTGGCATTCTAATTTCACTATTCTCTTTTTCTTTTCGTTTTTTTTTCACTTGCACTTAACTGTCCGCTTGTTCTGGTGGTTTCAAAATTTTTTAAATATTTTTTTACTTAATTAATTGTAAAAATTAATTTTAAAGTTTAGGGTAAAAAGTAAACCATTTGTGATCCAGGAAACGATATTTTGGTAAATCGAGTACAAACGAGGTACAAACAGATTTGATTTGGTTTAGTTTGGGAGCTAACTGCTGACGAAGTGGAGGGTTTTACTTTTGAGTTGAATCGTCAATCATGATTTTTGTGGATGGACTTCCCTTCTCTCCCAATTCTTCTTCTTCTTCTTCTTCGTCAACGTCTCAGTCTCAGGTATTTTCCTTCTAATTACCCAAATCCAAAAGTACAGATATTTATTCTTCCATGTAATGATAATAATACTAATATTATTATCCAAAACTTACCATCTTAGCAAAACCTACTCTGTATTTCATGCTAACAAACCTTTTGTAATCATTTATTCATTTTGTTTTCATTTCTTCATTTTCTGTGTTTTGCCCAATTTAACACTGTTGATGATGGATAGTGTCATAATGAATTCAAGGTTTTTTCTTTCTGTCAGCAGCCATCGGATTTGCTGGTGGCATTGATGGAACACCCCGTTCTAGTGTCTGCAACGAATTCTTTCAAGTCTATCCAGGAGAGGAGAGTCTCAACATCCATGGATTCCAACTTAACAACATCGTCAAACAGCCCTAGATATGTCTACTTATTCCAGAGAGAATACGCTACCGTTGATCCTGCACTTGTCCATGTATGTTTTCTTTTTTACTTCCTTCCATATCAATCGAACTCTTTCCTATAATTAATGTGTATAACTGAGATACAGTCTTTTGCATTTCCTTCATTTCGACTTCCCCCCGCTTCTTGGGCAATTCAGATCCCGACCTTCCTGCTGCTTCATCATAAAAATCAGTTCTACGTTTGAAACCATGCGTTATTCCATGTTTTCTTTTTTCTAATAACTCTGTAATGACGTGTGGCAGACAAAAATCCTCAGGTTCTTAGCTGTCATGTTCCATAGCAATGTTAAGCCTCAGTTTTTTCGCAAGTTTTTTCTTGCATCAGTTGGGAGTTATATTTCATGGTGAGTGGAATCTTGCAGACATAAATATCTTGGGTTGGGAAGGCTATCAATTTGCTTGTATGTTTTAGCTGAAGGGAAAATTGACATCTGAAGACTTGAAAGACTAATGGCAATCTCATTCATTGTATTTTATTTCTTTTGATCTTCTGAATTTCCTGCGGGCTGTTTAATCTTTTTTTTTTTTCTTTGATGATTAGTGAGTTAGTGAGACTCTAGGATATTTAGTCATTGTCTTTCATTTGCAAACATTGCATGGATCTTCAATCCCCTTCGTAGAATCCAACCGAACATAATCTTTTCATCAATTTTTTTTCGACTTTATCTTGACTGCTGCTCATTCATTGTAAATTTATGCCTCGATAAAGAGCTTTGTACCTTATATAAGGGTGGAGTCTTTGTTGTTTTTTGGACATCTTTACTAGACAGTTTACATAATCTGCCTTGGTTCACCCTTTCTTTTCCTTAATTCTATGGCTCTATTAGTTGCCTTCACCTTATTTCGTTTTGCATGGAAAGTACGTTGGCACTGATGAAGCAACAACCTGTGTTGGTGTTGTCATTTGGAACCGGAAAAATGGGATGTAAGAATTTGCAATAGAGTTCAGATTTGCTTGATGGAATTCCTTTTATAGGATCTGTAATTATGATTTTGTGATTTGTATCCAGGACCTCTGTTGCCCATATGGATTCTCCAAAATGTGTGGATATTGGCTTCATCCAGATGTTATCACTAATTGTTGATCACAATTCAGATGATGATTTGGATGTATTCTTAATTATATTTCCCTTTTGTTACTTCGTTGGTGATTTATCATAATTGAAACATAATACTTTTTCCTTTAACTAAATCTTTTGAATTTTAAAATACAGGTGCACTTAGTTGGTGGCTTTGAAGATGTTTCACCCAATGTATGGCCCTTGATCTTCTCATTTGTTGTTGATATATCCAGAGATACGGTTACCTGCTCAGAAGAAAAATGATTAAGTTGAATATTTTGACCTTTTTTGCAGCATGCTAGGAGCAGTAGCACATCTGAGGGGAATATGAGAGTTGATGGTTATTCCATTCCTTTATGTAGAAAAATAGTTGAAACCTTGCAGAAGAGACAGGAAAAATTTCATGTGCAGACTCTCTGTGTGCTTGGACATAACACCAAAAACGATTCTCGAAGAAATGCATATCCCATTTTCAATGGGTTCCTGGTAAGTTCAGGCTTTCACAATTCCTTGATCTCAAAATGGCAAGTAGCTTTTGTGAAGCATTGTATCCAATTTTTAGGAGCTAATGATTCTGAAATAGCAAAATTTTGAGACTAGTAAACCAGTCACTAATTTCAACTGGGTGTTAAAATGTTAGACAGGAATGATAATATGTTTAAGTTCACTATGATGAAAATGGATAGTTCTTATAGTCTGATGGCAAGATGCTGTGTTTTAGATTATGAGTCTCGTAACTTTGTGCTGTTGAAACATTTTAATACACTATAAACATATCAAACATTATTTTACTTTGCATGTTTTAAGGTAGAAACTTCTTCTGGATCCCTCATCCCTGCCAGCTTCGATAGGACTTCACGATGTCCGGATGAAATTGTCCGGAGACTTCGAGTCTCTGCTTCCTATGAAGATCCCAGTTGGCACAGGAAATTACTGGAAACTTATGACACGAAAACTGACCGATTCATCATTGCTCCTTGCAGATGGTAGAAAATTGATAACTTATTGTTTTATCTTTTTATGACACTGTATTTATTATTGGTGTAAAATTAAATAAATATTCTTTTACGATATATTGAACTTGGATTTATTGTTTTTGCTCTTGTTTCTATTGTTGACATAGGACCATACGCCTTGTACAAAATGCTTTGTCACTGCTAAGTCTTTCGGACTCCGAAATCCTTACTCTATGCTCTACTTCACCTTTTGCTGAGGGTCCAGACTTCGTGGATAATGAAAGAAGGTAAGCGCATCTTGAAAGGCAGCCTTCATTTTATGGTTCTCTATATTTGTTACAAATAATTATACCTATTTTTGGGGGGTGATAGCTTGTTACATATTGTTAGAAATTTGCCCTTGCCTTGGTTAGAATCTGAATTTGACTGTAGGATGCTAGCAATTAAGAGGTTAAGCCAGGACTCTTCTAGTTAGTTAAAATTAAGTGACACATTTTGGATGCCGGGTAACTTTGAACAATTTATGCCTAATCTATATAATCCAGAATTTTAACCGCCAGAGGGACAGAAGGGGGCGCTTCAAAATGAAAAGAGAAAAAGGAATGTTGGGAGAGGATAGTATGATTTTGACGATAGAACCTTTTCCAGGCATTTGCAATCCACGACAACAGATAAAGAAGGTCTCTGTATGATATTGCACCTATATGTTAGATTGATAATCAATTAGAAAATCTGGCTATGGGATGGCTTGCATAATCTGTTTTCATGCAAGGAAATGAGTTTATTCTAAGTGGTGTACCTGGTTTCTGTCGAAGGCTGTGGAACTATCTAATTAAGCATCCAGACTGGAAAACAACTTTTCCCATGAGGCAACCGCGTGTCTTTGAGAGGACAGACGAGGGAGGCTGGAAAAGGGCTGGTTTTCATGACAAGGAGGAGGGTTCCAAATCCTAGGTCATAACAATATGATACCAATCCAACTCCATTGAAGAACCTAAATTAATGCAGGCTTCTTATTCTTTGTCGTCTACATGATTGAATTACAAACAGGCCATCTTTCGATGTTATAAGTGAAAAGCATGACCACATCTGTATTGTTGACTCTCTTCATGGATGCTTCGACTTTTTCCATGGACATGTGGCAGATATCCTGATTACTGGTTTTTGTTTTCCCTCAAACATTGCTTTGATTTGACGAGACCCTGTTATTGGTCTAATGGTATTACATTGACTTAAATAAAGTATCTAATTGGAAGCAATAGGGTTATATTCTGATAATTGGATTGTCAAATGTGAAAATAAGCACTCGTCTCCACCTCCTTAAAGAAAGGAAACAGAAGTACTGTGGAGACACGACATTTCTTGTGGTTAGGATTGGACTTGGAATACATATTTGAGAAGAGTACGAGGAATGCTTGATAATGTGGATTGTTGACTTGAGTTAAAAAAATGTTGATGAGCGTTGAAGGATTACGGGGAGAGAGAGTCTTTTATAACACAGATCCAGTAATAGAGCCAGCCCTGCTTTTGTATGAAAAAGGAAAATGAAAAATTAAAATAAAGAATAGCTTTTATAACGCTAGAAAACAAAATTATTGATGAACGTTCTCTATGAAAGAGTAAAAATCAACAATGAAAGGAAAGATAGATGAACAAAACAAAAATAAATTTATAAAATTAACAGAGGTAGGGAGGGAGAAGTGCCACTTTCAACAAACGCAAAGGATATCCAAAAAATCAAAGCAAAACAAAATTAGGCTTACATACATTAACACCCGCTAATTACATGAAGCATCATCTCCTACTGACTTTTCACCTTTTTCCTTTTCCTAGTCAATTACCCAAAGAAAGATCCCATCTTAGAGTAATACCCATCCAAGACCACCACCCTAGTCCTTGAGTTATCCGAAAATATATGCATAGTTAAGAAAGTTCATTAAGTAACTCCCCTCCCCTCCCCTCCCAGTAGGAAAGGCAGATGTTACATGAAGTATCACCTCCTACTGATTTTTCACCCTTTTTTTCCTAATCAATTACCAAAAAAAAAAAATCCCATCTTAGAGTAATACCCATCCAAGACCACCAACCTCGTCCTTGAGTTATCGGAAAATATATGCATGGTTAAGAAAGTTCATTAAGGAACTTCCCTCCCCTCCCCTCCCCTCCCAGTAGGAAAGGCAGATGTTCTCTTCAACGTCTGTCTTCGATACCCATCTTATCGTTCATCCATCCATCCATCTAATACCTTTATATCAGATAATCTATCTGGCTTCCTATAAAAACCAGTTCTTGCCTCATGATTCTTGGCCCATTACTTGCCCAAACTGGTGGTGGCCAACCCCATATGTTTCACATAAAAGGAAAAACAAGCATATTCAGGAAAAAGCATAAAAACCAACTGCTTCTTGTTGTTGGTTCAAATATAGCCACATATTTAAGTTTCAGGATATAATACAAATTTTGCTGATATGCACCTGTTTTAGATTTAAAGACAGAGAAACAGTTTGTGCAATATTCTGAATCATTATCAGCTTTGGATTTGTAGTGTTTGGTAATCTTCTACTTCCATTCTAGGGAAGATATAGTTTGCTATTATGGAAAGAAGAAAAATAATATATTATAATATAAAAAAAGGTTAAAGTAGGCCTCAATAAAGTCTCACCTTCCAAAATTAAGACCAAAGAAATACAATAAAATCTAAATAATAAGGTTAAAAAAAAGGAAGAAGAAGAAGAACTTACCACTTTCAACACAAGATAAATATGCAAGCTCTGCAATTGCATCAATAAGTGATTGCTCGTGATCCTGTATTGAAAATTAGCAATTAGTTATGCAATTTGTTATTACAATGTTGGAGGTTGCTTACATGGCTGCTATGTTCTTACCTTAAGCACTTTGTTTACTTTCTCAATTTTAAGAGGGTCAGGATGGTTTGCACCAAATAACCTCTCCACCTGCCCCAAGCCAAAACAAAAGCGTAAATGTTTGTACATTAACTGAGCAATAACCAGACTCCATTTGCACGGAAAATGTCACTCAATAACAACCTAATTTCATTTACCTCTTTGACTAGGGAATGTGTCAAGAATCTGTATATCATCTAGTGCCTTCTTTCCAATATCATTCTGCAATGGTTGCAATGGTAGAAAATATTTTCTAGATGGACCGTTACGAAACCTCTACCTCTTCCTGCACCTGGCATACCATGACGATCTACAGATCTATTCATCTCGTGACCTGGTCCACCATAAACATCAAGATGAGGAATTCCAGGGTCTTCACTTACCCATTGTATATCCTCAGGAGAAATCTGCTGTAATAAACACAAATCTACTCGGAAAAACAATAGACCAGGTAACTATCACATTAATCATGAAGAAAATGGTTGATTTAATTGAAGAAACTAAACAAAATGTTATGTGTGAACATATGCGAGTAAAAGAAGAATTTATCGTGTAAACACTCTTCTGTTGCAATATTGCTGCTAAACTAAACACATGGCAGAACAGGTGCTTCACCAATGCAAAGGTAATCTTTCAACAAATCCAGCCATGCATGTCTGAAATTAGGTTTGGAAGAAATTGGATTTTTGCAACCACTTATAAGTTTGGATTCGTAGGAAAACCAATGTACCATCTGAGCGCCAAATTATCAAATTTCACAAACTGTGGAAATGCAATCCTCATGTCCAGGTCTAAAAATTTGATAAACAAATTGTAACATTTTTCAACGTCTCCAATTCATCTGAGAAGCTCACAGTACCAAATAGGTGAAATTTTTGACGTAACATGAATGGCTATTGATTGGAAATTCAGAACAAGGATCAAGCTTACTTATGTACATAGAAAGTTGTTCAAACAAGTACTGAATATTTTAAAAATCCTTAAATTTTTAAAAGGAAAGCATTTGGGATCATGAAGAGCAAATAGAAGATATATCTGAAAGATTGAACCATTTCCATGTCTCATTTGCAGTACCGATATTGTAGACCAAAGCATGTCGTCCCTAATGGGGAATAGAGAATACCAGGCTAAAAACCATTATGAACTAAATTTTATACACAATCCTATGCCAAACACGCCTCAACTGGATTGTAATCAGTTATAACAGCTTCATAGAAATTGTTATCCTTGGGCATCTTGTCCTCACTTTCTTCCCAATTAATGGGTCAAATGTTGCCCCCTTGGCAGTTTCACTCACAAGGGTTGCACCAGAAGATACTCTATTAACAGCTTGACCCCTAACAGCTGGACCTGTGGGGGGTTACTGAGTGGACTCCACAGAAGGAACACCAGGCAAACCCTGTCAAATTAAATAGAATGCAATAGAAGTGGACAAAAAAGTGTTATTTTTTAAAACACTTTAAAGTTATAATCAAAATATTCATAATTCTTTCTCACTGGTTTATGTTTCTCGCCATTGGGGTCAGCTATAGGTCCTCGTTTAGAGGCTGATGAAGATAGTTGGTGAGGAACAACAGCTTGTGGGTTAAATGGTGGAGATAGCCCACCGAAAGATTGTGAAGGCATCAAATGCTTTATCTTCTGTCTATTGCAAGATGCTGACAAAGTAGGACTGGGCACAGGAACATGAACAGCTTGACCAGTATTAAGCAGGCTGGATTGCAGCGCTCCTACTTGTCTCCAATCCTTAATGGCATTGACAGGAACATTATCTTTGAAGGGGAAGAAAAGACCTTAGAGCTTTGTAAGGGATTCCATCTCTTAATAAACAATATTGTCTCAACTAATGCAGACCTTATCCTTCGTATGACATCATCAGCATTTACCTGGCCTAATAGCTCTCTATGCTCCTCGTTTGATAGTTTCAATTCTTTCCAAAGTTCTGTTATCAAACTCTCCTCCTGGAGAAAATACATTTAGATGGTGGGTATTAAACCTAACCAAATAAATTAGTGATATTAGACTCACGAAAAGCATTTTTAAAAAGGTACCCAAGTAATGGCCTCAGCTTGAGCTTTAAAGGCTCTTAGAACTGGACTGTATGTTTCTTGCTCAAGCTCATGAATTTAAGCCTCCATATCAGTTTCACCATAAATCCTAGGGTATGGCACCGAAGCTACAGCCGATCTTCCATTTCCAGCAATACATCCCGCTCTAGGTATTTTGTTCTGATGTGATGGCGGTAGATCGTTATCAGTTCCTACAATTATTTCAAAATAAAATGGAGACTGTGAGTGAATCACAACTTGAGCAGAGTTAATGAAAAAGGAAATTGTCTTCATAGATAAAAGAGTGTTAAGCTAAACAATTTAAATTAAATTAAAGTTGCACGTATGGCCATGATGCACAAATCTTAAGTTACTTTTTGGAAGTCCAAAAATTAGAAGTCCTGCATTTAACAAATAGGAGGGCTCCCTGCCCTTAAAAGGGAGAAAAGAATGTTCTTTGAACACTTCAGGACGAAGCTTAACATCAAAGCATTACGAAAAAAGTTTTCAGCATAATCATTTGATTCCTTCACAATAGAAACAGTTAACAAGAAGTAGAAGGGTTAAATTTATAAATCTGAAGCATTGAATTAGTATGCGAAGTTTTCTTCCACATAACTTTAACAGTACTGCTCAGGGTGGCACTGTCATAACAGCTTGGATATTTATTTATTCATTTTTCAATATGTTGTCCCAAACTCAATATGGTTTCTTAAGTCTTCAGTAGGAGCTTTGCTTGTTTTAATTTCTTTTGACAAGCTTATCCACTTACTTTTGAGGGTACCTTCCATGTTGTAAAGTTTTAGCCTTGGAGGACATACAAAAGCTTTGTTTTGATTCTCTATAGAACTAAAGAAGTAATATCAGAAGATTGTTCTTTTCAAGTCTGAACTGGAAAAAGCATGAGAGTTTCTACTATTTGGAGTCCTCTCATAAATTCTGACCCTAGTTCAACTACCCTATCTTCCCTTGCCATCCAGCACCAATTCACTATACCAGAAGGTGTATGTGTAGCGAGCTCTGTAAGCGGGAAAATTCGAGAAACAGTTTTTAGGTAAATTGTGGGTAATATGCAATTGACAAGTAGGGGATATGCTAATGTCCGGCAACATATGAAACCAATTAGCAACATACAATCTGTGCCAGCAAAATATAAGAAGGTCATAGAAAGAGAGTAACAATCATATACAAGGGAAAGTGCCAGCTGCCAATAATCAAGAAGGAAGTCATTGCAAAGGCATAGGGTGGTAGAGACCAAGATAACCAACAACATTAGTTGTAAGATGTGTGATAAATGAAATGAAGGGCTTCATAGAACAGTCAACATTGTAGCGAAAATTTGCTTCTTGGATAAATAAAAAATTTTACTTATCCAAAAAAAAAAGGGGTGGGGGGGGAAGAAATGAAGGGCTTCAGAGGGTTTTCTCATTCTCTTAAAAGCCTTCAAATTTGATTGAACTTATAGTTTAATCAACCCGAGGGATAAGCGGAACTTCAGAAATTGGCTATATATATAAATATATATATATCCATACTTTCTGCAATCATCATTGTAAGAGAAAGCATGTTGAGGCTTTGAGCTCGTTATATGAACCAAAGTTCCCTTTTACCTTTTTTAAACGTAATTGAATAACAAGTTAAAGCAATTATTAAAAAAAAAATAGCAGAAAAAAATAGCAAGGTTAAACACAATTATATCTGAGAACTCTAATTGCATACTCCAGTGTGGAGAAAGGTAGGGAGGGAGCACATTCAAGAAAAAAAAGAATAAATGAAATTTATAAGAAAGCCTAATGATCAAAAATGGGGAGAGAAGGAGAGAAAAGAGGAAACCAACCCACTAGTGCTACGTGGGGCTGGTAGTCCATACCCAGCGAAGAAGGAGGAAAGTGAATTGGGAATGGAGAAAGCAAACAGAGATATATTTGAGGAATTGAGGTGGGGTTTTGTTGTGTACAAAGGTAAGATATTATCGATTTCTGTAAAATACTTGATCACACTTACTGATAAAACTGCTGCTCGCAATTAAACTCTGCCTCTGAACAATGAATTCAAAATATGAATGCTTGGGTTTTTTTTAGTTTGAAAAATCTCAACAATTTAAAAGGTTTTTTTTCCAGCTCAGCTCATCTCTAACTCAACTATGTATTCCAATACTATTGTAATGCCCACTATTCACTATTATATTTAATATAATATTTATAAATATGAGGTGACTCCTTTGCGCAATGGCAACACCGTAAATCTCGATTGAACCCAAGTCCTTTTCATAGTAACCCAAAAACGTAGTTTTGGTCTGAACCTTAAATTGGCGCTTAATCTCCTTTCTTTTCCCGCCTTCCTTTCGCCCTTTTTAGCCCTCTGCTCTGCTTTTCTTGGGTTTTAACTGTTCAAGAGCGAACTAAACATTTTCTTCCGCCAACTGAATAGAAATTTATTAAACAAGGGAAAAGAAAGATGTTTTATTCGCATACGTTTTTGTCTCGTAAGGCCCCCCTTGGCACAGTGTGGTGCGCCGCTCATCTCCAGCACCGCCTCAAGAAGTCTCATTACACCGCCACCGATATCCCCTCCACCGTCGGTCCGTCTTCCTCACTCTTTTTTCCTTTTAACACTCAATTCGCCATTTACTTCAACATTTCCACTGCTTGCTATTGCTAATGCCAAGCGCTATCACGTTTGATTCTGGCCCCATTCTTTTTTTCGTCGTGCCTTTCAGCTATCATTTTTCAATAATCGCCTTAAGAGACAAATTCATTGGTTCAATAACTGTCCAATTGGCTCCCTTTTTAAAACCAATAATGTGTTGGTTTAACGTTTTGCTTAACAATTGTTTCGAACAGAATTGAAAAAAAAAATGCAGTATAACATTTATTTCCTTTAATAATTATGGGTGTCAAGCTGCATATAAGAATGCTGTTTTTTGACCCAATCCTCGTCCAAATGCAGATCACATCATGTTCCCCGAAGTTCCTATCGCACTAAGAATGTCAGGCCACCTTCTTTTGGGTGTTGTTCGAATATACTCTAAGAAAGTTGATTATCTTTTCCATGACTGCAATATCGTCCTGATTGGGTTAAGAAAGGTTTTCGCTTCCACACAAGTTAATCTGCCTGAGGATGCAAGACAGGCACCCGTTCAAGCTATTACTTTGCCAGAGACATTGGATCTGGATGCCATGGAATTGGACGCTGATATGTATACCCAAGAGTAAGCCTTTCTGGATTAATTCATTTTTTTTCTGTTTTCGTACCCCCTCTGGAGATTAATTAATATGATGATAAGTGAACTTCAATTTTCAGAACTTCAGATAATCATCTCAGAAGTGTAGAAGATATAACAATTACAGGTACTAACAAAATTTGAATTGCCATTTTCCACTTTTTTGAACGAGTATTATTTTTACTTTTTTGTCTCACTATTTCTGTCCTGATATTACATGTGTTTTACCTTTTCGACAGATCAAATTCCTGTTGGGAGGGATGCTTATGTTGCTGTAACTTTTGATGATGTAAGAAATTGATTTCCTTTGGAAAATTGAAGTTCAGCATTGATATATCATTTTGTTTCTAGATACCGCCATTACATTTTCACCATACATTGTGCAGGATATCATGATGGATACATCACCTTCAGAAGCATTTCTCAGGTCTAGGTCCATAGAGATGAATGAGTAAGCCCCTAATTTCATCTTTAAAATTTGCATTTTCAATCCTTTTAAAGACCAATTATTGTTTCACATATATGATTTTATTTTTTTTACAATTATAGCAACCAACATGAATCTCCAGAGAATGGAAACGTGGATTTTCAAGATCCTGCCCCACGCAATCAGGTACAAGTGCCTAGCGTAAGTGCTGCTTTTCAGGATCCAGGTCCTAGTAACCAGATGGGAGTGCATGGTGCAGCAGAAGATTTTGAAAAACGTGGTCCACGTGATCAGGCACAAGTACTTGAGTCTGTTAGCAATGATAGTTCTCAAGATTTTCCGGAAATTGAATTGATGCGTGATGCTCCCCATGACTTGTACAACCAAAACCTCCCCTCAGTGTGTCCAGATCACGGAAATGATCCAACTGAAGTGACCGCTTCTTTGGAGCAAGTCCTGGATGAGAAGGAAATCCATACTCCTAGTTTGAACATACTAGCTTCCGGAGAGCTGCCTAAGCCTTTTCAGCAGCACTCAGATCCACCAGTTTCTGCTTCAAACGGGCCTCCAGAGGTTTCATTTGGTGGGTGTACACGTTGAAAATTAGATTGATGCCTAAAACTATTGGCCATTCTGTATTAAGTGGTTACATGACAGTAATTTTTTTTTTTTTGCTGTCTCAGTGCATGAATCACCTCAACTTGTCATTCCACCATCTCCGCCTGCGCAGAAACCAAGGCAGAGACGAATGCAACGGCGGAGGTTCTTTGATGAGAAATTGGTGTTACCGAATAGGTATAGCTGGTTTTAGGATTGATGTAGTGTTTATATCTCTCTTCTTTTTTTTCTTTTTTTGGTTGGTACTGTTATTGATATAAATGTATGGAAAGGTTGATGAAGAGGGCGCTTGAAGATTGTAGTGATATAGTAAGGAAAAGAAGGAAAATTCCTTGCTCTGCTTTGGGTGTATGGAAGTTGAATAACGATAGAAGAATGGAACAGGTTTTTAATGAGCCTTCATTAACTGGTACCTTCTGCTTGCTTATCTTGTGTTGCTGCTTGGTTTTAAATCTATTACCAAAAGATAGGTTTTTAGAAAAGTAGTACTTGTCTACTTGCAGGGTTGAGTGCAGATATATGTAATATGTTCAACAGGGACTATCTCTCTTTAAAACCCCAGTTGGTTGTACAACAGGAAGTTATCCCAGAACCTACAGTACCACAGTCTACTACTCCTCCAACTGAAACTATCAATGAGCTCAGGGTTGAGGCTTCTATGCCTGATCCTAGTGTTGGATTTTCTCCTGTTTCAGCACCTGAAATTGACATGGAAACTGAACGTCTTCGACATAATGAAAGCAATGCAGACAACAATGTTTTCCCTGAATTTGGGTCTTTCCCAGCTGGATCCATGCCTTCTCCATTTAGAAGGGAGGACTCTCCTTTCTCAACTAACAGTTTAGAATCAGAGTTGGGCCCCAAGGCAGGAGCTGTTAGCACACCAAGTATTGCTGCATCGACTGCAACTCATGATTCTGAGATGCATACCCCTAGGACATTTTTGGAGGAGCAATCATGTCTGGGAAACACTGGGTTTTCAACTATTCCTGAATTTGGGTCTTCTGAAGCAGTATGTTTTGCTTGAATGTTTTAATGATGTCTCCTATTCTTCAATAGTTATTCATTATGGTTAAGGGGCTGTCCTGTTCTTATGGTCCATTATGGCGGGCCTTGATGGTGTTTTGACTTGCAATAAGACTAGAGAAAATTTGCAGAGTTTAACATAAGAGGATGTGCTTCAAACACCATGGCATGTGCATGCTGTGCGTAATATACAATTAAAAATTGCCATGAGTTTGGACAAAATAAAATCACTCTGCGGAGAAAAAGCACCTTATAAAGAGATTCTAAATCAAATTATGGAATACTTGTGGTGATATAAGTAGTCATAGAAAATTGTTTCTCCTTCATCTACTTCCTTTGCGCATGCTTCTGACCAAGGAATTGTATTGTAGGATCTTTATTTTCTGGAAGAAGATGGTAATACACCGACAGGTAAGTTGGGTACGCTTTTAGTTTCTATGAGCATGGTGGTGTCTTTTAGTTATCGTGTTCATATTCATCTAAGAAATATAAAAATGTCCAAGTTCAGAGATTTTCTTATTGCATTCTACTGCAGAATCCCTGGCAAGCCAAGGGGTGGATTCCTTATCTGCAAGAACAAGGTACTTCCTTTTCTTTGTTAATGGAAGAATCTTTACCTTGTGCTTTACTATTCACAAGATTCATTCTTTTCCCATTGGTTGTATTGGTGCTTTGCAGGGCAGTGGCCAAATACTTGAAAAGGCATTCCCCTATTACCCCAATCTCAGAAGAAGCTCAGGTAGATCTCAGTTTGAACAAGATTTTAGAAGGAAAAACAAGAAAAATATGTGCTCGAATGTTTTTTGAGACATTGGTAAGTTTCTAAGGTATTTCAATGTAGCTGTAAGCTAAATTCTGTTTCTTTTTTTATTCATGTTTTTGTTCAACTCAATTCCAAGTGTCAAAGTTCTCGGTTCCTCCCTTTTGGATTTTATTTTTATATTATATTTTCCGATTGCATTCTCATCATACGTGGACTAGAGTTTTTACATCATATCCGTGTGGGGTAATTGATGCTTTGCGTCTTTGGGAGTCTGGTAAATATGTGACAATGGGAAAGAATGAATGAGGAATCAAAAGAATTTGTTTGATCATGGTTTAATCTGAGTCTATATTTGGTTATAATTAACACCAATTGCGACTCATTAGTTTTGGATTATACTCAAATCAAGTATATATATAGTAATTTGAATTAAGATATAACATTTTTTTTTATACTTTAGTATTTCCATAATGATTATGTTAGATTGATATTGATATGGGGTAAGGCAAACGCAGGTTTTGAAGAGTTATGAACTGGTTGATGTACGACAGGAAGAAGCTTATGGTGATATCACTCTGAAGTTGACTCCTACACTAGCAAAAGTTGAAATGTGAGGTCATATATGCAATGCAAAAATTATGGAGTTGGTGGAAAATTTTTGTATGTAAAAAAAAAAAATGCACAATCTCTCCTCCAACCTTATTAGGATGGATTTAGGATTACGACTGCTTGCTCGGTTGGGGTGGTGCTGAAACTATACCAGAACCAGTTGGATCTTAATTATTAGTCATTAGCACACCTTTCTTACTCTTTCCTCACATCCTATTTCCTTTCATTGTTGTTTTTGGAAGTTAAAAAATCATTTCAATATTTATTCATCATCAGCACATAGAAGGTAACAATGCAAATGAAAGAAACTTGATGGGAGATCACTATGAGATTTGATTCATTCATTTAATTAATTAATTTGTTTTGCTTTATTTTGATTTTATTTGATGCACTTGGATTTTGATTTTGAATATCTTTTAAGCCTCAAGTGCGAAATTCCTAACACATTTCGCCTCCACTGCCAAATATTTTTTCAACCAAAAAAAAAAAAAAAAAACCTTGAAAAGAGGAATTTATGCAGCATAATTAGTCCCAAAAAACAATTGCACAGTAAAAACTCACCGCAAAGAGGTGAAAAAAAAAATATATAGGAAGGAACCAATTTGCTGACGTCCAGAAGCAACCGTTACTTGAAGTTCAACTGTTCAAGTAAAGTCGGTCAATTACAAGAATTCCAAGGCACGTCACTAACATTGTCGTAGCTTAGCCTGCTCTCGTACGCATCTTATAAAAGTCCCCTCTCCCGCCTTCTTAAAAAGGCCCATAATATTAATTACCTCCCTTTTTAAGAGGAAAAAGAAAAAAAAAGAAATAAATAAAACCAATCCAGATTTCAATAACGCAGCTTTTTTAGACAAAAAAAAATTGGCAAATGGAGTTACCGGTGATAGATCTGGCACCGTATTTGGAAATCGCTGGGAATCTTGAAGATCAGTCAGCAGAGTGGACGAGCGGACTCACCGAGTTGTGCGGGGAGGTGAGTCGACTGCTGAAGGAAACGGGGGCTTTACTGGTTCAGGATCCACGGTGTACGGTGGAAGATAATGATCGGTTCATTGATATGATGGAGAAGTACTTCGAGAAGCCAGCCGAGTTCAAGCGCTTCCAGGAGCGTCCCTTTTTACATTACCAGGTCCGCTTCTCTATTTTTTTTTCCCGAAAATAACTTTTTTTATGCTTTATTTGTCCAGTTTTGAGTGTGTTTTTTGTTTGGCCTCCGAAGAAATTTCATTGGAATTCGTATGCTTTGTAGAATCTGACTAGCTGCTCATATTTTTGTGTAGAGAATACGTTAATAATTGTGTGTAGTTTATTTGATTTCTTACAAGTATATGGTGGGCAATCGAAACAAATTCGATTGATATGTGGAAAAGAGAACACATTATGTTTATTGTATTGCCCAGATGAGATTTTAGAAGAAAATTCAAGTAATTTATAAATTTTAAAACTTTTTTCTTCATGCCTTACTGGCGAACTGCCGATAAAATAGCTAAATGTTACAAATGGGCTCAATTAGGTTCTTTTGCTTTATTGAAAAGAAAGAAAAATAAAATGCTAAAATCACCACCTAACTGAAGGGTTCAATTATATTTCCAAAATGGGGAAAAAATTCAAGGGAAATCTTATTGTATGGCTTCTTGGTTTTTACCTGGCTATTGGTTTATATTCGAGTAAAACCATATAACAACTTGACTTAATCTTTTATGTAAATGGAGATGAATTATTTTTTTTTTATGCAAATGGAGATTACAGGTAGGAGTAACACCAGAGGGAGTTGAAGTGCCAAGAAGCCTCGTCGATGGAGAAATGCAAGAGAAGTTAAGGGCAATGCCCAAAGATCACCAACCACTCACTCCCAAGGGCCCTGATCCCAAGTGGCGATACATGTGGAGAGTGGGCCCTCGCCCTTCCAATACCCGCTTTCAGGTCTCTTATCTATCTCTTCTCTTCTCTTACAAGATTGTTCGAATACAAAGGCTTATTCTATTCTCATCTTCTTGTCCTTTCTTCCATTGCAGGAACTTAATTCAGAACCTGTCATACCTGAAGGTTTCCCTGAATGGAAGGAGACCATGGACTCTTGGGGTTACAAAATGATATCAGCAATAGAGGCAAGTTGATTGTTTGATTTGCTTGGTTTTATATAATCCATTTTATCTAAAGGCTAAAGTTAGTACATCTTTATTCTTGCTTAGGCTGTCGCTGAAATGGCAGCAATTGGATTTGGGTTGCCGAAAGATGCGTTTACTTCCCTTATGAAGCAGGTATGTAATGTTAGCCAGTTTCGGATTCAACTTTTTTAGACTTTTCGTACTAATTGATGTTTGCCTACAACTTATTGCTGTTCATTCTTGCAATATAGAGTATGTGGAATAAGAGGGATAGAGAAATCAAGATTGTGAATGGTCTATTTAAAGCTTTTTTTGTGTGCAGTCTTACTCATTGCATTTCAGTTTTTTTTTTTTTTCCCTTTTTCTTCTTTTTCCATTTTTTTTCTAGTAAGACCTATATATATATATATATATATACCCTACTTTTTCAAGGTGGGATAAGCGTGTTGGTGCTAGCTCGATGAAGTTCTTTATCTCAGCGCTAGTGATCTTTGTTTCTGAATCATGGCATGTTATGCTTTATATTCTTTGTTTGCAATAGGGTCATGGCACACTTCATATTCTTTTTCATTTTTCATTAGGAAGCTATCACTTATCCATCATTGCACATGAAAAGTATTCTTTTTATTTTTCCAATCCAGGGACCACAACTTCTAGGTCCAACAGGGAGTGACCTCAGATGTTATGGGCAGGAGGGAACTGTGTTTGCAGGCTACCACTATGACCTTAACTTTCTAACTATTCATGGCAGAAGTAGGTTTCCTGGTCTAAACATCTGGTTAAGGAATGGGCAAAAAATTGAGGTGAAAGTTCCTATAGGATGTCTTCTAATTCAGACTGGAAAGCAGGTAAGAAGATGAACACTAATTTCTATTGCTTAATGATGACGATGGTCTTGTTTGTGAACTAGTTAGCCAATCAAGTTGTTGGCTTTTCTTGATAAATAATAAAATATATGCTCAAAATGAAAGCAGTTTTGTGGATTCCCTGTTCCAATGATCAGAAAAGTTGGTTTACTTTTTCAGTATTGTGATTTTCCAATCTTTGATATTCTCTTCTCGCCTTGTCCCGATTGGGAGACTTCACCACACTGTAAAATTGTAAATGGTCTAGTACCATTGATGGTAGCGAACATGTAAATAAAATCTCGACATTTTGGGGGTGGGCTTGAGCTACCCTTAGCACATCTCAGCTGTTGGACTGAGGATGAAAAACTACAGATTCTTGGAGTTTTTGAACTTCCTCAATTATGTTTTTTTTTTTTTTGCCTGCAATTTTAAAACTCGTGGATAGTGATTTAGCAAACTTCTTCCTTGGTTTATGGAGTTAATGATGCATTACATACATAAGTATTTCACTGCCATTCCTCTGTCATGTGCAGATAGAATGGTTGACTGCCGGTGAGTGCACTGCAGGCATGCATGAAGTTGTTGTCACAAAGAGGACAATTGATGCTATAAAGTTAGCATCAGAACAAAATCGCAGCCTGTGGAGAGTATCCTCAACGGTGAGTGAACTGAACCATATTGTAGTTATAAAGCCACAATTTGAAAAATCATTAGTTAGGATATATTTTTTTGGTCTTGTGCAGTTGTTTGCACACATAGCTTCGGATGCGCTGTTAAAGCCTCTCGGACACTTTGCAGAATCACCCCTTGCTAGCAAATATCCGCCCATATGTGCAGGAGAATTTGTTGAACAAGAGCTTGCAGTAATTAATCTGAAATGAAATAAAGGAGAATCATGACCAATTGTTTCATGTTATATAAGAAAACATACACTATTGTTTGCAAGAAAGGTGATTGACATTATGGAATGGTATAACAAAATGTCACATGATGTGAAATGTTTTTATATATTCTGGCAAATTCATTTTAAATATAAGAACGTTGCCCTTGCTTTGCATTTGCTTTATTCAATGCCCCTTGCAGTGATTTTATTATTCGTGCATAAATAAATTGAATTTGGCTGCTGGAGAAAAAAGTGGATTATAAATTTATCCGTAAGAAAAATTAAAATAGTTAGAAAAGGAGTAGAAGTAAAGACTTAGCGGAAAGTAAACCTGCTGGTAAAATCGTGAATGTTCTTTGTCTGAAAGAGATTTCAGGGATATTAGAGGAATTATCAAGTAAGATGCTTTAGCTATTTGGGTGTTGGATAAAAAATTGAGGTGTCATGCCGATTGTGAAGATGACTCTAGCATTGAAAGGATTATGGAACTGAATGAATGAAGACCAGATATTGATCCAATAAGCTGTCAAGGTGAACCATAAATGTTCGATGGAAGGTCAAAGGAGGTGAGGATAGAATAGGCGGTTTAGTTGTTTTAGTATTGTCCACACTGATTGTTCGGGGCTGGGGTGGGATTTATAATATTTCATAAATATGAAGATCTGGTGCAAGGTTGAGGTGCCTTTGATTCAAGAAACTATGATGGAAGTATAAAAGAGGAAAAGATTTTGTAGCACTGAAAATTGAAGTTATTCTGGTTGGGTGTTTCTAGGTTCATTAGGTTGGTAAGTTGGGTCCTTAATGGGGTGAGACTAAAGTGAATGGGATTAAGATCCAGGTCTGTTACTCCGGTTTGATGGGCGGTGAATGGATTAGTTTTATATTGGACTTTCATTATAAAATAGTTTTAGTTGGGATGGAAATTCGAAGTTTTTTGCTTGAAGGGATTTTTGTTTGGAATTTTCACTTGTGAGCAGTATGTCCAAGAGACTGCTTTTGATCGTGTTGAGCTTCCATGGGATGCAAGGTAGATATTGGGCTTTCATGGGTTGAGATGTGGATGTTTTTCAGTTGTTTCAAACTCGATCTCTAGTTTGGTGCTAAGTTTTATTTTTGGTAATCTGGTTGGGATTGTTAGAGCTTTTCTGTTGGTTGCTGTTGCTGTCAATGTAATAGGGAATTCCTTAAGGTTCCTTTGTTGAGAGGATTGTTTGGGATGCATTTTTGCAGGCACTGATGCTGTTTTCTGCTTTTGCTGGTTCTTTTGTTTTTCCTTGCTTGTGTTCTTTTTTTGGGGTTCATGGTGCTTGAGGAGGACTGGTCTGATGTCATTGCTATTATAGAATTTTTTTTTATTATATTTACGGGTCTCTTCAATTACAGATTGTAGAGATGTTTAACAGGGTTTCTTTAATCCGGAGGTCTATTATAGAGATGTTTTGTAGGAAATTTGCTTTGGTGTTTTGAGTTGGTTGTGTATGTGTATATATATGCTTTGTGGGTGTGCTGTCAGTTGTCAGTGTAGGAAGGGGTTCTTTTGGCGGATGGTGTTTTGATGTTTTGCTTTTGTTTCTATGTGTTCCCTTTTTGGTTGTTACTTTGGGTGTTTCATGATGTACTTCTGTGAGAGTTTTTTCTCCTTTTGTTACATCTTTTTAATAATATTTCTTGAATTAGCAAAACAATAAATTAATGAATTCAATTTGATTGCCGTTGTTAGTTTAAATAATATAATTGATGCAGTCATTTATTTCAGTGTTGAATGCCATGCCGATGCCGTGTATGTATCAATATCAGAGTATGACCGTTATAAAAGCAGGGATACCGTCGCCCTTGTTTCATTTTGGGTTGGGGTTGGAGGATTGAGGAAGAAGTGATAGCGGCTATGGGCCCTTTAGCCCCAAGTCTGCCTTCTTGTCTGTGTGTATTCTTGTATTTATGTATGATTTTTATGATTGGAGCCTTTCTGGTAGATTTGCCCAAATAAAATGGATGTATGGACGTTAAAAATTAAGTACTATCATATAAAAAGGAATATATATATATATATATGTATTTATTTTCTGTGTTGAAATCCCTTTTCCAAACTGTACCACTTTATATTCTATCCGTCAAATACTCGAAACAAAACACTTATCTCTTGGAACAAACGCTCAAGATTCTTCCCTCGACCTACCCACAACCTTGTCCCTGGATTTAGAACTCGATGTGATCCTGACCCTCATTTCCAACAACCTTTGTTGCTTATTATTATTATCATCATCATCATCACAAAGACAAGAGTTTGGGTTCTTTTTTAATAATCACTCACCCGTGTCATCTTATATATCAGAATTTGATTGTCACTGTGTGTACGCTTGCATAAAAAGTGTTGTCTTTTTTAAGTACATACAAGATTTTGTCACTTGAAGGGACATTTACTTTTAATTTGAACGAAGAACCTTTCCTTTAAAGAGTGTTTGCCAACACAACATAATTTAGTTTTGGTTTGGTTTGTCACCTAAAAAAGGGGGACAAAAATCAGGTGATAGTCAAGCATGATGTTTATCAGATGAAGATAGCCAAAAAAAAATCAAAATAGCATTAATGGGAGAGATGTGATTACACACTGATGCTGTCCTACCTTTGCCCTTGGGGATGGGCAAGTAAGAAACTGAAGCGAGGTCAACTTTGGTTGAACCTCTCAACTTAACATGATGAATTACACAAGAAACAATTTATTCAGAGGCCACGTTTTGTACGGCTGAGCTTTGATACTTGAGTTGGCTTTGAATAGAATGTGTATACATTAAAATCAAATATATAACAACAGATGTGTATACGTTAAAATCAAATATATAACAACATATATAGCCAACATAAAGGATTTAGCAGCAGCAAATCTACTTCACATTCACAAATCACAACCTCCTCTCAACATTCTGTTCTATCAATACTAAAATTACAAATGACTACTTCTCAACTTTCCCCATATTGTTACTGTTGTTGCTATCTGTGCATAAATAAATAAGCTTGTAGTACAAACATTTGAATAGTGCTTGTGTTTGCTTCAACAGCTGCACTTGGCTTTCGTATCCCTCAGTATCTGCAACCCAAAAAGCGAAACAGCATTTTTGTCAGAAGAATTGCCGCTTCATGTTGAATCTTTTTTTTTTTTCTATGAGCCAGCATCTTGCTTCTTTTATTACTGCAGACATACCTTGACCTGCTTCTGAAGATCTTTAATGTACTCAAGTGCCATATCTAACATGTCCGCTGTATTTGTTTGCTGCCAGCCCCAACAGAAATTTCAGTGACTTCCTCTAATTATTACTCCAAATTTAAAAATATATATATATATATGTGTGTGTATATATGTAATAAAGTACCTTGTCCATGTTGGGGAAAAGACCTTGCAGTTTCCTCATTCTTTCACTAATCCGTGTTCTTCTCGCCTAAATTCCGTAAAAGTAAAATTAAAGACTGACCGATGAATATGATAAAATCTGGCAAATTGGAAGGGTACATATTGTTTTGGTGGAAGTGGGACAATAAGCTCTATCAACAAAAACTGGAACATGAATGAAGAGAGATATATGATGAAATTGAAATATAAATATAAATATAAATATAAATATATATACACATACCCTCTCAGCAATGCTGCGTGGGTGAGTAGCGCAACCTCTTTTTGCTCGAACCTTGCAAGGGACCGAGCCTTGAAACTGCCAAAGCTTCTCTACAACAGCCATCTCCGCACAAGTCTTGGGCAAACTCAAATGGTGTGTTAAAGCAGTAGAACTATCTCTACAATCCCGGTTCTGATTAAAATTAATTTAATGATATTAGTTCTCAAACAAAACAAACATTTATTACGAGTAGAATGAAGCAAATCAAGCAATGAATTGAAATTGCTAGCTAGCTACCTGAGTTTGTGATCTGCTTAAACCACAAAATATGTCACCATCACTTTCTCTGGCTCTCCTCAGGCCACTGAGTGAAGAAGCATTATTCCAAGAATCAGTCATCAAGTTGGGGATGAAGTGCCCATTGCTACCATTACCATTTCCCAAGCTTCCATTCTCAGGACCACTCGCCCTCACACTTTGGTTCTCTACTTCAGCAATTCGAGGCATTGGCCCAGAGGAGAAGCTGATATGAGTATTATACAACCTACCAGTGGAGGTGGGAGGTTCACCATTGCAAGCCCTGAAATTACTCACTTTTCTCATTACATTAAAACCTGTCACCATAAACAAGTGCATGGCTTAGTTTTGAGTAATTATTAACCAAAGATTGATCAAGTCAAAATAAATAAATAAATAAAACATAGGAAGAGAGCAATTTCTCGTTGCATAACTAGCATCTGAATTATATACAGAACAACACCAGTGCGTCAGCAAAGTACAAGAGTTGAGACAGTTTAGGTTTAGGAAGGATTCTATTGATTCCTTTCTCATTCCATTTTGTATTCTATTTTCAGTTTTTGTCATCTTTAATCCTAAGAATTTACATGATAAACCATTCCTTTCTTAGACTACACGAGTAAAGAAAAGAAGAATATGAAAAAATGAAACATGAGATCATAAGAATAGTAGGAAAGTTTTTTACAGAACCCTTCCACTTTCCAGCCAAAAGGAAAATGTAAAAGCAAGCATTCAGTTATAATCAAGCCAATCACTTCTGAAAAGAACCTTTTAATACTTGTCCTGTCTTCGACCAAAGAATCACTGTTAAAGAAAGACGTTTTTAATCCATATAAAACAAAGACTTGGAACTTTAAAATCCACCTATTGCAAGGCAAGTTTTCATCAAAAAGAAATGCCGAAGTTTAAACCAACATAACTTTCTCAAGAAACGGAGTAACAAATTAAAGACAAAAAAAACGAAAAAAAAAAATGAAAAAATCACGAATGAACAAATGCTCTTAGATAGTTGATTAAGAGCAAGGGAAAAAGAAAAGCACCATTATGATCTACGCCTAGATTGGAGAAAATTTGGGCGGGGGAGTTGCCTTGCCAGACAAGATTGGAGTTATTTCCCTTGCAGGGTTTTAGTTGCATCGAATTCTCCAATCCCAAAGAGCTGCTAAGACCAAATGAACTCTCTACGCTATTCGCAATATTAACTGTATTAACATTTGCCAAACTCTGCGCTGGTAAGCTTTGATACATCACTTTTGAACTACTACAAGACAGCAGCTCTTCTTGCTTCACAGATTTCTCTTCATATTCATATTCATATTCTTGAATATCATGACATTCAGAATTGCCTGAACCATTACAAGGCAACATAAAGAATGTTTCCATTTCACGACTTGAAGATCGAATATTGCCATAATCTTCGAATCCAGTAGTACCACTTGCGATGACACCACTAGTACCATCCACAAGGTTCTCAAGGAATGAGCCTGGCGCCGAGCGATAGCGCGTTAGACCACAACTCTGCTGGTGGTTTTGTTGAAGATAGTAATCCGCGTCCATTATTTCTTGACTCTTTCTCAGTTCTCCGTCTGGAAACTTGAAATTAGAGCTATACGAAACACTCATGTCTTTTGAGGATTAATCCTGCGAACAATTAAAACCATACATCAATGATCATTCAATTCCCACTCCCCACCCCCCCTCCTTCTTTTCTTTTTTTGGCTTTTATGTTAGATTTATGCATGCTTAGCATCAAGCATAAGTTCTTCAACGAATATCCACACCTGAATTATTATACAAGACACCGATTGTGAAGGTTGCTTGATCTTCTCAATCAAGTTCCCCACATCTAAACTTTGCTTAAACTTCTGAAGGTTGCTTCTTCCTCAAAAGTCAAAATTGGAGAAAACACCCTGAGGGAAACCTTCTTCAAATTAGATAGGCCCAATAGCTGCCAAAAATAAGGGTAAAAGAATTCACATCTCAGAGAGACCCCATTGAAACTTCTAACATTCACAGCAGCCTAAGCCTTAACATACTATTCAAAGTAAAAGATTTAAGTTCTAAATTGAACACTAAAATAACGGAGCATGGATGGAATGGTGTGCAAGAAAAGTAAACCGGTTTTTCATTAATTTAGGATCTTTCTTGAATATTGTTCATTGGCCAATGAAAATAGCTTCATGATATAAAATAATCCCCTAAGAGTGAAGCAGATATATATACATGTACGTACAGGTTATATACAAGAGGAAGCAGCGTCTGATTAGTGATTAACGAAGGAAAAGAAGGAATTTTTTTCCCCCTTTTTTTTAATCAAAGCACCTTGAGCTTTATGGGTCTGAATCAAAACCACTTTTTCTTTTTAGTACAGAGAACAATGAAATTAAGGGAAAACCAAAAGAGTAGAACTCCAAAAAGAAAAGAGCAAGAAGCGGGAGGAAAGGGCAGCAGAGGCTGAGAACCTTAAAATGTCTCCCCTTTGAGGTACATTTATGAACTACACTGCTTCATAAACACCCTCGATTGATATGAGTACTTATAGCAGAAATGCGCCATTGATGATGTAATGTGGTCCATGTAACATAACAACACGTAATAATAAGCCGATGGGTTGACAAAGCTACCCTTAACTGATGTTGAAAGTACAACCAGCCAGCCAGCATCTGTTTGTGGGAGCAGACAACGATGTTTAGTGCATTCAGACAGATAGTGGTATTTTTATTGTTATTCATGAATTAAGAAAAGTTCGAAAATAACCTTATCTAGGCTTGAAAGCATACGATGCTTTGCTTATGGGTCAAGCCAAGCGTGTGAACTCTACGATGGAGGTTAAGTTAATACGCGTGGAGTGAGTGGTGCCCTTTGGGTCAATGGAAGAGGAAGGGAGGCAGGCAAAAGCAATGTCAATTCTCAAGCCTCAAGCTCAATTTACGTTTTTTTTTTTTTTCAATCTTTTGTGAGTATAATAATAATAATAATAATAATAATAATAATTGTGCATTATTTTACTATTGTATTAACTTCATTAATCAACATTCA
>JBBYHM010000026.1:1886920-1898179 GCA_038381775.1 Adansonia rubrostipa
ATAATAATAATAATAATAATAATAATAATAATTGTGCATTATTTTACTATTGTATTAACTTCATTAATCAACATTCAAACAAAGGCACCTAAAAGAGTTATAATTAACAGAAGTAATTGCTAATACTAACGAAAGCAATTTCCAGTTCGCACTAGTTTCTGATTATTATAACTGTCTAGGACCCCACTCTTATCTCATAATCTTAGCTTTCGCTTAGCTTAGCTTAACTAAGTCAATTAGTTTTCCATGCCTCCTACACCAAGTAATCAGTTGACCTTCATACAAATGTCAACTCTCTTAACTCTTCTTAGTATGAAAGAAAGAAAGTCGTATGTATAATTCATTCAAAACACAAAAACCGAAGCTATATATGATATACGTAATATATATATGTGATGTCAACCCTATATATATATATATATATATATATATATATATATATAAGTCTACACTGATCTGATCCCTTGACTGTTCAGAAAACATCCAAACAACTACTTTAGGAGAGTGTGCTTTTTTTTTTCTTATCAAGCGGTATTCATGTTATATATATATATATATATATGTATGTATGTATATGTATATGTATATATATTTTATTTTATAAATGATAAAAGCTATTCTTGAGAAGTAATTTTGACAGTCAACTTATTCAACAAATGCCCAACAGGCTATTACAACATTACTGAATCATTTTGAGTTTGCCATAAATTTGATTAGGTCAGGCTAATAAAAATCAACCCTACACAGGTGTTGAAACTCAGCATACATTTTGGGACCAATTCTTGGCAAATATATAAACACGGATATATATACGCATGCCATTTTGAAGCTGACAATTGATCATCATTTCTGTATATAAAATATATAAACGCTGGCTAGATTAAAAGCTAAAAGCAAGATTATGATAAAGATTTCAGCCTTTTTAACACCTATTTTTCTATATCATTAATTTTTCCGCCAATGAAGCAAAAGAGCGTTTCTTTTCCTTTTTTCGTTGTTGGTGGTTTTCAGTTTCCCGGCAACCGGCAATACCTGCAAACAAGAGGGATTTATGGCATGCTGATTGAAGCAGCTTATGTAGGCGTCTACTTTTTGTAGCTATTTATATATATTCAGTCGTTAGATGATAGTGTTGTTGGTGATAAAAAAGTGTAGCATTTGTTCCAAAAATTAATATCATATTGGAATATCTGTTTACCTATTTTGTATTGGAGGAGCTGTTCCTGTGTTGTTTGTTTGTTTCATTTCTTTCAAAATACAGAATACAGAATCAAACAAATACATACTCTTGTTTTGTTCCTATTTATTTATATGCGATGCCATTGCCAAGCTAAGCTAGATAATGGATAGATATGCCCGAATGTGCCTTTTTGATAGAAGTACAGAACATTTTAGACAGAAAGAAAAAGTTTCATATTCTGAGTCGGGTGCTATCTTATCTGGTATCGTATGGTATGGTAACCACTGTGCGGTTTTGGTTTTGGTTTTAGTTTTGCATTTGCATGACAGAACAGAACCACAGATTTGTATGCAATGCAATTTATCTTTTGATAATAATATAACTTATTGAATGGTTAATAACCCATTGTCAAAAGTCTACTATAATATATAAATGGTAAAGGCTTGTTTAAGATAATTAATTAAGTAATCAAGATAGATAGCTAGCTAGCTGTATATGCCCCAGAAATATGAGTGGCAAGCATGATATTTTGAATTGAAGTCACTTTGGATGACTCTTGACTTGAGCAAAGTTCAAATTAAAGTAGGACAGCTTCAAAGTGTAAAACTTCAATTATCTAATCTAATCTAAGCAAAGTGTAACCTACTAATCTCACGGCGTGGAGGCGGGCAGGCGTTTAATTTGACCGCTAGTGCTGGGGTGGTCAACAGGATTATTTATTAGATCTCAAGTTTTGGAACATTTGATTTGTTAATCTTAATTAATTACTACTAGTCATAGATTTCTAAATTCAAATGGCAACCACAAGTAAGGGAGGGATGAGGTCAAAATTATCAGCTGGGAGAGGGAATCGTTAATTCTACAACAACAAAAAAAAAAAAAAAAAGGCGATTCGCATTTTATGATGCTAGCGGAAGCTTTGTTCCATGCCATGAATAGACCCAACCCGAGATTCAGGAGACGAATTTATCCTGCCTTTGCCTTGCATTCTATGGCCTTCCTTCTCCTTGCTTTTCGGACGAGTTAATGTTAAACTTCTTCTATATGTTACACGTGTGTGTGTGTCTATATATATATATATACATATATATATATATAAACATATATATATATATATATATATATACACATTCCCAACGCTTCTATTCTATTCTATTCTATTCTTTTTTTTATATGTCAATCTTGGTGAATGATAATGGAAATCAAAGCAAGCATCTCCCAGATTCGGGCTCTGGAAAAGCTCATCCTCAAATCAAGAATGAAGCAGGGTCAGGATCCCCCTAGCAAAGCAATAAATCTTGGGAGTAAAGTGAGAATTGGGATAACCCCCACCAAGGAGGGAGAGGGGCTTACTGCTTAATTAGGCTTATCACTAAATAATTTGTCTGTTATTAAGAAAAATATGTCAGAGTTTCAGATTCCACACTTCTTTAAAGCTGTATTCTATCCCTGAGCGTTTGTGGAGGGAAACCCAGCCACATCAACCGAAACTTGTATGTTATTCATTCAAATTTCAAACTGTTCCCTCACTTATTTTCATTCACCCAATCCAAATTCCAAATATATACATATATATATATATATATATATATACACGATGATCCTCTAAAAAACGATAACAATTGCCAATAGCAATAGCTATATAATATATTGATAGAATGTTAAACTCTTAATTTCAATTATCTAAATCAAACTTTGAAAACCTCATCTACTAAAAAAACGATAAGAACCAGTACAAATCAAATTAAATCCGGCAAATATTCATTTCTTTCTTTTTTTATTTTTGTTAATGATAAGATTTAAATTTTTAATATATATTAAAAATCATATCATTACATCAAATATATAATTTTATTAAGTAAATATTATGATATTATATTATATATTTAATTTTTAAGTTAAATATTTTGGTTCTAAAAATTACACCAATTTAACCTTCAATCCAGTTTTTAATCCATTGGTTACGGCTTACATACTACTTAGACTTATGACCACATCAATTTGCATACAATACAAATATAAAAGAATCCAGGAATAACTTGATAGTTGATACTCCGATAAACAGATAACATGGTTGGGTAGAAAAACACTATTTGTCATTTAAACACTGAAATAAACGCAATAAAGGTAAATCTAATCTCCATAGAAAAGAAAACTCCGTCATAAAATTTAAAAGAAGAAAAACAATAAGAACGTTTAACTTTGAGCTATTCCTGCAACACAGCCAGCCAGCCTACGTAATTCAGTAGATATCTTCTCCACATCTGTGCTCAATAGTATGCTTTTCGAGGATTGTTCTGCAGCACAAAAGACCAACAAATATTAGATCAACTTACAGGAGGGAAGTATTAATTATCCGTCCGTTGGACCATGGTCCATAGGTTAGAAAGAGCCTTTTATTGATTATATATTTAAGAACCAAGGCACAAATCAAATACCAGAGGATTTGGTCTATATCGATAACCGAGCATCATTCGCTTCTTATACTGCTCATATATATCATCCTCTGCTGTCACCTCCCCAGGATTATGAGCACCAACCCCCAAATTGTTCATCTTTACCTCACCAGCCATGATTGGATCTGAAATACCTTTTCTGGAGCTCCCTAAACCATCACCTGAAAAACCATACAGCCAGCAAAGCTATTAAACTTATCAAGACCAAAAAAATGGATGCATCTCATAACAAATGGAAACTATCCCTTTTTTTTTTTCCTCCTTTTCCGGTTGGCAGCCATAGTCCCAAGGACTCAAAATCATTCCAGACACACAACCAGATCAGCATAAGAGCACATAATATATGAAGGAAATCTAGCATGCGTCAGTAAACAGCAGCGAAAAGAATTGAAAGGAAATTCACCATCTGAAGCAAACTGACTAACAAAAATAAGGTCACCTCCACTAGGTTCACAAACCTCTTTAAACCTGATGCAAGATGTATTTAATAAATAGTTGCTGATACTAACAAAAAGGCAAAATGAACATGATGGAAAAAAATACCGGCATTTGCATCATCAATTGATTGCAAGATAAATAAAAGTCTAATTGCACAAGCATTTACGTTCTCCTCCTGTGATGATTTATCTTATCTCAGTTCTCATGATTCATTTTAGACCAGAATTTAAAATTGAGCTTGAAACTGTTGGTTAACACAGGCCAGAGACGAGCAAGCATGCAAGCAAGGGAGACAAGATATAACACCTTCTTTCCAACCCATTTTTGACAAGAGTTTATGCCCAACATTATCAGATTGAATCTTTGCCTTCTCTGTAGCATCCTTTGAAGCTTTTTGTGCAGCAGCATCATTGCAGGCAGCCATGAACTTTTCAAGCTCTTCCTGAGGGATAAAATCACCCATGTGATGACCTTTCTTCACAGGAGCTGCTAAGCCAACAGAATAATGGTCGTGTCTTAGTAGTAAGGAAAAGAAAACACACCATGTCCATGTGAGCACACAAGCACAAACATTTCAATCAGGACAAAATTTCACCTTGAAGGGAAGGAGGTGGTGGCATCTCATCTTTAGACTGCTTAGGCAGTCTCATCTTCTCTTCCCGAGCAGCCTTCTTCATGTAAAACTCCATCATTGCTATAGGATCTCCGCTTGGTGGTGCACTGGATGGGCCTGCCACTTAGAAAAGCATGTATATAATTGTCCATTCATAATGTCAGTTGATATCAAAATACAAATAGCAAGGTGGTAATACTCTAAGGATGATTTAACAGAGTATTATTTATATCATTAAGACAGCCATAGGTGTAGATTAGTATGAAATAGTACAGTTACTACTAAAAGCCAATAGCAGGACAATAACACTTTCCAATTATTTTAATTAGAAAAAACCATGATCAACAACCTTTAAACAGACAGATCGACATAGAGTAGACATTTGAAGAACTTGCTACACAAATGAAAGACTGATAATTTTTAATCAGAGAACTAGATAACCATAGACATTGCAAGCCAACGAAAGCCAGACTTATATGCATCCCATGACAAAATTAACAGCTATATCTCATGCATCATCACCTGCTCTTCCGAATGAAGTCACAGAAGATCTAGGGTCCTCATTATTCTCATACAAAGCAGCGGCAGGTATTTGATAACTTGATTGCTGCAGAGCTGACTTAATAGAGCCGCTTGTGGACTTAGAAGCCAAAACACCCATACCACCTAGATAAAGCATTCAACATGTAATTGGAGAAGGATGTGGCATATCACTATCGAATATTCAACAATCTTTATTTAACTTACGCATAGCCTAATTGTGCATGAACGGTAACTAAAATATTTATTATCTGGTGTAGAACTGAAAATTCAAGTAAAAAGAAAGAAATAATAGCAAAAGAAACGTTTTACACAAAACAAACTGCCACAAAAAATTGAAGTTAGAGACCTAAGCATACAAATTCAAAGAGTTACTATCTAACACTATGGTTAAAGGGGAAAAAAGAAAGATACTAACCATTTTGAGGAGTTTGAGATTCCTTGTTCTGTAAAAGAGCCTTTTCCTCTTCAGCAAGCCGGAATCCATAGTATTTGTAATCAGAACAGCTCTCATCAAAAAGGAATCTGGACACAGTAAAATATCAAAAACACAAAACATAGGAACCAAAAAGAAAGAAAGGAAAAAGAAGAACAAAAAGAATGCACTCATGGACACAGGACATATTGCACCAAAAAATTGATGCGAAAGTGAACATACTTGAAAGGTGTATCTCCAGGGTTTTTTTGCCGTGTACTATGTTCAAACTGCCTTCCATTTTTGGCAACAAAACTTGCTAGTTTGTCGGCAACTTTCTTCACAGTGGGATCACTTGGGGGAGGCGGTGCTGCATATCACTTATAAAACTGATTAATACCAAGAGCATGAAGAAGAGAATGCAAATTACTCTTCTAGCAGGCGTGCCATATATTCCAAATCTTTCATTGAACATCCCTTTCCATCAATGTTGATTGGTACTTAAGGTATAAGCTGCATTCATGAGACAAGAAATATTCAAGAATGTTTTGCCCTCTTCATCCACCATTTCAAGATCAGAAAGATGGCCAGATGACTTCATAAATCACAGCAGTTTATGGAGGGAACTATTTAACTTAGACACCTATAAAAAGTTTCTTTATGACAAGAGAAAAGAGGAATTTTTATCTACACCTCATTTTAAATCAGTGAGAACATAATAGTAAATAAAATACATTAGCAATTCGAACATTCATGAGCCCATTCTAGTTGGAAATGTAAGTGACATGCAGCCTAAGCATGTAAAATCCTTGAGGACCACCAAGTCACAAACAGCAACACAACAATATATTAAAAAAAAGAAAAACAGTAATTACCAACATCAACTTGCTTTGATGCTTGTTCAGAGGCCTCTGATCGACCCAACTTTTGCCGTTTAATTGGTTTATCATCTAACAACTTTCCTGCATCTTGGTCCTCTTCATCCTCCTCTGCATCCAACTTAACAGGGGGCGCCACAAGCTTTGATTTCTGTTTCAAGCTAAACACAAGTTTGCCTCCGGAAGGAGTTTGGGTGGTCTTGCGCATATCCTTGGCCTTACATTCCATGGCTACTTTGTTAAGAGAAACAGAAGGCTTGGGAACTGAAGACCCTTTTACAATTTTGGGGGCCCTAGATTCCTCTAAAGTTGCAGCCTTGTCTTTGTTATCATTCTGTTGTTGCAGCTGTTTAAACCTCTCCATGAAGGAACCATCATTAACAAAGAGGCTAGATGGCACTCCTTTCTCCATTGGCAAAGAGCCAACAACACTTGGAACGCTGTTGACAGGAAGTCACTGCTGGACAAGTAAAGCCTCCAGGATATTTAGATGTTGCAGGGGGTCTTAAGGTCAGACCCTTATAACAACACATAGTATTACAACAGAAGAAAACACTAAAATATGCGCAGCCATTAAACATGAAAGAAAACATTAAATTCACATAGCCAAAAAAAGAACTGAGAATGAAGTCTACTTTTCAATGACCCCCACAACATAAAAACGACATCAAAATAGTTATATTCGTACATTCTCAATTCTCGATGACATCCAACAGCTGATCAATCGGATCTCCTAAAACTTAATTTGCATATTTTCCAAAAAAAAAAAAAAATTACTTTTACCAAGACATAATCTTCCATTAAACTTAAGTCTTAATCGATAAAAGCACCCTATATATACCAAATTCTTTTATCAATAACACAAAAAACGCAGATCTAAGAAGCATAGGCAGCATCCGATCCGTCGGAATGGATATCGAACAGCTGCATGCCGCATACGGAATAAAACAATTAAAACGTCTACTTAAATTACAGATAACAGAAACTCAAAAAACAGGAAAAAGAAAAAAGAAAAGAGAAGGGATAAAACCGGCGCCGACAAATCCACGATGGCAGCAGCGCCTTGGAAAAAGAAAGAGGAATAGAAGACGATAAAAGGAGACACGCAAAACCGACCTTGTGAGGAGAGGCTCTTGTTGTTTTGATCCAACTCTTCGATCAGAAAACAATCGAACAAGAGAGAGAAAAACGAAAATATACCAATAACTTTGTGTTTATTTATTTATTTATATATCTGATGAATGAAAAAGAGTTAAAAGTCGGTTAGGTTTGGAACTGGACCCGTGTCTGCCCAGCTCGATTAAGTCCTGGTTTGGGTTTATAATTTCATATTTTACATTGTTTTTATATTAAAATAATATATTTTTATTTAAATTTAATAAAAAATATATAAATATTAATAAAAATAATTTTTTAATTAAATAAAGAGTAAAATAAGTTTAAATAAATGCGATAGATTTGATTAAAATTGAGTTTGAGCAAAGATTTTAAATTTTTTCATGTTACAGCTTGATTCGATCTGATTTAACTCGTTAACACCTCTGTTTGAAACACATAAAGCACTTTTGTTCTATTTATTTATTTAGTTTTAAGTTCTTAATGGTTCACCACAAAAATACAACTCCTATAATATGAATTTTCTTTGAATTAATTTATAATAATAAATGTAAATTAAAATTAATTAAAATTCTTTCTTGATATTTTATTTATTATTTTTAATATATTAAATAATATATTAAATAAAAGTATTGTATATAATAATTTTAAAACATTCATTATATAATTATTTATCATCACCATTATTCTTATTTTATTATTTATAATTATGATCCGTTCTCTTTTTTTTTCTTTTTTCGAGTAAAGGAGACATTAATCCGTTAATAGATAAATTTGAACCTATTTTATTTTATAAAAGTAATATTTGTAAGAGAATAAATTACTACTCTTTATAAAATGAAGTTGGTTTTTATTATTTATTTTAAAAGAACTTTGACATGCATCGTATTTATATTTTTCATTAAATTATATATATAAGTGTTTGGAGCAATAATCATACTAAAATAAAATGCTTCCTTGTGCAACTAAATTTTATTTTAATCTTTACATTAATTATTTAAAATTAGTAGTTTACAACGTTACTAAAATAATTGCTTACTACTATTTATTAATACAATCCTTTTAAGTGTGTTTCCTTTGTTTTTATTCTCTATTCATGGTTTTTGATTTTTGATTAACATCATTTGCCATCCTAGAATTATCTATTCCTTGCTATTGTTTCTAAATGGTATATTGCTCTAATTTTTCATTTTTTTAAAAATATTGGTGTTTAAAATCTATGTTTAAGACATAGATATAGGGATATGATATTGCAAAGATTCTCTAAATACATTGAAAAACTTAACAAAAAAAAGGTTGAACATAATCTTGTCGGACACATATATATATATATATATCTAATACTCAAACTCAAATTCGAGTAACATAGTTCAGATGTTATACCTATTTAATGTGTTTCTGACTATATCCATATTTCCATGTCTTGCTATTACTTCATGTCATTTCTCCACCTTGTGTTACTCTCCATTGCTAGCATTAAGGTCTGCAATTTTGAAATGTTATTAATTTTCCCATCCTGCTCAATATTGCAGAGTATAATGCTGTAGAATGCACTTTTTAACATGCAGTTACCCTATGTACTATTATTTATTTTGGTTACTTACTTCCACTCTTGGATGCTCTAAATTTTTTGACCCTAATAAGTTCATTCAAAGATATTAAATACAAGAAGGTCAAGCGAAGGGCTAAAGTTGCTCTATGCATGCATTTATCTTAAGTTCAGCTTCTAGGACAGCCATCTATATTGATGCTTATGATCCTTCATTGGAGACATGGAGAGGCATTAATTGTCAATGGCTAGTCCTTTTTTTTTTTGGCTCTTGATAGTTCTCAAAGGAAGTATGGTATGTCCTTTGCACCGAGTATCAATACGATTTTTTTTTTATCTGGACTTGTCGCTAACTTAGAATGAATTGATCTAACATTGGCTATCATTGCCAAATTACAGTTATCTGCAACTAGAAGATCATTGAATTTAATGCAAGAGAATGAATGTGAAAAAGATGAGTGCGTCTTTGTTAAATTTTCACAATAATGGGAAAATATAAGAAAGGAGAATTTCAAGATTTTGTTTTGCAGTTCACCTTAATTATGCTCCTATACCAGCAATGACTATGATAAAGTTACTTTTGCATCCCACTTTCCAATTTGTTTAATTAATTTGCTTATTATTAAGACAATTTTCATTGTAGCATGAAGACTATCCCATTAATGTTTGAACTATTTAAGAAAATCATCTAATAGTCGGTTACATATTTTGTTTGCTAGTTGATTCTTTGACTGCATTTCTTTTTCTTTTTCTTTTTCTTTTCCTTTCGGTAGATGCTAGAAAATGCTCTTCTAAGCACTGCCAAGTCTGTTGTGTTATTGCCTGCAAGCATATATCCAACAAACAAGCCTAGAACTTCCTCCGTCATGGTTCCCAAAAGCCAACTAGTTCCTGGCCGATTTATCGTTTGCCGTGAAGTATGTTGATCTCAGATGCAGATCAAAAGAGTTATGCTCTGATATCAACAAAAACTTAAATTATGAAATTTCTTTTTTAATCATTTCTCTGTTGCAACGACACTTTATATAAACCTGGAAGTAGTACATATATCAATTTACAATTATTAATAAATGGTCTAAATCTTGTTACAGAACAGATTTCTTGATCATTTTGTTTAATTATGCAACAATCGATCCTTCCTTCCTCGTAATCTGGGTTTGATCATTGTCAAAAAAACAAGCTGTTATATTAGTTTCTTTATATCCAATTGTCTCATAGCATAGCATAGTTGTCATATTTCTTTGCTTCAGAAAAATTCCTTGGGAAATGTGTCGTTACTTTAGTTTAGTGGGGGGGATATTAACTACTGATGAGTGAGACACCTAAAATTCGGCCTTTGGACATTTCTTACGTTGCGTTGCGTTCTGTTGCGCAGCCCAAAACGTCTCCAGCAATTTGCGCAGCCCACAAGAAGAGATTGCTTGTTATGACTACGAGTATGAGAAGGGAACTTCATTTTTAATTTTGTCTTGCACTTTTAGTTGCATGTAATCAATAATTTGTTGAACTAGTCTTTGGTAAATTTTGGGGCTGTTGCTGGAAATCTGGTTGATTAGTCCTCCGCTCCCCCCTACTCCCACTGATTCGGTTTTCCAGGAGCTATTACTAGGGTTGGGCATGAGTCTAATGTAATAGTCCTCTTTGGCCCAGTATCTAATCGGTCTAAGATTTGGGGCACCAAACCGTGGGAACGACTTGGGATGCTGGAAATAACTAGATCCGCTCCAAATTTTTAGGCCCAAACACATGAGCAAATAACACCCATGTAACCCAAATCAACCCTTTTAATCTAATCTAATCTAATCTGAGCCTAACCCTAAATCTAAATATAATACAAGAAGCAATGAGGACGGCCGAACATATTATTATCAGAATTTTAACACACTAAAAAAAGGGATAAAACAATATACTTTTACTTTGATTTTTAGAATAAATAATAAATAAATAAATTGATTATCTTTTTCAAAGTGAAAAGTTTTTTTTTTGCTAAAAAGTGAGTTTTAGGTAAAACTGATTTTTTTTAAAGTACAAAAATGGATATTTAAATATTATTTCAATTGAAATAACAAAAAAC
>JBBYHM010000026.1:1955205-1979334 GCA_038381775.1 Adansonia rubrostipa
TGGTGGTGGGAGCTATGATTACACAAGATTAGTTTGTGTTTAGAATCATTTGAAATTGATGACATTAATTCTAACATGTTGTCGAGCCTCTCGATAAAGAAAAAAAGTGTGGTGAATTCTCTTTGTGCCTTTTCAATTTTTTTTTTTTAATATCGTCTTTTATTCTTGAAATAATAGAAAAGCGAAGAAAAATAAAATAATAATTCAGCAATAATTGTAGTATGGGATTTGGATTTACAACAAAATGGCCAAAAGTGGTCTTACAATTGGGGATTAGGATATTGATGGTTCAAGTTCTGAAAGGAATAATTGTAGTATGGGATAAAAAGAAAAAATTGCAAAGGTGATGATACCATCTTCACACATTTTTCTTCTTATTTTCTTTATTTATTATCCCACTTAATCAAACAATAACACAAGTGGTGGATTTAAATTCCAAATTGAGACAAAAATAATCCTACTTTTTCACTATCAAAGTTTTATTTATATTTATATTTATATGAAATATATATTAAAACAAAGAGTTCGTTTTTATATATATATTAAAAATAAAATTTTTTAATTTCACAAATAAAATCAAAATATTATATATCTTTTTTTTAATTAATTATTTTACTATACCCGAAAGAATGTATGTCATATTTTTTACTTTATCCGTAAAATCTAAAAAATCCATTGAATATTTCTTCTATGAATACTAGAAGATGTCGTCAAATGCAAATTATAACATCAAACTCTCATTTTGGGGTTCTTTAGGGTGATATGGAAGTAGCGGCTGAGTTTGGTAGGTGTTGGGGTGGGGGGGTTTAATTTATGGGAAATGGCAAATGATGTCATAATTAGGCAATTATAAATGTCCTTCAATTTATAAATTATTTAAGGTGAAAGTAAAATATGAATATTTCATATTCTGTTGGATGTATTTATTGGAAGTAATTAAAGAATTAGTAGCATTCATTAAGAAAAATTACATATTCTTGCTTAAATCGAACATATCTATTTTATCCCTTTATTCAATCTAGCATATCTATTTTGCAAAAAAAGATTAATTTTTAAAATTAAAGTTGAAAAAAAAACTAATCTAATTAAAAAAATTGATTTGAAAATAATCATCAGTGTTAATAAAATAATAGTCTCATTCTCATGTCTAATATTTTCATCATATCCTTTTAGATGAAATGATATGATTCATATATATATATATATATATATATATATATATATATAAAATTCAAGTTAACTTCATGGTGAAGGCCACATGGTTTCTTATTATTATCTTATTCTGCTTTTGATAAATTATTACTCAAAAAAAATTCAGTGCTTGAATTATGCTTATTTAATTTATAATGGATAAGTAGGAATCTATAATATTAATTTACAAAAAAAAAAACATATAGTACTAAAGTCTTTTATTTTGCCCCATTTTGCACAGGGGAGGCATGTTTTTAGCTGAAGGGATATTGGCAAAAATATATGCAAAGTTGCCAACCCAATCCAATAAAAGGGAGAGGAGTTATTGGTAAATCATGGTGTGAAGGGTGGGTGAGAAGTTACTGTAGAGGGTACTTAATTAAATCTTTGGACTGGCCCTTTATCAGATTCAGAAAGTAGGTTTTTGGTGACCAAATAAACCATCAAGAAAATGACTATTTTTTAGCACAAAATTTGTAAAGGAACTGAGGAATTGGACAGGTCACCCCCAGTTTAGATGCAGTGGAGATATTATATTTGCAGGGATTTGTATCAATTATGATTTTTCAAAATTTTCACTATATAAATTATAAAAGAGGCTTGAATCAAAAGTTTAATATAGTTGATTTATGTAATAATTATTATTAAAATATAATTGATTTATGTAATAATTATTATTAAAATATAATATTTGATAAATTTAAATTTAAATCTTCATGACTGTAGCATTTTTTCCTTTTTCTTAGCTGCAACTTTTCTTTTCTTTTTGTCAAAAGAAGAATGTTTGAAGATTTTAAATCAAGATTTTGCAACTTTGGTTCGTCTTATCTTGTTTTGACTTTTTTTTTAATGTGACATAGATATCAGTGTGTATATATATATAATCTTTCAAATATAAAAAAAAAGTTTGAAAAACTAAATACACTCATGCTAAACATATATCTGTATCCAATGCTTACACACAAGAGTACCATGGAGTAGGTCAATGGTCCTCTCTAGGAAAGAATTCTTTTTTTAATTCATATTCTTATAATTAAGGGTGAGCAAAATCTAGAGGTGGTAAAATTAACTCCAACCAGAAAATTAATCCGAAAAAACCCGAGCTCGAACCCGATTTGATAAAAAAATCAATGGTCCAAACCCAAAAAAACTCAACCCTAAACCTGAACTTGAACCCGAATTTAATACTAAAAATAAATATGAAAAAATTATAATTATATAATTTTTAATAAATCAAAAACTTTAATTATGAATTTTATTTTAATATTTTTTAATAATTTAATTAAATATTAAAAACTTAATTTATATTTTAAATATGATTAAACTTGCTCATGAGTTGGACTGGGCCTCAACTTAAATTTTTTTAAAGTCTCAAGCACAGGCCCTTATTTAACATGCCCAGACCTACCTATTAAAGCCAGAATTATTGTTTATCACATTAAAGAATATTTTTTATTAATATTATATATTTTTGTAATTAAATTTAAATAAAATATATTAATTTAAAATTACTATTTTGAGCTCGGTCTAGCTAGTCTGATATAAAAATATGAGAACTTGAACCCAGGCCTAATTGGGCCCGGTGGATAGCCTGACCTTTGAACATGTCTATATATGATAAAAGATTCATTTATCAAAAAGTAAATCATATCATTAATTTTGAAAACATTATCAATAAAGTATATTATCTATTTATCACATTTTCTTCAATTTTATTAGTTAAACTCATTAAATATTGAGAGTTTATATATGTTAGTAGTAAAATTTTAAATGCTTTTTTGAATATTATTATTATTATTATTTGTAATAGTAGTTAGAATCCGATAATAATATAACAAAATAATAAGATAAATTATAAAATATGAAAGTCATAACAGATAATACTATATCAAAAATAAATTAAATATTAAATATTAAATATGAATATCATATATAATTAATTAAATATTAAAAATTTAATTTATATTTTATATATGATTAAACTTGCGCATGGGTCGGGCTAGTCTGAAATAAAAATATGAAAACCGAGCCCAGAGCCATTTGGGCCGAGTGAGTAGCTCGATCCTGAGTAAGTCTATATATGATAAAATAATAACTTATCGAAAAGAAAATTATATCATGAGCTTTGAAAACGTTATCAATAACGTATATGATCCATTTATCACTTTTTTTTTAATTTAATTGGTTAAATTCATTAAATATTGAGAGTTTCTGCATATTAGTAGTAAAATTTTAAATACTTCTTTCAATATTATTATTATTATTATTATTATTATTATTATTTCAAGTAATTATAATTAGAGTCTAATAATAATATTACAATGTAATAAGATAAATTTAAAAATACGAAAATCATAATAGATAATACCATATTAAAAATGAAAAAAATCACATGTTAGAATAGCAACTAAACCTGCCCATGGGCCAAACAGCCTGCCCAACACAATAAGCCCGGCACGATCAGATTTAAGTCTTAGATTTTAAGTTTTAAGCATGCTCGACCTGAAACAGTATTTTTTAAATAAAATAATATATTTTATTTAAATTTAATTATAAAATATGTAAATATTAATATAAAAATAACTTTTTAATATTATGAATAATGATTTGTACTTAAATGGGTCAGCTAGGCTAAATTCGGCTTTTGAGCTTAGAATTCAAAATTTTTTTAGGCCACGACTAGGCCCATAGAACCGAATTAAGATTTTTTCGGGCCGGATCGGGCCAAATTTATGCCTAGGCTTAGAATTCAAATTTACATAAAAGTGATTATATTTAGCATAAAATAAAAAATAATGTAAAATATACTCAAACCTGAACCCGAATTGGCCCGAACCAGAATAAGCCTAACCGAAATGACCTATCTCGAACCCGTCCAGTTGCCACCTCTAGCAAAATCTGACTTGATTCGAGAAAATTGATTAAAATTTCAAATTTCAAATTAATTAATTCGAGTTAGTCAAATTGTTCGATAAACTAGAATAAGAATTTGGAATTACTTAGTTTAGTTCGAGTTTGAATTGTGCAACTTGAATTATTCGAGTTATTTAATTTAGTTTAGTTTAGTTTAGTACAATAAATGAATTTGATTATCAGATAAACTACGTGAAAAAATGATAGATATACAATTTGTCGTAGAAAAAAATGGAGAAATTCAATAATAGTTGTGAATCTAATCATGAATTTGAAATCAGTATTAGCAAAATGACATGGGAAATTAGGTTTATAAAACATGTTTAATAGGTATTTATGATGCCAAATTAAATGTGAGATTCACTCAAATTTGCGATCTAATATTTTATTAGATTTTATGCTTTAACATGTGTCATGTAATATGAAATATTAACATATTTAAAATCAATTATTGATGAATGAAAAATTGATTTTAAAGAATATTTGGATGGCAATAAATCTAAAAAATTATATAATATTTGATAGATTACAAGCTTGTCTTGTGATTTGAATCGTAGGTTCGTAGATTCAGGTTTGATTAATCAACAAATATTTTACAATTTAATTCGTGTTTGATCACTAAATTTTCTTCCCTAGATATCATCGTACATAAACCATATATTAAATATGATGTGATAAACATAAATATTATTTATATTCATGATTATATAAATTCATAAATTTGAATATTTATAAATTATGAATATACATGAATGGTATTAAATATATTCATAAATTATATACACTCACAAATTTAAGCATTCATCATAATTAATGGATATTCACGTATTACATAAATTCATATATACTAGGTAATTAATATTGAGGCCTCTTAAATCCTATAAATAAGTATTTTAAGCAATGAAAAAATTCATTTAATAATCCAATTTATTCAAAAAATCTTAAACTTATTTCTTTACTTAGTTGTTTTGGTTTTTCTAAGGTTTTTGTTCTATTTCTTTCTAGTCTAGAGCATAGGAGTCTGTCCTTGTAAAAAGAACAATTTATAGACCTTGAAATTTGTGCAACTTATTAAGATAACATTGTTGAAATCTCGATATGCAATTATATTATATCAGTGTCAAGGACGGATAATTTTTCTTGAAAGACAAAAGGTTCAATCCTTGGCAACAAAGATAAATTCTTTATTCTATGTATTTGATTTCTACAATAAATTTTTTTAATAAAATTTTACAAATATATAAAATATTTCCAACGTATGAAAGTGCAGGGTTCAAAAAAAAAAAAAAGAAAAAAAAAACCTTAAGGTAAGTAATGCATTTGTAGGTTATCCATTAGCTAGCTCCTGAGAAAGCTCCAAGGCCCCATGGCAGTGCCTATCCTGAACATGTAGATGAGAAAGTGTTAGAATCACATAGAATTGTCCAAATGCAAAATTAGCTGAAAGTATTTTTGTTTGGTTTATAAGAAAACAGTGTAGCTAATTACTATTCCATAGAGAAATAGAGTTTCTTACTTAGATTTAGATGTGCATATTGTTACCTCAAAAGACCGGCGAATACACGCAAACTCATAAAGATGGATAAAGCAATCCAGATACCGATATAGCCATGGCTTGAGGATAGTATGAGCAAGCAAAAGTTGCTTGTAACTGCAACCAAAACCTACGAAAAGACCGAATTAAATAAACTAGGGCTTTGAACATTTGCAGAAAGACCTAATATTGAAGTTGTGATAACTTGCTTGGTTTAGCATCAACTAACCATTGAGTAGGCTGAATATGCAAAATCACAAGCTCCATAGTTAACTCCATCGAAAACAAAGGCTAAAGCATTGATAGGTTGAGTTACAGCAACGAACTGATCGACAAGAAAATGTTGATAACCAAACAAGTTAGTATTCCAAGAAAGAAAAGAATATTGTGGATTTTGATGAAGGAAGAAAGCTATACCGGAATGCTGAGGTTTATAAGTTTCAAAACATCAATGTCGTTTGTAAATAGTCTCGAAGCAAATTGTGATCCAACTGCTAGAATAAATGATAGCAGAAGCCCCAAAACAAAACCAATCTGCAGAGAGAAAACCATAAAGAAATTTAGAGCATTTAGAAAAGTGAAAGCCGTAAACTTCAAAGTTAGTATTAGTACCTGCAGCACGCGGGAAGCAGCAACAACGATCTTCTCATAATCTTTCTTCGCAAATGCGCTTGCAAGGATTGTCTGGCAATGGTGAAAATACATTGTAGTTTACTCTTCAGAAAATAATCTAAATCACAGCTTGCTTCTATAGGGTATAGGGACAAGAAGCCGGGCAAAAATACAATGAAGTCACAAATGGCAAGACATTGCAATATCATTAATCCTAACGTTTAACATATTTTTGAAGGGAGAGCAAGGAAGCTTATGATTCAGATTGGCTCTAAAGCCAACGTCCACTTGTTAACTTGTTGCAGAGAAGGAGAGGGCAAACATCATCTTGATAGTTGATTGAATTAAATGAAATCTTACTTGTCCAGCAATGGCCAATCCATCAGCAAGCAAAGAGGTTGCCAGCCAAATCTGCAAGCAAACCTGAAATGCAGCCATTGTTTTTGATCCCTGCCTAGCAGCTAAGGATGCTGCAATGGTGACACAGGATGTCGTGGCAATTACCTTAACCAATAGCTGAAATCCTGCAGTGGTGACCGTGCAGATAACATAGTCCTGCAAGTGTTCCATATCATTTTCCTTCTCCCAGTAACCAAGGTAAACCGATTGGCAAGAAAATTGAGGTGAACAAAAACTGGATTATAAGTCCCTAATGAACCATGGAATTTGATCAATTAAAACAATCAACATCCTTTGAGTTTGTTAAGTACCATAAACCACTCACCATTTTTAAGAAATCGACTGAATTGCAGGTCTTTAAACCTCGGAGGTAGCAAATCAACCTTATCAACTAATCTCCAAAAGAGTATGAGAACAATCAAATACCTACAGAAATGATGCAAAACCAAATGAAGACACATTAAAAGACCAGATAGAGAATGCAGGAAACAAGTCAGAATGCATTAAAAATGAATCAGCAAAAAGAAGATAACTTACTGAGAAAGTACATGCGCGATGGCTGCACCTTTGACGCCCAGACCAGTTATAAATATAAATATTGGGTCCAAAAGAACGTTCACTGAGTCTCCCACAACTACATTAGCAATTGTAAACAACTGAATAAGATTGAGGGGCAGATAACTCACAAAAAGTGAAGTTTATAAAATGTTTTCCATTCATAATGCGTGACTGAAAATCCCAAAGGACAAGTAGGATTTCAAAATGGTTTCCTTAGCATGAAAGGGTTTGTTCTATCAAAGCAATGGCGGCATTTAATTGATCCTCCAAATCCAATGTGCAACGTGCATAACATTCATTAAATTCTATGGAAGTAGTATTTTTAAATGTTAGATTTCCATTCAGTGAATTCTTTTCAATGGGATTTTGTCCAAATAATCCCCCACAAGCCGATTTGATTACCAACAAAATTAACATGATAATGATTAAAAAGGAAAGCTTGCTTACTGATAGCATGTAAGGGAGTTCTAGTATCCTTTAATCCCCGAAACACCCCTTGCGCAGCTAAAGAGAGAAGAAGAGCTGGAGCACCAAGTGATCTTAATGTCAAGTATTGTTGTGCTGGCTTAAGCATAGGAGATTCCTACACAAAGCAAAAGCAGTACCATTAAAGTAGAAAGCAAATAAAATTTTGAGAAATAATAGAGATGCAGCACTTTAGATTCTTGTGGAACCAATTAAGGTAGCTTCACTTCAAGAGGCTAAATCCAATCTAGGCAATTGCTTTTTTCTGAAACTAAACTGAGAAAACCTTCTATAAACCAAAGAAACATAAGCAGAAATAGATGCCCTTTCTTCAGAGTGATTTATTGGAAAAGAATCTGAATGCCTTGCAATTCAGTTCGATTCAGTAAGAGCAAAAATACTTTACAACAATTAACAAAAAATGATTGGAAAAAGGCTATTTTAAGCATTATAATCTCTGGTTTATAAACTATTGTGAATTAAAATTATTCAATTAAATAGTATGACCACTGGTTTCCTATTCCATTCTTTAGAATTTTGGACCTGGCTGAAAGATGCTAGTTTTATGTTATGTAGTTGTATATGTAAGATTTCCTTTTAAAAGATTCACAATGGTTTAGTTTCTAAAAGTTAACTCCATCTAATTATTCAAATTAGCGACTCTTGCAAGCCTTTCTCTTGTACAATATCACTGCAAAGTAATATCAAACGAAAGATAATTCCTATCCATAAAGACGAAGGTCACATGCTTGAACATAGCCTTACATATAGGTCTTCTTCATTATCAATAAGCTTCATATTTATGTAGATTAAAGGTGTCAACGGAAGACAATTTGGAGAAAGAAACATTTGTTTACTTTGTTTATCAGTTCTTCAATGCATGATATTATGTTTTCATTTATGGCAACATAAACGATTATAAAAGTTGTGCAACCTATTGAACCTTTCAAGTAGAAAACTTCTTCGAAATTGCACCAACAAGAAGAGGAAAGAACTACATCGGCATTAACAGGCATTTAGTCATTCATTCATATTTTAGAAGTTAGAACACATGCACGAAATGAGAATCAATGTTTAAATTGCAACAAGGGAATTACTAAAAGAACACTTACAGAATTTACACCCATGTAACCTAAGAGAGGTTTAGCAGCAAAGATAAGGAACAAAGTTTGAATTATCCCAAGCATGCTACCAATAACCAGCGCTGACGATGCTGATGGTACATGCCTTCTCTCGTGCTCAGACTCGGCTATTTTTGTGCTACTGCAGCCTAAAATTGAGGCATTTATATTCTCATTAATAAAATTATAGTTACGCGAAGACATGCTAAATGTAAAAGATATAACCAAGACTACAAAAGAACCTCATGCATGTGAACCTTGTCTAAGAAGGCAATTTATCCACACTCATATTAGCCTTTTAACAAAAGCAGGGGGAGAGAACATGCAGAAAGCATACCAGCTAGGGGCATAAGCTCTTCCATTTCATGGTCAACAACACAAATACGAACACTTTCAAGGTTTTCATCTTGCTCTGCTTCAGTACTCAATCTGCAGGCAGCTTCTTCCTCAGCAACGAAAGAAGCAGTAATACTGACTAGCGGGAACATGGTAATCCTTGATACTTGATTAAAAAGTGCAATCGAAATTCCTACAGCAGCAAGCTCCACAGAACCTATATATATATATATATATATATAGAGAGAGAGAGAGAGAGAGAGAGAGAGATCAAAACCAAATATTATAACTCATTCCATGTTTGGTCAGTAATTGATCATTAATGAAACCATTTTTTTTTTTTTTGAGGAAATCTCAAGCATCCATCATGTAGAATAAGTAAATGGTGGTTAAGACTCACAAATATCTGGTATGTACATGGCAAATGATAACCAGACCACTGATAATACAGAAACTATATGATAGGAGTTGTAAATTGACAAACCCTGTATGGATGCCATCGGTGTTATGTGTAGCTTCCATTTCCAAAACTGTAATTAAAACCCAATGTTTGCTCATACATGGAACATGCAAGCTTCAATAATCTTGAACTTGTTTACTTTATCTTATGGTAATATTACAACAAAATAAGATGTTGTATAACAATTTCACGTTAAGAACATAGAAAATCCACTTCATTTTACTAGGATACGTAGCATTATTAGAAAGAGAAAAACAACTTTTCTATCTTTGCCACCCTTAAATCTATGTTACGTTGACTCTTCCTTTTTTATTTTATTTTTCTCAAAAAACCCATTTCCTGCATATAGTCAAACATGGGTTTGAGGTATAAGCCTACAAATATATGAAAAAAAACTAAAAAAAACAAATGAGCATACTCCAGCATCCGACACTCGTACTAAGTCTGAGTAATCCAAACCTAAAATAAGTTAAATTTGTCTTTGCAAGTGTACAAGTCTCATTTACACGTTACAATTATATATCACATAATCACAGCAGAAGAAAACGACCACAAACCTATACGGCCAATGAATGCTGTATCTATTAGAGAAGCAATAGGATCTGCCATCAAAGCAAGTGTTGCTGGAAGTGACAAGTGTGCTATTTCTAGGCCCAGTTCATCCTTCCTCAGAACGTTCCTGCCAAAATTGTCATCAAATTATACATTAGTAATTTGATATAATATCAAAGAGTAATAAAACAACCTAGGTGGCAGTTTGATTTAAGAAGGAAATCTGGGTTTAAACCACTTTCATCGTCTAACTTAGGTGAAAGGATAAATGGCAATCCGACTGCCATTTAAGGCTGTTACTTTGAGCAACAAGCTAAAAGTTTAAGTAGAGGGCAAATTTAAAGAAGTAATTGGAACATGAAGAATACCTTGTATCTTTGAAGAACATGAAGATAGGTAACTTTCCCATGTTGCTCCACAGACGTAAAATGGCATCGACCGCCATGAATAAGACTCTGGCTATCCAGCAAAAAACTGGCGGATGAAATTCAAACTTCCTCAAGGAAAAAAAAAAGGCTTAAACGGCTGAGAACTCGTAATAATTCACCATCTCAGTTTTTTATGACGATGCCATAAAATGAAATAGTTCAAGCAGGAAAAGTAGTTCAAGAACCTCCAAAGAATGACAATATCAGGAAATGGTCAACCGAGATCCAAGGATTCAGAAACAAGATGATGAATATGAAGAAGTTCAACTGGAGAAGGCTTAATAAGGAAGTAATGGGTAGATTGTCCATTTGGAAAAGGACCGATCTGTAACGTTAAACTAAACGTTCTACACCAAATAGTGGCATAAACCTTCCTTAGATAAACAACGCCCAGAACGCCCATGAAAATTATTAAAATAATGATATATTATTCGTCAACATAGAGAGAAGTAACAACAAAATCAAAGGTGAGAAGAATTTTATATGATTAAAAGAAATTGCTCAAGGACCAAAAAGTTTGAAACAGGTTCTCCTGTTTCAGTCATGCCTGGACCAGGTGATTATAGTTTCCTTCACAGGGTAGAGTACTGATGGTTTACATGCACCATTGCTTGCATTGATTGAAAAAAAAGCCTGAAGCTAGATAAATTTTCTTTGCTTATACAACAAGAAAGTTGATAGATAGATACATACAAGGTCAAAGCTGCATCTCTTGGAGGATGAACAGCCAACTCTCTCGCTCAGCCATATATTCTCTCTACTGCCATGGACAGCTGAAAAACATTTGTTTTCCTTTAAAGAAGAAAAAATTTTCAAAACTCGAACTTAATTCAATTAATGAATTTATATAATTACTTTAAAAAAATTAACATTTAATATATTTAAAATTTGAATTTACAGAGGCAAAGCATTTTCCCCAATAGGACCAAAAAAATGAAAAACTAGACGAATACCACCCCTCTGGTACGAATTATATAATTATTGTCTGGGAAATTGGAACCCCGTCAAAGTTCACGTCCTTCAGTATTTTTTTCCCCTGCTTTGATCCGGCGGTAGATGGATGCTCAACGATCTCAGTATTTTTTTTTTTTTCCTTCCTTTTGCTTCTTGGGTCCCTAACACGCAAAGATGTCTTGAAAAGGTCAACGGTAAAATGTTTGTCCAAGATGGTCAGAGAAAGATAAAGGAAAAAAATAAACCCAATTAAACTCATTAAGGATATTTATATTAGGGAAATCGAAAAGGTGAGTAAATCCTTATATTACACGAATTTTTTTTAAATATTCATATTTAATGTATTTAATATTTGTGTTCAATATATATTTATAATATATATTTATATGATCCTCCAAATAAAAAAATAAAATTGAGTGCAGAACTTCTTTTCGTATTCAACGTTCACCTAAATTCAGATAATATTATCAAAGTTCTCGGGATTTTTTTCCTACAATACACACTCGCAAAGCGCATCGAATTCAAATTATAAACCAGTGGGTTGATATTGTGAAAGAAAATGGAGAAAAACAAGAGGCATTTGCATCTGCAATTATGTTGATGCACCCAAAGCTGATGCAAATTGAATATAGAATTTAGTTCAGTTGATTCATATAGTTGTTCTTAAGAACTAGCATCTAGCAGGTTTAAATCTTAATGTCTGCACAGGTTTAAATCCTAACGTCCGCAACCTTTCTCTTATTCTCAAGCTACGATCTCCTTTGCACAAAAAAGCCGATGCAAATCTTTTTGTGTCACCTTGTAGAACAATGTGAAGAAATAAATTCATTGGAGAAGTATAGTTACCATTAAAATAATCTTTCTATAGAAAAGCAGTCAAAGAACAGACAGGAAAAGATGGTACTCCTTATCTATAAACCGATGAATTCTGGATAGCATTTGCAATGCACGATGGCATGTTACATAAACGACTTTCAAACCATAATTGGCAAAATTAAAAAAAAAAAAAAAGAACTAGCAATAGGTAATAGAATTTTATAGATTTAACAGAGCAATTGTAGATATTTCAACTTTCAATCAATCCATTCAAAGCTATACTTTTACGTACAGATCAGGGTGATATTAGACATGATAATTAAATGGCTTTGCAAATTAAAAAATAATAGCATGCATGCCTTCGAAGACATAATATAAACAATATATACATATTAGCCATAGCTAGTGAAAAAGAAAAGTCCCAGAAGTTGAGCACTTTAATGTGCAGCAAAACTGCACTTCAGAAGTAGGATTTAGGCAACTTATAATCCTTTGAAATCGAAGAGGTAAAGCAATTTACCATTGCCACAGAGATTGGCGATGGCCCCAGTAACCATTGTAAATGTTTGAGGATCCTCAGCATTCGTTGCTTTCATTTGATAACAAGCTAATGCCCCACTTGAGACATTATAAGTTCCTGGTTGGTTTCTGACAAAACAAACAGAGTAAAACATGTAAAAGGAAGAGCAATTGAAACCGAAAAGACTTAATAGAACATATTGCATATATAGTAGTATAAAAATTATGAATTCAGACAATCTAAATTTACCATTCCATTCCAAGCTTGGCAATTGCACCAGCTGCAACACTCTATGTGTGGTCTCATCCCCAGAGCTTCCGAGCAGCATTTCTCATAATCCTTTAAAGATTTAACTTCTTCAAATTCAAACTCACAAATATCACTTTACCATTACGTATACTTTATTATGTATTTTAAATTTTAATTAAATAAATTACTTTTATAAATGAAAAAATAAAAAAAAGAAAGAGTAACAGTCGTGGGTTTAGGAAAGGTGCCCAAAATATAGTGTAAATCTTCAGCAAAGACTACAGCATGAGATGTGGACTCTTTAGAAGAAGTGTGTAATGTCTGAAGTTCTAGAATGTAAGTGGAAGTGTTGTATTGGAAACACAAACCCCAAGTTTTAGCTTAGTTATTTTATGTATTCATCCTAAGAGGTAACATTCAATAGATTTAAATTTAAATCCTAACATCTGAACTGCTTCTCCTATTTTTAGATTGCGACCTCCATCGTCTATAAAAAAAAAATTGTAGGCAGTCACATCCTTGAATCCACATGTTAACCAACAATGATAATCAAAACAACATATTCAAGTTAGTTTGGGTTTAGGTCGAATTACTTCATAACTAATTTTTTGGCTGGTACCGAGCATTGATGAAGCTACATCCTATTGTGAAGGGATCCTGTTCCTGTCCTGCATATGTTTCAATTCTTGAATATCAGAAAATAATCCCCTCTTCTTAAGCAAGTTAGTGGACATAGGAGTTAGGTATTGGCTATGTTGCTTCAACTCTTCTTTTTTTTTGAAGTACCCGTGTCCGACACATATCCAAATATAGATATGAGAATATGATCCCTCAAAGACCCTCCAAATGTATAAAAATCCTGCAAAAACAAAAAAAGGTCGAACATAACTGTTTCGGGCACATGTCCATAACCATCACTCACACCCCAGTCCGAGTAACATAGAATAAGGTATTGGAGAAAATGGTAATTGATAGTTACCTAAGTGCCAATTTACTCCTGCTGTAAATTAAGTCATCCCCTTCAGATCACAAATGTTGGATGATGAATTTCACCATTCTTCTCATGAGCAGATTGATTGACGATATGCATAACATCCTCCATTAAATGGGGTTGAGAATCAAGCTGTCCTGGAAGACCAGGTTTTTTCAAATTCTTTCCATTGATGGACATCCGGAAACGCTCAATCATATCAGCTGCAGAAGGTGGACCGAAAATTAAATCACTATCATTATTTGATGGCATGATCCAAAAGACTCAAACTCCATTGTTGTTGGTTAACCGCCATGCCAACCATGCAGCTGCTTCTTCATTCGACAGCCTCACCAATAAAAGCTAGATGAATATGGGCAGCAATGAGGTAGTTCCGGCCTACCATCTGCTGAATAACACTTAATTGGTGTCCACAAATAGTAAAGTGGCTGATTAACTCTAGCATGTAGGATTACTAATTAAGCCAGAGAGAAAGGAAATAATCATGGTTCCAAACAGCTTTTCAATACAAGGATTTAATATGGCTGATCATACACGAATCTGTTTGACAGGCATTCAAATTTCTTAATTTTACCCGTACTGTTTATGACTCTGGCAGCTCATTGACCTTGCCTCAATACTTGCATAGGAATTCTAACTTCAATAGAAAGCGAAGTCAACAAATCCATGCAACAGAATGTAATCAGCCACTGAAGGTAAATAAACAAAGAAAGAAAAGAAGTATAGCAACTGTAACATAGAATGCGTCAAGCCATATCACTTGTCAATGATCAAACATTACAAATTTAAAAATAGGAAAGTAAGCACCACAATAACACATTAAAAAGCAAATAGATTCAGAGTGCCTTAGTGATCCTTAAGCATCACATAAAGAAAAACAGATAAGCAAATGTTTATAGATAAAGAAAAGTTTTATTTGGTTTTTTTCCCCCTTCTCATTTCAAAATTTTGCTAAGGTACAATAAATATTATCTTACAATTTCCTCATCAATAGTCACCAGAGAAGCATTTTGCCATCCTCAAAATGATGGGCAGCTTGTTTATCTCACAGTATACTATTTCTATTCCTGTTTCCGAATTTTGTTAGGGTAAAATAATTGTATCTTATAATTCATTCACCAATAGTCACCACAGGAGCATTTTCCATCCTCAAATTGATGAAACCGGTTGTTATCCCTCACAATAATTACTCTCCCAGAGCACTTGGACATAAACTTGATTGCTGTATGACAATCACCACAGATGCGTAAGTTCTTCATAACCCTGATTGGCCAATCTGGTGGAAAGGTAATGAGCCCAAATGCAACAGCTAGTCTTTCACTATGATATCTGATTGTCTGATTCTTTTCTTCACCATCTACTTCTCTCAGCACAAAACTTGTGTCTGCAATATAACCAGCTCGCTCCATTTCATCTCCTAATTCCTCTAATTTTTGGTAAATTTCTTTTGTTTTTGTGTGAGACCTATCTCCTGCAGCGAATGTATGAACCTTATTTCCCTCCTCAACCCAACTCAAACCTGTCTCTTTCTTAATCCCTCGGTCCCTAAGCATCTTCCTAGCCTTGGCTGCATCCTCATATCTTTCAGCAGCCGCATAAGCATTAGACAATAGCACATGCAAACCTGAGCTCACAGGTCCCAACTCAAAGATCCTATCTGCGGCATAAGCAGCCAATTCAGTGTTCCCATGAATTCGACACCCCGTTAAAAAGGCTCCCCAGACAGACTCTGTTGGCTGAATAGGCATTTCCCTGATGATTGAAAGTGCCTCCTGCAATTTACCTGCGCGACCAAATAAATCAACCAAAGAAGCATAATGTTGATCACTTGGCTCAATTCCATACTTTTTCATTAACTCAAAGTAATACTGTCCCTTCTCAACAAGCCCAGCATGGCTACAAGCATAGAGCACGCACAAAAAGGTAATGAAATTCGGTTTAACCCCAAGACCTTCCATCTGTTCAAATAAATCAAACGCTTTCTCCGTATGTGAATGCTGAGCACAAGCTATCAGCATTGCATTCCACATCCCAAGATTCTTAACACGGGCTTCATCAAAAACCTGGCAAGCCCCTCCGATCACTCCACACTTCGAATACAATGATATCAAAGAACTTCCCACGAAACTTGACAAATCATAATTCGTTTTAAAGCACAATCCATGTATTTGCTTACCTAACTGAAGCAGAGTCGAGTTAGCACAAACCTGTACAACACTCGAAAAAGTAAAATCATTCACATCCAAACGTTCATATAAAGCTCGTTTGAATAACGTCAAAGCTTCCTCAAATTCACCTAGCTGAGCATACCCATATATCATTCCACTCCAAGAAACGACATTTCTTTCAGGCATTTCATCAAACAATCTCCTTGCATCCTTAATTTTCCCGCATTTCCCGTACATATCAACCAAAGAACTCGCCACGAATACATCAGTATCATACCCAGTTTTCAAAACAAGGCAATGTATTGATTGCCCTATATCAAACCTTCCCAAAATCGCACATGACTTAGTCGCGCTAGGGAAGATATGATCGTCGGGCCTGACGTTACTAACAACCATTTCACGAAAAAACTGGATTGCAAGGGAAGGTAGTTCATTTTGAGCGAAAGAAGAGATGACTGAACTCCAAGTAGTGGGACTTTTGCACGGGGATTCAGAGAAGACCTGACGGGAAGAAAGGGGGAGTTGGGTTTTGGAGTAGAAGTTGATGAGGTGATGAGAAATGAGAGGGATGGTTTGGAAGCCTGATTTGATGATGTGGGCATGGAGTTGGAGACCCTTTGGGAGAGACCTTGAGTGGGTTAAAGAGAGGAGAAGGTTGCAGATGTTCCTGTAGTTTTGGTCAAAGGAAAGTTGGTTTAAAGGGTTTTGGGGAGGTTTTGGGAGAGGTATGGAGATTGAGTTTGGGGGGTCTATCGTTTTCAGAAATGGATGGAGCATTAGATCGGTCTGCGATTTAGAGATTTCAAGTGAAAATCAAAAAGTTACAGGTTATAGACGTACCAATCCATTGCCCCATTGAATTAAACTATGTTCAACTTCAATGGTTCAAGCAATTTATGGATACACTCCTTGTTCGGGACCTCCGGGGCCTCGGAGGATAGAGTTAACTATTTTTATATTCGTATTATATTACATATTTAAAATATTTTATATTTATAAAAATATTAATATTATATTAATATTATTTATTTATATTATATTATATTTTAAATTTTTTTATATTATATCGGTGTCTAATATTATTGTATTGGCAAATGCCCAAAACTAGGATTGGGAAAAAAAATTTGAAAAAACTTACGAAATTCGTGGCCCATGATCACGGGCTAGAGACTTTCAGGCTGAAAAGGCTCATATACTTGAATGTATTTCACCTACAAGTTTCTTTATTATAATATTAAAATTATTTAATCAAAACTAAAAATTATATAAAGATTTATTACTTATAAATATAAATTTTATATAATTTTTTTATAAATCCTATTCCTATGCAATATTAAATATTGATTGGTTAATTATAATATAATTACTGTAGATGATATACTTTTTTAGGTTATGATTTGACTTTATTTTTAATTAAGTACAATTTCGATTTCGAATTTTATGAATGAAAAATAAATATTGGAATAATTTTCATCTAATTTAGAATTTGATCCAACTCAACTCTAAAATAATCGGATCTAATGTAACTATTGAAGTCTTTTTTATTAAAATAACATTAAAATTTTTTTATTTAAAGTTTTAAACTGTTTTTAAATTTTTTATCAAAATAGGTTAATTTTTTAAATCTATTGAGAAATCGGCATTTGATTAGACGATTTTCAACTACCTAAGCAAAATCGATCAATGAAATGATAATTTCTTAAAGCAATTCCTAAGAAATCGATGAATGAAATGTCGATTTTTCAAAGCAATTGAAAGAAATTTACAAATTTAGGGTGAGATATTGGGAAATTGACCATTGAAGTACTGATTTCCTAGTACATGCTGGGAAATCGGCACTTCATTAGCTGATTTTCCAACATTTATTTTTTTGCATTTGTAATAATTTTTTTCAATGTGAATTTTTTTCTACGTTGTTAAGAAATCGTCAAATCATTTGACGATTTCGTATTTTGTGCCATAAATATTTAGACTTTAAGGTTTAGAGTTTAAACTTTATTTACATATGAAGAATGTGATTAATGTAGGAAAATTAGATTTCTTTTGATATAAAATAAGTTGATAAAACTAATACATGAGAATTAAATTTTTTCTGATGTGAAATAAACTAACGAGACTAATTCATGTAATCAGATTTCTTCTGATATGAAATAAGTTAATAAGATTAATGCATACAATCAAATTTCTTCTTATATGAAATAAGTTGATAAGACTAATGCATAGGAATCAGATTCTTTCTAATATGAAATAAATAGATGAGACCAATGCATGAAAATCAGATTCCTTCTAATATAAAATAAGTTGATAAGACTAATGCATGAGAATCAGATTCCTTCTGATATCATTTTTAGTTAATAAGACTAATGCATGGGTGTAAATGTCAAACTGCAAGGATTAGAATAATGCACGGGACAAAATTAGACATTTTGAATGGGAAAAAAAATCTTGTTGACTATGTTGCATTATAAATATGAGTTCATCATTGTCATTGTTATTGTCATTTTCGTTCTTAGATACTATTGTTGTTTTTTGAGTTTAGTGATAGTACTTTTTCATTCTTCTCTTTTTGATTCTTTGCTGTTAGTGTTCAATTGTTTGTATTTTGTTTAAAGTTATTTCCATCTTACCAACATGAGTAATAGATTTGTTGCACTTGTTTATTTTAATGGAGAAATTGTTAACAATGAAGAAGTTGTTACCTTTTAAAGTGATCATTCTAAAACCATTAGTATTTACAAAACATTAGAATAAAGGAATTAAAGGTAAATATTGGTATAAAAATTAGAGTTGCAAGCAAAATCAGAGTATCAGATATCAAGTATAGGCTTCTTGTTTCCATGGGAGAAGAAAGTGTCCGATATAAAACGTTTTCGCTTGAAGATAATGATGATGTAAGATGCGTGTTTGATGTTCATCAATAATTTCCTAGTGTCAATGTATTTGAGTTATATGCTGATCTTGAGAACATACATCATGATGGTGAAGCTTTATATATCCCTACTACAAATACGCGAATGTCATGGCCATTTGAGAATCCTGAATGTCAACCTCCTTCAAATTCAAAAGTGGTGGTAAATAATTAGTATGAATCTTTTCATAATTCATCTGTATCACTAATAGTTCCTAGCACTGAAGATGATGAGCCAAATAACTTTAGGATGATAAACCTCTAATTAGAGGTGTTGAAATGCAATGTAGAGGGTGAAGTTCATCTGTTGCTGATCCTGAAATGTCGTATGAAGCTCATAGTGATTATGTTAGTGACTTTAGTGAGCCCGAAGAGTATGTTAAGCTGATGATAGTGATGACATTAATGATCCTGACTTAGATATAGGTGGTGATATCAACCCTTCTGATTTGTTATCCATTAGTGGAGCTAGCGATCTTCTTCATTAATATAAGTTACCTCTCCATATGCACACCTTCGATCCAGATGCAATACATATAATAGAATTTCCAAATATGCTCATACATTAGGGTTTCTGATAAGCTAGAATTCATCTAGTGGTGAGCTATGTGTTAGAATGCAATTCACAACAAAAAAGGCTGTGGTTTCTATTATAAAGTACTACAACATCAAAAACTCTATAGATTACAAAGTAGTAGAATCCTCATTGAACAAATACCACAGCCAGTGTACAATGTATGGCACGGGTTACAACTGAAGTATAATGGCAACATTATGGAAGAAGAAACCGGTACAAGAGATTAGAAAGTATAATGGGTCTCATACTTGTGCATCTGGATATATTTCACATGATCACATGAAACTAGATTCTAGCATGATATGCTCATGCATTTTATCCTTGGTACAAGCAAATCCAGCCATTTTCGTTTCAATTTTGGTTGCCAAGACATAAAATAGGTATGAATATATGACCTCTTATAAGAAAACCTAAATAGCAAAGCAGAAGGTAATTGTTCGACTATTTGGAGATTGGGATAAATCATACAATGATCTACCAAAGTATTTGGGTGCAATGCAACATTTTATTCATGGCAAAATAGTGGAATTACGAACTCTACTTGCATACCATGGTCATCGAATGGTATAAGGTATGAGTATTTTTTTATTAACTTTTTTGGACATTCAAGTCTTGCATTGAAGGCTTTCCCTTCTATAAACCTATTGTCAAGTAAACGGTACATTCTTATATGAAAAATACAAAGAAACATTACTATTAGTTGTTGTATAAGATGGCAATCGAAACATAGTATTAATTGCCTTCGTCATTGTAAAAGGTGAGACAAAGGAGGCATGGTCATTTTTTCTCGACAAATTAAGTAGATATGTTGCACAACCTAGGATATGCTTGATTTTTGATTGACACGAATCCATCAAATATGTGATCAGAGACTCAGGTAGTGTATAGAAACCTCCGTGTGCATATTCTATGTACCACATTTGACATATTACAACTAACTTCATAAAGAGGTTAACAATAAGAAGTTGCGTCGACAAATTGTTAATATGGCTATGTAATCACATTTATGGTTATTTACTCTCGTACAATCTTTTTAATTTTCATCTTTATCAATAAGTTGTTAACAAGCCAGAAATTATTATAGCGATGAGCTGCAACAACCTCATTTTCAATAGTAATATGAAAATCTTCGTGCGAAGAATGTAGAAGTGACTAATTGGATCAATAAGATCCTAAAGGAGAAATAGGTACAATCATATAATAAGGGAAGACACTATTGACATATGACGATAAATCTAACTGAATGTATAAATTTAGTGTTAAAGAGGACTCGTCATCTCCCTATAACTGCTTTGGTGAAAACCACACATTTTAGATTGGTAGAACTATTTAGGATGATGAGGAACAAACAGATAGTGATAATGGTAGCCAGGACAGTTATTGTGAAACTGGGAACAAACATATAGCGATAATGGTAGCCAGGATAGTTATTGTGAAACTGTCACTAATGCCATGCAAGAGAATCAAATAAAAGCTAACTCCCACCTTGTTCTTGGGTTTACGCGAACAAATCAATTTTTCTTGGTTGAAGATTTAGAAAACCCTCAGAAAGAAGTTGTGGTTTCGACATACAAAGTCAATCTTAATGACAGGTGGTGTGACTTTGGGAAGTTTCAAGCACACAAGTATCCACGTTCACATGTTGTTGCTACTTGTGCTTATGTCTATATAGATTACATGCTATATGTGGACAATGTTTATAGACTAAAGATTATAAACAATGTTTATCGACATGGGTTTCAAGCCGTTGGGAATGAAGTTTATTGGCTAAAATATAATGGTCTACAACTGTGCCCTAATCCAAAAATACAGAGAGATCCCAAAAGTCAACCAAAATTAAGTCGAATTCGCAATAAAATGGACCTTAATGAGAGAAACCAACCAAAATGTTGTGGACTATGTAGGAATGAAGGCCATATCCGTTAAAAATGTCCTTATCAAGTTGGCATATCGAGGGAAAGTTTGCATTATTAATTATCAGTTTTTGTTTTTGATTATATTAGTAAATGATGTTTAGATCTGTGAAATTTATCAGCTTCATTTTGATGATTCAAATGTTATTTTTTTAATGAAATACAGTTCAAGTTATTTTTTATTTATCTTGCAACATAAATAATAGAAACACATATTACAGAAATTAATATAATTACTATAAAAAATTATTATTTATAATATAATGATAATATAACCATATATAATTAGTTTTTATTATAATATAATTATTATTATAATATACCTTCAACATATAGTTATTAATTATTGTAATATAATAATAATAATATAATTATAGAAAATTATATCAATGTAATTTGATTATATAGCCGTATATAATTATAAATTATTAAAATGTGATAATAACAATATAACTGTACTATACCTTGAACATGTAATCTCTACATATTATAATATAATAATAACAATAAAACATTTATTATTAATTATCTTCCAATATAAGAAACATAGACAAATTTTTATAATACAAATGTATGATATTTATAACATTGTATAACACTGTATAACTATATAACTGTATAACATAATTGTAAAACTATATAACTATATAATTGTATAGCATAAGTCACTTTTACAAGTTTATATCTATTGACCGGTGGCCCTATCGTGTGGTGTTGAACAACAATGCAGAGCTTTCCTATTACGTGGTGGCAATACTCTTCGTTCAACATTCTCAATTTCATTGCCACGTACGCTTCGGGTTTGATATCTTTGGCCTCTTGCTTCCACCAATGGCGCTTCTTCTTCAGTGGTTTCTTTTTGAGTTCGCATGTAATCCCTAAGTGCGCTTCTAGCCATATTAATGTCTGCCACATCAAAAAATTATAACCCACTACTAGAGGAAGTAGCACATGTTGCACCAAAAATAGGGATAGTACTGCTGGTCGAGGGGTTCCAAATTGATATAAAAGAGACATATCTGCTGAAGCTAACACAGGAGTCAAAAAGTTGGCATCTAACCTATTGGTGGGTGGCTTTGGCTAGAGGTGGCAATTGGGCGGGTTTAGACGGGTTCAGGACGGGTCATTTCGAGTTCAAATTTTTTTGGGTTCGGGCTGATTCGAGTTCGGGTCTATTCGGGTTCAGGTTTTTTCAAGTTCGAGCCAATTCGGGTTTGAGTTAATTCAGGTTTGGGCCAATTCAGGTTCGGGTCATTTGGGTTCGGGCCAATTCGGGTTCAGGCCAATTCGAGTTCGGGTTTGGGTTTGAATATATTTTACATCATTTTTTTATTTTATGTTAAATGTAATCATTTTTATGTAATTTTGAATTCTAAGCCTAGGCACGAATTTAGCCCTGTCTGGCCCGAAAAAATCTTAGTTCTATGGGCCTATGCATGGTCTGAAAAATTTTTAAATTCAAAGCTCAAGGCCGAATTTGTCCTAGTCGATCAATTTAAGTACAAATAATTGTTTTTAATATTAAAAAGTTATTTTATATTAATATTTACAAATTTTATGACTAAATTTAAATAAAATATATTATTTTATTTAAAAAAATACTGTTTCAGGTCATGCGTACTCGAAACTTAAAATCTAAAACCTAGGCTTGACCATGCCGGGCCTATTGTGTTGGGCAGGCTGTTCTGGCCTATGGACAGGTTGTTTGACTCATGGGAAGGTCTAGTTGCTAGTTTAATATGTGATTTTTTTCAATTTTGGTATGGTATTATCAATTATGGCTTTAATATTTTTTAATTTATCTTATTACTTTGTTATATTATTATCAAACTCTAATTGTCATTACTTGAAATAATAATAATAATAATAATAATAATATTATTCAAAGAAGTATTTAAAATTTTACTACTAACATGCATAAACTCTTAATATTTAATGAGTTTAACTAATTAAATTAAAAAATGATAAATTAATGATATACTTTATTGACAATACTTTCAAAGCTCATGATATGATTTATTTTTTGATAAATTATTATTTTATCATATATAGACCTGTTTAACGATCGAGCTATCCACTTGGCCCAATTGGGCCTGAGTTTGGGTTCTCATCTTTTGTTTTCGGACTAACCCAATCCGACTCGAAATAATTATTTTAAATTAAAATAAAATATGTTTTATTTGATTTTAATTATAAAATATATAAATATGAATAAAAAATTTTTTTAATGTGATGAACAATAATTCTAGCTTGAGCAGGCAGGTTTAAGCACATTAAATAAAGGGCTTGCGTTTGGGATTTTAAAAAATTTAAGTCGCGGCTGGCCCAACCCATAAGTAGGTTTAATCATATATAAAATATAAATTAAATTTTTAATATTTAATTACATTATATATAGTATTAATATTCAATATTTAATATTTGATTCATTTTTTATATGGTATTATCTATTATGGCTTTCATA
>JBBYHM010000026.1:2009092-2028293 GCA_038381775.1 Adansonia rubrostipa
GCTCCACACTTAGCAGCAAAATAGATCCATATATTCCAAAACAAAACTGAACAAACATTAGTTTCTAGTCATACATGAAATTGTTTCACATGGGAGCACAAGAAAACCGAAATATACATTATCAAACATGAAATTCAAAGATCCTTTAGCAACAAGAAACAAGATTTTATTTGAGTTCATCTCCTGCCCAAAATTTAAAGAACCCAAAAGTCCCGAAATAAAATAAAAACATGGAGATCGTGAGTGGGATTCTAGAGAAATCTCACTTGTCCCCCAAAGAAGGGAACTGCCCAGGGTCTTCAATGGAAGGTGCTGCCACATTACTTGCTGTATTGCCTCCACCAAACCCTCTTGAACCACGTTCGCGACCACGCCCCCGTCTGCTTGGGTTGTAGTATACCTCCACTTCAGCAGGCTTCAGAAATTGATTAATGCTCACAGACTACAACCACCACCACCACCACCAAGTAAGAATATGGATCAGTACATGCTAGAAAGACCTTATGCAAGCTCTAGAAAAGGGAGCTATGTTACTCAAACTCAAGTGTGAGTGCTGGACATGGTATGTGTCCCACATAGGTGCTCAAATTTTCTCAATATTTTCATGTATTTTGAGAGTCTTTTAAGAATCATATCCCCAAACCAATGTCTGGATATGTGTTGGACATGGTACTTCAAAAAAAAAAAAAATGAAGAACTGGAGCAACATAGAAAAAGAGTACATGCACAAGCATTGCAACAAAAATATTAAACAGGAAAACTGCAATTATAATTTATCCCTCTCCGGGAAGAGAAAAGATTATGGATAAAATTTTATCTCGTTGAAGTTTGATAACAATATAAAATTAACAAAGTATAAATTACGGTCCCTTAAAAACGGAAAAGAAAATGCAAAAAATGTTCAAAATGTGCAACCAATGAACTTCAATAGAGGCTCACGGGAAACAAGTAAAACAGGAAAATTATAACACAGGTTTGATCAAAGGATGTAAGAATACCTTTTTTGCTCTCTCTTCCTTCTCGTAAGCCTCTTTTCTTTTATCCTTATCAGAGCTCTGTTGAAGACAATTAAAGTTATATTGCCAACAAATAAGATAAGTAATCAAATGATAGACTTCCCAAAGTGAATCAATGGGTCTTACCAATTTGATGAAGATCTCATCATTACTCTTCTTATTTGAAAGCTGCTGCATAGACTCAAACTCCTTGGCATCTACTTTTCTTTCCTCAGCCTTAAATGCCTGCAGAGCCTTCCTCTTCTCTTCCAGCACCTTCTCATACTCCTCAAGTGTCATCTCCTATTAATATTACAATATCAAAGATTGCAAACAGAAAGAGCTGTAGTTAGTAGCTTACATTTACAACTAGCAAAGATTGCAGAACAATGTTACTCAGATTCGCGTGTGACTGTTGAATATAAGTATGTGTCGTATACGGGAATGTTCAATTTTTTTTCCAATTTTTTCCATGTATCTGAAGGGGCCTTGGAGGGTCATCAAATCCCCATGCCCATGTCTGAAAACGTGTCAGATAGGGGTACTTCAAGAAAAGAGAAGAGTCAAAGCAGCATAGTTGTAGACATCAAGAACAAGAACAATATAAAATGACAAATTATCAAGTGAATCTACCTTATCCTCAGGTTCTTTTTCCTCAGGTTCATTTGTAGGGTTCTCCTTGTTAGCATCTCCAGCATCCTCTTCTCCTGCTGGCTTCTCATTAACTAAATTCTTCTCACCTTCGGTGACAACTTCTTCAGTCACCCTAAGAAATCGTAAAAGGAATAATTCATTTCATTAAATGATTATAATGAAGAGAGAAGAGCAGAAAGCAATGGTTTCATTTGATTTTAAAATACTATCGACAGTTGGAATTGAAAACACTTTTAAAGGATAACTCACACAGCAAGTTCATCAGTCTGAGTTCCCCAATTCCCTCGACCAGAGCCTTCACGTTTGAGCTCATTTCTGGAGACAAGAACCTCAAACAAAAAGAATAAGTTTCATGATGTGGATAAAATATTCAAAATGCAGAACATATCAAGCTAAAGTCAAACAAAACTTTATTACCCACGTCCAGTCCCGCTATGACGTTCATACAACCTGCGAGGTCGCGCACCATCTCCAGTTTCCCCATTACTGAAACCACCACGGCGACCACCACGGTACAGACGAGGACCACCGTAGCCACGTCTTTCAGTGGGCTTTCCACTCTCACCATCTTCAGGTGCACCTAGACCAGCAGGTTCAGCATCATTGCCGAATGAGTTCTCATCATTGGCAAAATCACGTCTATATCCACCAATACGACCGCGTCCACGTCCATATCCACGCCCACCACGGCCTCCGCCACGAGCACCTTCATTCTTTGCCTCCCTCACTTTAAAAAAAAAAAAAAAAAAAGAATCAGATGCACAGGCATCAGCTATAAGCCCAAAGAAACTAATAGTATCAATTTGAGCATAGATCATGAAACAGAACACATAAGAGCTGAAAATCAGAACTTTTTTACTTGACATGATCCATACTCTGAAGTAAGGAACTATAACTGACTATTAAACATAAATGCATGACGAATGATAGAGGCAACTAACAAGATGAAATAAAAGCTACTAGCATAGCAGACACCTAGTTTGTATAATATACATACAATTATGTTTATCCTTCCGACAAAGCTTTTGGAAACAAAACCACAATTTTATTGATGGAATATCGAAAGACACGTTACTAAAGACCATTGGCCTTCTCATTTCATTTAAGGAAAGAGAGAATTGAAGCAAAGCAGTATACTTTTCTGAATCTTTAGCTCGGTTCGCTCTCAGAACTAATAGAATAGATATAAGACGCTCTCAATTCAGGCCAACAAGACCTCCAATCCGTCACCAAAAGACCTCAACACGTTACATACTAAATAAGCAACTTGACAAACGTATACTCGACACATGCGTGGATATCTACATCTGTTTGGCGATCTGAATGTTTCTTGTGCGAGCTAACAAATAAATAAACAATCAAACTCCAACATTGTCTGCACCAGAAGTGAAACCCAAGCATAATAACATAACCCTATTCAAACCCCCCCCCCCAGTTCGACCATTAAAAAAGACGTAACTTTAACTAAACACATAAAGATTTATAAATATAAAGAAGGAAAATCATTTCTGCTAAATAGCAAACAACACGTAAAAGATCAAAGTGATTACTTCTTCTTTAGTGAAAGCTTACCAGCCTGAGCAGGAGGGAGAGGCTTGGAGGGAAGCTTAGCTTGTTTAGCCTGAGTAACGGGCTGCGGCTTAGCCTGAGATTGAGCCGGCCCTTTCTTAGGAGCGGCGGCGGAGGCGGGCGGGACAACCTTCTGCTGAGCAGCGATTAGCAATGAAAGTTCCCCAGTATCATCATCACCCAACAAATCAAAAGGGTTCAAGTTCGCCATTTTCTTCAATCAAAAACACCTAAACTAACCCCCCCTCCAAACCCCTTCTTAAAGATACAAGAGTTCCATCAAGATTAGTTTTGTTTTGTTTAGCATGCAATCAAAAGAATCTTGAAATAAATAGATCTGCAAGTAAGGAAACGAAGGTAAGTTAAAAAGAGAAGAGAGAATTAAACCTAATCTGAAATGAAATGATACCTCAATTTATTTGCACTTTTTTCTTGATTGATGCTTACTCCCTATCTCTAATCTACTCTAAGATTATAAAATCATTTCTCTCTCTCTCTCTCTCTCTCTCTCTCTCTATATATATATATATATATATATATATGTTAGGTGTTTTGGTTGAGGAGGAGGGAGTGCCAGTGGCTTGGGTTCAAACTTTTGGGCTGAGTTTTTGCTAGATTTACGAAAATGTCATCTGATGGTGATGAGACAAAGAGACGATCTTGTGAGCAAAAGCGATTTTGGAATACAGGGAAAGGGCTTTTCGCTTTTGTCATATAAAATGAACTGGACTGGATTTTATATAACATTTGATTTTTTAAAAAATTAAATTTAATAAATTTTAATGAATTTTTTTTGTTTTTAATTCATTAATATTTTAAAATTAAAAAATTATAATATTTTAAAATTTTTTACTAAATTAAAAAATATAATTTTTATTTTTATTTTATAAAAATTAAAATAATTAAAATTTTTAATAAATATTTAATTATTATTTGAATCAAATTCAAAAAAAATTAAATTTTATTTTTTATTTTCTTAATTTTTTTCCCGTCCGACTCTAAGTCAAACGCGTGCCCCCAATTCCAAAGAGATATGGTGTTTGGAAATAGATTCGTATGCCACGTGTTCGAAGATGTGCCATTGATGGACAGTACTATTGATTTTTTAAAAGTCCTTTTACGTTCCATGCACGCCGGGCCCCGCAGCATTTCATATTTTCTTGCAAACCGTCGAGTATTAACGTCATGAAAGGCAAGCCTGCCTAAGGGAGAATATAATGGAAATCAATAGGCAAAGCAAAATAAAAAAACTGATTTTGGAAAATTTATGAATACACACACACACACACACGAGCGAGGAAATATCCTAATGTGAAATTAAATTAATTTCTTATATATTTATATATTTATATATGATTTATATTTATTTTAACTTTATCATTATATTTTATATTTTATTTATACAAATTATATACGTAAAATTTGAGTAGATTAAAAATGTTTAATCCTTTGATTAATGTAAAATAATTTCAATCGTTAAAAATATATTAAAAAAATAATATTTTTCATCGATATGATAGATATTTTTAAATCAATTTAAAAATTTACATACATAATAAGTACAATTATATTGTTAAATCTAAAAAAATTAATTTGTTAAAGTTCTAATCGTAAAAGAATGTGTAAAACGAATATAGTTTTACTATTGTAAATGATGCTTCCTTATATATATATATATATATATATATATATATATATATACTTGTGTGTGTGCGTGTGTGTGTGTGAGAGAGAGAGAGAGAGAGAGAGAGAGAACAGTAGGTCGAAGGATGATGTTGAAATGGAAATGAATTTGCGGATGGAAAGCCAATTTAGGTGAACCAAATTTCATAACAAGCTTTGTGATGTCAGAACTATTTTTTTACACAACAAAGCACAACCGGAAATATGTTAATAGGAAAACCTTAAGGCACTGGTTATGCCATCGAAAAATGTAATTATTACACTACTTTTTTTAAAGACAAAATTGTAAAAGTGATTTATTAAATGTAAAAAAACGTTAAAAGAAAAAAGTGAAAGATCCTTAACGGGTCCGTTAACGGGACACTTGATTAAATCCGCAAAAGTAATTTACTCTTTACCCACCTGAATGAGGAAGTAGATGCATGTTTTTGGCCCTTAAAATCCAGGCAAAACTGAGAGATCTGCCACACCTTTTGGAAGCTCTGCAATTTTCTTAAGCAAACAAAGCCTGTTCTTCCTAATTTTTTCATCCTCCTGCACATAAAAACCCGTGTCTGTAACTAAAATCATTTAAACTCGGATGGGGCTCAGCTCAAGCAACCACTGTTTAAATACCAAAAAAAAAATGATTTAAATTAAACAAGCTCTACTCATTTCTCAACTGTACTTGCATTATCCGATCTTAACCAAAGATCACAGGCTCACTATATGTTTATTTAAGCTTTTATCTTAACAGCTTAGCTTGAGTTTAAAACAAAAGCTATTTTAAAGCAAAATGTCTGATCCCAAAACTTCAGTTGAACCTATGTTACTTGGAGTCAAGTATGAGTGTTGGATACGTATCCAACACGGATATCTTTAATTTTTTTAAAAAAAATTTTCATATAGTTGGAGGGTCATACTCATATCCCTATACCTATGACCGATATACATCGGACATGATATTTCAAAAAAACTGAAAAGTTGGAGCAACATAGAACTAAGCTCTAATTAAAAGTTTACCTTGAATTGTGGTATATGTGTAATAGAAAGGCAAAATAAACCTCCAAATCTTTCTTTGAAATAAAATCACCAAATATGCCAAAACATCTCAAATCAAATTGCCAAACTACATTCTAAACAAAAACATGGTGATTGTAAAAGCAAAAATCCTTTTTGAATTAATTTAAAGCAGTATTTTCATCTTCAGCCCCCATTAAACAAGCTCAAGAAGATCAATAAATTAATTAATAAGCAGTTTATTATAAATGGTATGAGTAAGATGTGAAGATAACATACCACCATCACAAATACTTGATCAAAAAAATCCTCTAGGGGTTTTACTAGCTCTGAAGATATTTCAATGAAATATTCAACCTCGATACCTACATAATCGGAAAAAGTTAGATATCCGGGTTAGTTGGCAAAAATGTTATTCGATCAACTTAAATCGGAGTGTAATTTTTCCTAAGAAAGACAATTAACTCAAAAGCACTTGCGGGCTGGAAATAAACTGATAAAATACCAGGGTGAATTTTGCTCTTGACAGACGAAAATGTGTCCCACAAAGCTCTCTCTTCCTTTGTTTCGAATGCAGCATCATCCACCTAATAAGATTAAACGCCGTCAGATTCCAGGATTCGCCAGTGATGCATATCGATGAATCAACCAAAGAATGTGAGAACTTCTCATATCTTGATGTCCAATAAAGAAAAGGATATTCTAAACCTATGTTACTCTGACTTTTCATTTTTCTTTAAGTACCTATGTCCGACACTTGACACATTTTTGGTTTGGATACAGGTATAGAGATATGACCCTCCAAGAACCCTTAGAAAAATTGAATATATCCATGACACTTGCACCCGAGTCCGAATAACATAGTTCTAAACCAACTAGAAATCTTACCAAAAGGGAAAGAACAGCATTTTCAGTTTTCAGTCGATATCTTAATACAGAGTTCATTATCAAAGAGAAGGATCAGAACTAATGCTCACATGAATGATCAAAAGCTCAAATGTAAGCTACTGGGTACTTCTTTAGTACCCAAGGGGGTTAGAGTACCTCAATATCAGCATCCACCTCCTTTCCACGGACGATTCTAGTTGGACGAGAATATGCTTCTACAACCTTGGGGAAGAGATTTCCTTTCGACAAGGCTTCTAACTGCATTCATTTATTTTTATATGCTATCATATAATATTAGAAGATACTGGAAATGGATGAGAAATGAAAAGCAAACAAGAAAGGGAGGGCTGGAGGGAGGAATTTTTCATCTTTTTTCTAACATGCCACGAACATGCTGTTCAAAACAAAACATTCGGCAGCTCCCTAGCAAAGGAAAAGAAACAAAAATATAGAAACACACAGAAAGGGCAGCTCAATGCCTTGAGTCTCCAGCATAAAACGGCAACATAATACATTCCAATTAGACAATATCAGTCACTGCAGACATGCATTTAAATTCAGGAACAGGGTAGTCCATCTTCTATGCAAAGAGCATTTTTTTGGTCAAAAGACATGTAGATTCAAGTCATACACAAAGATATAAAGCGAGAAAAGCCTGCTGCAAGGATTATAAGAATACTGTCGCCTAAACAATCACAGGCCTTTTCCATCCATTAAAAACGACTTCATAATTGAGGCAACCCCTTTTTAGTATTAAAAGGAACATTTCTTGGGTGCTTTTCAGACATTTGTTACACCACGATATACTTTCTATTATGGCCCAGCATTAGTCAGTTATGAATTGAGGGATATCAATAAGTTTCGTTTTAGGAGAAAAGAAAAAACACTATCATGAATAGATATAGCTGGCCATTGTTGAGAGACAAAGAAATGAATACTGAAGACAAATAGCAACCAAGTTCACTTACTTTATGTGCTGTTTTAGCAGCCAGACAAGGCAAGTTTGCACGCTCTGCAAGGGCGGAACGAACCACTTCTGGACTTATTCCCTTATCAACCTGTAGCCAAAAATACAGCCTATCTACATAAAATTCTCCAATAGCCTCCACCAGCTTTATAATTTTGTTCCATTCTCAAATCGGAGTTTTCCAGTTCAGATGTAATTAATAACAATATTTAATTGATTGGAAGTAATAAATCACAAATCATTTTAAGATAAAAAAAAGTCGCAAAACAAAACACAATCCAAGAGTGAAATAAATTGGCTAACTAAACATCATCCCTACTTTTCCATTCACTGTAATTTTAAAAGCATTTAGCAAAAAAAAAAAAAAAATGAAGAAAGCTTTAATGCAAAAAGATTATGCACACCAGATATTGCTCTAATCTTCGTGTAACAAATTGATATACCTGAACAGGAAAGGGAAAAAGGATTAAATTCCACATTATAAATTTATGTTTACGAGACTAACATCACATGATACATTTAGAATTATGTACAATATCAGTAGACTTGGAATCACTACAGAGGAAGTAAATATGACATTGTATTGGTGACATGAAAAGAAATTGCGTCTTACATTCTCCATTGTGGTTGCATCAACTTTAATGGGCTGAACATCAGCAGCAAGTTCCAAAGCATGTTTCAAATCCATTTTTTTATCCTTTTCCACCAATATCTGGACCTGCAGTTAACAACTTGAACGTTATAATGGTCAAATAAATAAAGCCTTAAAGGAGTTTTAACTGATCATATACTTACTAGGCCATAAGAGATTCTTCTTAGGCCAAATGGGTCACTGGTAGAGCTAGGCTGACAACCAGCAGCAAATAAGCCAACAAGGCTATCTAGTCTGAAAAACAAAATACATATTCAACTTAAAAGCAGAATTCTACTCCATATAAATGAATAAGCAGAAAGAACACAATATTTCATATGAACTCATAAATACAATAAAGAACTTGGACTTTTGTCACTTATCAGTATCAATGGAAGATAAAGGAGACGAGGGGATTTGGAAAGGGATGGGGGGGCACTATTCGCTTTTAATATCAGGGACACATTTTTTGTAAGATTCAGGCATTTTGCAGATCACCATAATATCCCTATGCTATTTAGAGATTGTTTACTGTGTTAAAAATCCTATGGCGATTTAGGTAAAAGGGGGGAGATGCAGCAATTTAAGATCATTTCGTTTTCAGTAAATTTAAAAAGTGGGAAATTTAAAAATCTAGGAACTTTTATATTTGGCGAAGGTAAAAATACTTTCTTTAATAGGAGTCAACTGTCTTTGGGCAATGTTAAAAGCCTACTGCTAACAAGTGCAATAGGGTTGACTCTAGTCATAAGACAAGCTACTTCAAGAACACTATTTGCTCAAGTTTCATTAATTTGTTTTAGCTTCTTCACGTCTTCAAACGCCCTTACATATTCCAGCTTTCATGGCAAAAGAAAGGAGTGCAGTAAGGACAGCAATCAGTCTTTTATTTTACTCAATAAATAAACGAATACCGCATAGACATTGAGAGAGGGATCAAATAACCCTTCTCGCTCAGAATTTTCACTTTATATATTTTCTTATTCCATCAGTCAATTCCTTTCCTCCGTAAAGCAGGTTTGATTTGATCTGCATCTATCTCTTGCAAAATGGCAGAAGTTTAAGCTTAAAGGCATTAATTAATCCCACCAATGTATAATACTGAAATCATACCTTCATGGCATGCATTCACTAAGTCAATTAGCTATGTTTCTAACATGCACGCACAGCAAGCAGTGAGCCTAAAAAATGGGGGTAATAGGCACATGAATAAAACTTTACCGGTCAGCTATTGCAAGAATTATTCCCACGTCACTTTTTGGAAGCAGATCTCCAGAAAACCGAGGAAGTATGATCTCTAACAAGGCCTCGGCAGTCTGTTAGAACAAAAACACCAAAAAAAAAAAAGGGCAGATGCTTGGTAAATCCTCCACAGGAATAGAGCACATAGAAGTTGAACAATATGAGATATTTTATACAAGCATAAAAAGGGATGAGAAGAAAAGCAGACAATTAACATTGGATAGAAACAACCTGCTCTGAATAGCCATCTCTAAGAGCATAATGACGGGCCATTATGCCGGAGAGGGAAGTAAATTCTTTGACAACAGCAGTAGCAAGATCTGACATGGCAAGTGATGCAGCCTCCTTAATAGTCAGAAGCATATCTTCTTCAACTCTCAAGTCCATGCTTAGTTTGCAAACAATGCTTTCAACTCGCATCATCTTGTCCAGCATTGTTCCTAACTTCTCCTTCATATTGTCAAATAAAGGCTATTAATAACCCTCTGTACAGCCCAGCCACAAACAAATAGAGATCTAAGATGTAGGTAAGTATCAATCATCGTTAATAACATGGTTTGTAACTTCCAGATCTTTTTATTCTCTAATATGAATGGCTGGAATTTTGCTTACCATTATAAGTATTCTAAGTACTGAATAAATCCAACCTTTACCCTTTCAAGTTAATAAATAAAGTATTCTGAGTTTATAATTGATGAAGAAACTGTAGTGCAGACATCACCTCAAAATTCTAGCAACAATACCATCTCTGTTTCACAATATACACACCAAAAACAAAATAACTTACATGAAAAAGAATCCCATTTAGTTGACTACGGAAATCCTTAAATCTTTTACGTGTATCCAGCTCATAGAAAAATTTGGCATCTTCATATCGAGCTCTGCAAAAATAAATGAAAAATTTTGCTCATTGTTTAGATTTTCTCGAAGATCAACAAAGATGTAAAAGAAAGTTTAACAACAGAAAGCCTTGCTCCAGGGAAGACGAGAGCAAGCCAGAAGATTGTGGCATATTGGGTTAAACATAATTTCTCAGCCAATATTCATTATGAACTCTTAACAAAGGAAAATACAGGTCAACGTTTAATTTTATTCTCTTCTCTATGAACAAGAAGTAACAAATAAGTTAAACCTGAGAACAGCTTCATTTCCTTTTCTCACCACCATCTCGTTGATTGCTCCATTTGCCACCTAAAAGAAACCACAAAGTTAACTGATGAGACCAGCAAGAGCAAACAACTGAAAAAACTTTTCTCAAAAAGCAACTCTTACTGCAATGAAGTAGGGCAACAGCTTTCCATTATCATCAGTAATTGCAAAATACTTTTGGTGCTTCTGCATAACCTGCATTTATTGGTGCATAGCATTAATATATGTGAAAGTATCATACAAATGCCAAGATAATAAATGGAATAGAAAATCTAGGCATGCAATAAGATCAGTCAGTTAACTCAAAGAGCCTGGGAAGACGTTCAACCTCATTAACTGTAAGCCGTAAGGTATGTGAAATTAATCTAAAATAACAAAAAGAAAAAAAAAATTGTGTACAAATTTAGCCACACAACAGTTACACAAGGGTTTTCTCAGCAGCTTACCATAGTTAAGAGATCGTCTGGAAGCTCTAAGAAGGACTCTCTAAACTTTCCAAGCACTGGAACAGGTGCCTCAACAAGATTTACAACCTGGAACATTACAATACTGTAAGTACAAGTCCCTTCGCAAGAGAATTCACCAAAGAGAGCAGCAATTGATACCTCCAAGAATTACCTCATTTAACAGGCTTTCCTGAAAAACAATGTTTCCATTGACACTTTTTGCTAATAAATGTGAGCGCTCCAAAATTGTTTTCTTTCTATCCTGTCAGTAAACATTCAGCTCACTTTTAAATTCTACGAAGAAAGAAAAGAAAAGCTTATAGAATCAAAGGTTATCCTGATAAATATCAATTTTGGAACTCCTGAGAAAACAAAGTATAACAAATTACTTCATGATACCTCAATATCAATATCAATTCCAGCATTCTTCATTATATTAGGATAAGATTCTGCACTTTCTACCTGTGGAAAGCTTTTCACAACTAAAATCAATACAAATTTAAAAATGGTTTGATGCAAATGCAAGTGCTATGCCACGTCTTCTAATGTCCAATGAAGTTGAGCAGCTCTCTAATGAGTTTTCCGTAACCACTTCAAAGGAAATTGTTAGGTCCACTTGCTTACCTCTGACCACTTAATGGCACTTGTGAAACTATAGTGAGACAAAATCAGTTAGATCAATAATCATATGGAAGGTGACTGACTGATTTACTAATTTCATCATAATGCTTTGAGATACCACAATAGAAAAAATAATCTTTCAGTGTTTCATATAAAAAGCCAAATAAGCTGGTGGAAACAATAAAAAAGTTACCATATACATACCATGACAGTAGCTGCCGGAGTATTACGAAGACCATAAGAGAGGTTTCCGCTGCATATAAAAAAAAATGGTAAGTAGAAAGTAACAACTAGTTGTGAGTAAAGAGGAGAGGATACACTGGCAATGCATAATTATAATTACCTCAAAATCCCAGCAAAAGTAAATGGAACCACTGCATCTCCATGGAGGGACATAATCCAACGAATAGGTCTGCTAAACATGACCTACATTAAGAAAGCAAAGGAAAATGAACATCTTTCTATAAAATAAAAATATAGAAACTATTACATGCTCTTTTAGATATTTCGTAACTGGTAAGAATAGCCATATTATCGACAGGATATGGTTCAGATACATGTGCAAACACTAAAACAGAGAAGAAACGGCTAAGCCTTAATAGAATATCCACTGCTCACGCGGTAAAGAGAATGAAAGGAGAATAGAACTACCTGGGAGTTCCAGTGCATCGACTTGGGGAAAGATATTTTAGCAAGCATTGCAGGCAACTCTTCAGATAAAACCTAACATATAAAATAGATGATTACAATGATAAACAACTCAAAAATGCCAAAGATGACCTGCCAAGAATAAGGTATTTTAAAAGATATAAATGAAAATAACATAGAAAACAAAGGGACCAGCAAGGTGACAAGAGAGAGAGAGATCAACATTCAAACCTCCAAAGCAACTCGAGCGGATTCTTTGACACGAGCATGGACATACTCTGTTTTTCCTGAAAAACATTTATAAAGCAACAAATTCTTACATAACCACGTTCAATTTTCTTTTCATTGACAATGGGAACAAACTTATTCTAAAACAAAGATTAGGAGTATATGCAGCCAAATCCACTTCAATTAAAATGGAAGATGATCAGATTTCTGCTGACAACAGATAAAATGTTCTTTATCCCCTTTTTTTTTTCTAGATAAAGCAAAATGCAAAAATGCCATGTAAACATGATACATTATTGCATGTAGCCTTACTAAAGATATCCTGAAATAATTTGTTCCACTAACATATAGCATGGACTGTTCTAAAGTGCACAATGTACCTGAAGGGGTAATAAATACCTCCTCATTAATAAAGTAATTCTATGATGAAGAATTTATACCAAATAGGTACAAATCAATTGCTCTGAATTTGTAGAATTTATAGCAGTGAGAATATAAGATGCATTTTTGAGTTTCACCACACAACAAAAGCATCATTCCCTTTGCAACATGACACAGAACTTTGGAGCTCATAATGAATGTTGGTGAAGAAATATGCAATGCCTGTTGTTTGCCTTCCTATTTGATGTTTCTATCATGATTGTAATGGTTTATATTACATAAGTTTCCTAGAAGATGGATGAAGCACAGAGTACAAGAAGTAAGTGTTATGCAGAATCAAAACTGACTCACCATCCACTTTTCTGAACAAAGAGTCCACTGGAACAGCATATCTGCGGCAAAAACCCTCAGCAGCCTGCAGCAAATAACAATTTCATATGGGTGGAAACCAAAATATAAAGGAAAAATGCAAAATTCCTATGGAACTGCCAGGATCTTTACTATTGGAGTTATACAGTCCAAGAAGCTAAATCACTAACAAAACGTCAAGCTTCCTTTGGCTGAAAAACATTTAGCAAACCATAATAAGAAGGAAACCAAAACCTTTGTAGGATTTCCCAGTTGGTCAAAGGCTTTTGAAACGGGAGGTCCCCGAACTTCAACCTCATTCTCTGCCTGCTTAGAACAAAGACTCTCAACAGATATCTGAAATGAAAAGAAGCTTGGGTTATGTCACATATAAAACTACTGAAGCGTCTACCTGGCACTAGTATACATGCTCATACAGGAACTAGGACCAAAAAAAATAAAGGACATAACAATAAACAATTTTAATATACTGACAATGGGATATGCATCACAATAAATATTTAACAATTCTGAGAAATGCACCCCAATGATCACTTGAGGTTTTTCCACACTAGATGCCTTGTTATATCATGACAGGTTTACTTGGACTGATTAACATATGGGATTCTAACACAACAATTAAATTATTGACAATATGCTACAGATTATGAAAACGTACTTGTGTAATCAGATTTTTTATACACTCTTTCAAGACAATAAAGCATAAACCCAATTCATCACAACACAATTCAAGGTTTAACACACTCAACTTCTTAACAGCAGTACTCTGAAACAGACAGATATTATTTAAATACACATCCAAAATAAGAAGCTATCATAGACTGCAAAATTGCAAAAGACCCATGGCTGTACCACTAGTCTGCGAGGAGTGCCAAAAGCCTGTATGCCACCATGGTTCAATCTCTGTTTTTCCAGCAGCTGAAACACTAAATCTTTAAGCTGCAATGACCAGAACCACACGTTCAGTTGATAAAATATTAAATTACAGAAGCATCTGTCCAGAATTTTTCCAGTAAAAAGCAAAGGAAGAAATAAGAAAAGCAATATGCCAAATGCATTAAGATGAATATAAAATGGCCAGTAAAGATGCATGCTCCATAAAAAATCAATCATACTTGCTGGCTTGCGTTAACTACATCATGAGGGGGCATCTCTTCAGTCCCAATTTCAAGAACGAACAATCTTGGATCATGATGAACCTGTAAAACACAATTAAGGTAAACAAAAGATATTGATAAAGGCGGAAACAACTGTAGAATCATTGTGGTTTAAATTAGAGATGTGAAATGCATGAACCGATATGTGTGTTTGTTTACAGAAGACATCTTTACATTAAGCTAAGAAAAATTTAACATAAAATGCCTACATTAAGCTATGTACAATTAAACATAGAATGCCTCCAGCCTCTAAATTTCCAACTTTGTAAGAAAGATGGAACAAGGAGGCATCACCAATCCACCTCTATGATGTACCCAGCCATTAGCAGTCTATGCACCAAAGCACTGGGTTGGTCAGGCTTATTGCAATGGACAGTCCAGATCTCATCCTCTTCACAAAGGATATGTAACAAAAGATTAATGCCAAACCTATAAGTGTAGCCAAAATACATATAGAACTAATGAAAGATAATTGCTGGTGTACCAAAAAGGTTGAGCTACAATAACACTATAAGTGGGCAGTCAGTGCAAGGATAAGTTTCCCAAATCTTATAATTGGCATCTATCTGGGATCCAGCTACAAAAACATTGAGTGCCCAAAAAAAAAGATATAAAACATTAATTACAAGTAAGCTTTCAATAGCCTAAGAAGTGCTACAATAAGAAAAGTAATGAAAGAAAGAAGAAAAATTGGCATAATCAGACTAACCTTTGTGACTGCTGCCTCCAGAATCTCTTTAAGACATACATGGTCAACAGACTCAGAGACAACACCCAAAGGATGTCCAAGAGATTCTCGTGTCTTTAACCAGAGTTGGGCACATTGACGAGCTAAACTGATAAATCAACAATGGAAAGCACCATGAGAGATGTGGGACTAGAACAACAAGAAAAAACAATTAAATGAACTGAGCAATTTCTTTTGTCAAAGGGGGATCAATTATCTATCAATCTTGCAGTCCATGCCTGTCATAAAGTTTTGTGTTGTATACAAACATAAATGTAGAATGTCCTTTCTAAGGTTTCACATACTGAACCTTATACCAGATTGAAATTGTACTGAAGATACTGGGCCTTCTTCTGCTATCTCGTTAGTTTCCAATGTGAATAAATTGATATAATGCCAGAAAAGTACCATACCTGCGCATGCGACCAAAATAACGAGCACGCTCTGTTACCCCAACAAAGCCTCTAGAGTCCAAGATATTAAAAGCATGAGATGTCTTCAGAAGCTGGTCATACCTAGCATGTTGTTGAGAATATGTTAACTTAAAATGAAAGTAAACAAGGAAAAATTAGGAATACAAATAATTGTAGGAAACATTGAAACATTAGTAAACATACGCAGGAATTGCCAATCCTGAAGCAAGTAAGGCACGAGCTTCTTCCTCAAAAAAATCAAAATGCTTTTGAATATGGTGAACACTGGCATGCTCTAAATAATAAGCACTCATTTGCTTCCTGAGAGTAGAATTCAGTGGAACAATTATTCACATGTTACATAAATAGAAAGACAAAAGCGTTTCCAACCATTAGGCTGCTGACACTGATGAATGCGACGGGAATAACAAATCAAAGAAGACAATCTAAGTCTGGGTTTCTTAGGAGAATCAATGTTCATCAAGCTATGAACCTTGCAACACAACTTTTCAAGCAAAAAGAGCTCTGAAAAGGAAAAGGTGAAAAAATGTACTCATTTTCCATGAAAAGTTCCCCATATGTGATCCCATCAGCATACAGAATTTTCTTGAAATGATCAACACCCTGCAAATCATAACTGAAGTAACTTTAGACAAACTAAAAAATAAAATAAAATAAACTAAAGAGAAGAAAGATGAATAATGTCATAAAATTAACCTGAAGTAACATTAGTATACGCTCAAGGCCATACGTGATTTCAACAGATATTGGTGACAATGGAAGACTTCCAGCCTGAGAGAGAGAGAGAGAGCTCATAAATTCAGATAACTTCGGAAAATCTGGAGAAAACTACGTAATTTGGTCTGAGTGAGAGTCGCAGCTTTCAAAAGAAAAACAAGACATTCCAACATGTAGATGTCAAAGAACAAACCTGCTGGAAGTAAGTGAATTGTGTGATCTCCATCCCATCCATCCAGATTTCCCAGCCCAAACCCCATGCACCAAGTACCTATAAGCATGTGTGAGGTCAGCAACACCAAAGTCTTACTAAAAAAAAATCATAATTTTAAATGGCTCAAAATTAGGAGGCAACCTGGCTTTAACCAATTACATGAAACTATACAGACTGGAAAACATACATACACATAAAAAAAGCCACCAAGAAAATAGATCATATTACCGGGCTCTCCCAATTGTCCTCAACAAACCGTATATCATGTTCACCAACATCAATACCTGATACACAAGGAGGCATCTTATAAAATACATGTTGGAACATATATGAACATTTGTGATCAAATTATATGTTGTATCCAGAAAATAAAAAATAACTTATTCAACCTTTTGCATTCCATTTTGAGAACTAAAGAAGGGTTATCAATGACCATAAGAAGTTAAAGGATGCTATTGACAATGTTGACGTTTAACACTAATTGGCTGGTATCTTGGAGATATAAAATTATTAGAAATTGCGCACACCCCCATAAGTGCATGGCACAATGAAAAGAGCAAAGCTTGCAAGGAAATTCAATTTACACCATAAAAGCTGTACATGTGCAGTAAAGATGTATCCAAGCAAAAATCTAATTATAGTGCCAAAGCTCAAAGTTAAAGAAATTGTCAGCTTATCAACATAAGAGATAACTATTTCATTAGTTTTGGTCCAATCCTCAGGCTATGTAAGGAGGAAGCTATCTCACAAACCAGATAAAGTTCCATAAAGATAAATTATATGGATAAGATTAGCAAAAACTAGAAGAAGGGCTCCATTAGAGAATTCTGGCAACTTACAAATAGGAACAAACATTTAAATAGCAAATCTCTCAACAAAGTATATCAAGAATCGAAGAAAAAGGAGGTCAACCAAATACCTAATGCTGAAAGGCTACGAATAAAGAGGTCTTGTGAATTTCCCAGATCAGGCTTTAGGATAACCTGGAATAATTCAAGGAAAAAGTAGGGAAAAAAAAAAAAAGGAAGGAAACTACAAAATGACTGCAAAGAAAAAGCTTGATAAATCATTAAAATACCAAAAAAAAAAAATGATCTATTCGATGAATCAAACAAACCTGAAATTGAGTGTGGCGTTGGAGCCTGTTAGGATTTTCCCCATAACGACTATCATCTGGCCGGATGCTAGGCTCGACATACCTTCAATAAAAAAAATCCAAATTATCCATTAGTTATCATATATTAAACGTACGATGATGCATGATAGGAGCCATGCAGTATCTAAACAAGGAATTAACTATAGATGTGTTCTTTCATATCATCTTAACATAAATAAATAACCAGAATAAAACATAATTGAAAATGGATGAATGAAAGTCTACGCAACACTGGCCAAACAACCAGCAACTCCAACATCCAATGATGCATGAACTTCTCCCATTCTATTTAAGATTACACGTAACACACACCAAAACAGAAAAAAGTGTAGTAAACGCTAATCTGAAAAACAGACTCAAAAGCATAAAAGGGTTAAAAAGCATAGGAAATTGTTTTAAATTCAAGAGACTTGCTACCGTAAGCATACTTACGCAACATTCCATGGTTCTGGACCAAGAACTCTTAAGTACGTCAAAGGATTCATAGTCCCAGCTCCAACCTACTCATTAGAAACAAAACTTTAATGAAAACCGACTGTCGATTGACAATAATTCAAAAATCTGCAGAAAAAAATCCGCAAAATAAAATTACGTGAAAAGTAGAATAATATATTGATAAGGAAAATTACGGTAAATGAATTAGCAATTGAAAAGAATTTAAAAATCTGCTACCAAAAATTTTCCGCCAATAATACAAAGGAAGAATACGATAAAAACAATTATGTTAATGAAACTAAGCCGTTCCTGTTACAAATACCTCTGTGTTGCTGCATTGCATTACTGCGCATCCAACCGAAGCCCAATACTCCTACCAAATTAGCAACAATTACACCGATTTTTCGTCGTTAAAAAAATTAATTAAGAGTGTAATCAGTGTAACGTGAGTAGTAGTTACGAAACCTGAAGTCTTTGAATAGCTTGTTGAAATGTGAGAACGAAAGCTTTCTTCGGCTCGTCGCTGGCGTTTGTCGAGGAATGTTGCTGAATTGAAGAAGTGTGAAATGCAGAGGCAGTTGTTCGACGGAAGTAGCGGCGGCTCAAAGGTGGTGGTGGCGCGTTGGGGATGGCCTTGGGCTTGGCGAAACGCAGGAGAGAGAGGTGGGAAGCGTTGGGCTTAAGAAAGGAGATGAATAAGGGAAAAGCTAGGATAGCCATGGATGGCTCCTTTGTTTGAGGCTTGGATTGAGCCCCGCCCTTTTTATATTCTAAGGTTTAGTGCTATACGAAGAGGATGAGGTTTTTTAGATTTCTTTTATGTATACATTTAGCAAAGGATTTTCATTTTCAGAAAGAAATATTAAAAGCATAATAATAATAATAATAATA